>OY759263.1:60582885-61032885 GCA_963662155.1 Lamellibrachia columna
GATGTTTATTACGAAACAATAATATAATAATACAAAACACGGCTGGCATTCAATATATGTGCCAATACCTAGGCTGAACACGCCATAGTCTGGCCTCCTGATGTACGCTTATTGCCACGTATGCGTTCACGTTTTGACACATTCGCGTTTGCGATGATTAAAGTGATATTGACTACACCTGTGCCGAAGAGACAGTAATGTATCGCATAGCCCATCCCACATTGTAACGCCATGAGCAATTAATAAAAATACGATATTTAGGCGTGTCGAGCTAACGTCGCAGTTAGTAGCATTGCTCTCTGGATATCGTATCATCGTAATCATCCTTCTTAATGGGTTAATATCGAGGAGGTTGGCTGTCCTTGCCCAGCCGGTTAAGAGAACTTCTTATGCACTCGAAGGAACACTGCCCGCCCGTGTTAACGTCGTTACCCGTCATTGTCTCTTCAATGTTTCCTTTCAGAAACATTTTCTTTAACGATGTGAACACCTGGGCTGTGTTCCAGATGTGTGCGTGTGTAAGTGTGTGTGTGCGTCTGCAGTGCCTATTCCAACGACACCTTGCATACATAAACGGAGTATGTTATCGGAGAGATAAACAAAATATTAGTTCTTAAATCGGAGAAATGGACACGTCTCTGTCTCTGTCTCTGTCTCTGTCTCTGTCTCTGTCTCTGTCTCTGTCTCTGTCTCTGTCTCTGTCTCTGTCTCTGTCTCTGTCTCTGTCTCTGTCTCTGTGTTTGCCTCTGCCTCTGTCTCTGTATCTGCGTCTGTGTCTGTGTCTGTCTCTGTCTCTGTCTCTGTCTCTGTGTCTGTGACTGTGTCTGTGTCTGTGACTGTGTCTGCGTCTGCGTCTACCTCTGTCTCTGTGTCTGTGACTGTGTCTGTCTCTGTGTCTGTGACTGTGTCTGTGTCTGTCTGTGTCTCTGTGTCTGTCTCTGTCTCTGTCTCTGTGTCTGTCTCTGTGTCTGTGTCTGTGTCTGTGTCTGTGTCTGTCTCTGCGTCTGCGTCTGCGTCTGTCTCTGTCTCTGTCTCTGTCTCTGTGTCTGTCTCTGTCTCTGTGTCTGTCTCTGTCTCTGTGTCTGTGTCTGTCTCTGTCTCTGTGTCTGTGTCTGTCTCTGTCTCTGTGTCTGTGTCTGTCTGTGTCTGTCTCTGTGTCTGTGTCTGTCTCTGTGTCTGGTCTGTCTCTGTCTCTGTCTCTGTGTCTGTCTCTGTCTCTGTGTCTGTCTCTGTGTCTGTGTCTGTCTCTGTGTCTGTTTTTGTCTCTGTCTCTGTCTGTGTGTCTGTCTCTGTGTCTGTCTTTGTCTCTGTCTCTGTGTCTGTCTCTGTATCTGTGTCTGTCTCTGTCTCTGTCTCTGTCTCTGTGTCTGTCTCTGTCTCTGTGTCTGTCTCTGTCTCTGTCTCTGTCTCTGTGTCTGTGTCTGTGTCTGTCTCTGTCTCTGTCTCTGTGTCCGTCTCTGTGTCTGTGTCTGTCTCTGTCTCTGTGTCTGCATCTGCCTCTGTCTCTGTCTCTGTCTCTGTCTCTGTCTCTGTGTCTGTGTCTGTCTCTGTGTCTGTCTCTGTGTCTGTATATGTGTCTGTGTTTGTCTCTGTGTCTGTCTCTGTCTCTGTCTCTGTGTCTGTGTCTGTGTCTGTGTCTGTGTCTGTCTCTGTCTGTCTCCGTCTCCGTCTCCGTCTCCGTCTCTGTGTCTGTCTCTGTGTCTGTCTCTGTGTCTGTCTCTGTGTCTGTCTCTGTGTCTGTGTCTGTGTCTGTCTCTGTCTGTCTCTGTCTCTGCCTCTGTCTCTGTCTCTGTCTCTGTCTCTGTCTCTGTGTCTGTCTATGCCTCTGTGTCTGTGTCTGTCTCTGTCTCTGCGTCTGCGTCTGCGTCTGCATCTGCTTCTATATATCTCTCTCTCTCTCTCTCTCTCTCTCTCTCTCTCTCTCTCTCTCTCTCTCTCTCTCTCTCTCTCTCTCTCTCTCTCTCTCTCTCTCTCTCTCAAAATACTTTGCCATCAGGAGATAGTTATGTGTCTGCCTTAGACGTAACATGTACATTGCAGGCATCATCAGCACTAGGGTGTTGCTCTTTCCGGCGTCCCTCGAGGCGACAATGAAGGTGGCGGAGGGCAGTCGAGACGTCTCGCCATCCGAGTGGATGGCTCAACTCGACGCTTACAAAAGGGCCTTGCGAGGAGTCCGCTTCGACAAAGTGCGCGGTGTTATCGGTAAGGTCTCTTAACGGTCGGTGCTCGCAACCTTCGTTACCGGCATTTTCATGGGCGTCCTGCTGGTTGTGGTTGTCCTGCTGGTTGTGGTTGCCCTTCTGGTTGTGGACGTCCTGCTGGTTGTGGTTGTCCTGCTGGTTGTGGTTGTCCTGCTGGTTGTGGATGTCCTGCTGGTTGTGGTTGTCCTGCTGGTTGTGGTTGTCCTGCTGGTTGTGGATGTCCTGCTGGTTGTGGTTGTCCTGCTGGTTGTGGACGTCCTGCTGGTTGTGGTTGTCCTGTTGGTTGTGGTTGTCCTGCTGGTTGTGGACGTCCTGCTTGTTGTGGTTGTCCTGCTGGTTGTGGTTGTCCTGCTGGTTGTGGACGTCCTGCTTGTTGTGGTTGTCCTGCTGGTTGTGGACGTCCTGCTTGTTGTGGTTGTCCTGCTGGTTGTGGACGTCCTGCTTGTTGTAGACGTCCTGCTGGTTGTGGACGTCCTGCTTGTTGTGGTTGTCCTGCTGGTTGTGGACGTCCTGCTTGTTGTGGTTGTCCTGCTGGTTGTGGACGTCCTGCTGGTTGTGGTTGTGGTTGCTATGGGTTTTTTTAGTGATGGTTTCGGCAATATGACATCTTTAGGGACATCGACGATTATATAATGTCCCAGAGATTGTCTTTGTGTTGTTGTTGTTGTTGTTGTTGTTGTTGTTGTTGTTGTTGCCACTATACTCGTGGCTATGTATACTATTATATGGCTACATACATATAGATGGGTGTATAGTACTGTTATCTCTACAGACCTTATCTACTTATATATCTACTCGTCGGATGTAGATTATTTTGCTTGTCTGGTTCCAGATATCACCGTCTTCTCGAACTCCACAGATGAAGATTTAACTGACGGGACATCAACGCTCCAGCTCGTCACACCTAGAGTGGCGAATGGCGTCAAGGCATCGGTGTCGACCCCTAGCGAGATTGCCGCGGAAAAGACGACTCAGACGTCGGTGCCGTCCTCTGGCGGAACAACAGATGCCAACTCGTCCATCACCGCATCAGTCGTGACGGAAATGTCGTCACCCGGCAGACGCGATGACGTTAGTCGCCAGCACGTGGCCCGGATCCAGGTGGTGGACGACCCCGCCCTCTCGCCGACCTTCATTTCCGGTCCCGTCGCTCAGATGGACGAGCTGCACATCCGACCAGTTACCGTCCAGTGCAACGGTAACCTACCGAATGGCGAGAATGTCGTAATATCCGGTCGGCCGCGAACGTACAGCGATGGCGCGGCGGGCGAACGGATGTGGAAGGCGAAGATGCAGCGATCTCGTAGCTCGACACTTCACACGTACAGCGGCACCGTCCCGAGCCCACAGGAGGGGCAGCACGTCGTCTACGGGGAATATGACGTCCGCAACGACCCCGTCGTCATGCGACGCGGCGGGCAACCCGCTAACACCGACCGACAGCTCTACCGAAGTGTCGAGAACGTCCGCTACGAACCACCACCGCAAACCGGCTTTCTATTGCAGCCGGCAGCACGAAACACCATGCACCGTCAGCCTATTGGTGATAGCGTCCCTATTATCGCCCGGGACGGCGGAAATCGCATCGGTTGCGGTCGGGTGACTTCATCGTATTCCGGACACGCTCGGCAATACCCGTCGTCGCAGGAGGTATACAGCGACAGCAAGCTGCACATCGGTATCGTAAACGACCCGCCGACCTACCGTGACGCGTATCGATACAGCGGGAACTACGAGCCCGGAGGCAGCGTGCGAAGCGATCGTGTCTACGTTCGTCAAAATCCTGGCCCGAGGCCTCAGCAACGCATGCAGCACCTCCGTCGGATCACTACCATGCCGACCGGAGGCCACCGCTTCTCTAATCGATATACCGAATACAACACTTCGGGAAGCCGCGACTTCGACCAGGGTTATAACGAGCAGCGTATCATCAGCCGATCGCCACGAGACTTTGACGAGTTCGATGGCGACGACAGGGGGTCAAACCTCGGTCAAGTTACGATTCACGGTCCGGGCCTGATGACCACCGGTAGATATCGCTTGGGCTCGCCGCAGTCGTACGGCAGTGGGCGCACTTGGATGTACTCGGAAGACGATAGAAACGACGTTTTCGGTCGTGATGATCAGGTATTTATCATGTGAATGATACGAGTCGGGGCAACTTATGAAGGTGCAGCGCGGGCGATAATGCATGGCTTGTTATAACGTTCAGTTTCGCGGCCATGATTAATCACTACCTTAAATGGAAAAACAACTGCCGAAACAGGTGTAGTATATAGACGTGCATGCGTAACGAGTTGATATTAGGTTAAACGGGAAAAGGTTACTGTCTCACAACGATGCAAACGGTAAGCAACAGCGTTAATACTAGGTTAAGGTAGGGGAAAGCTAACTGTCTCACGACGACGCAAACATTAAACAACAGCGGTGAAGCAAAGAGACATAATGCAGATTGCAGACATCACAAGTGTAAATGGAATAATCTGAATCGCAATGTTTCATCGATGCGTAAACAGAACGAAGGAGTCATAAACATATTCTTAGTAATTGCTTTTAGATGATTCGCGAAGACGGCCACACATAATTTAGGTTCAATTATCACCTCTATTATAGACGCTTTCATTGTTGTCACGTCGTATTTAGTTGTCGAAACAGCGGAGATGGGATCTCATCGAACTTGTAATCATGTTTATTAACGAGGTTGAAATAAAATCAGAGAACGATGAATCAAGAATCTAGTGTTTTCAATTAAGACGTATTATAATGTGTCGTCATTGTGTAGTGTTAGTTGATCGTGTAGACATCTACTCCTTTCCAGCAAGCGAATGTATTTGTGCATGTGTTGTACATTGTACACGGATAAGTCGGCCATATCGGGTGATGTATCCTTTAAAGTTTCAGACAATAAATTTGTTTATCGAAACCATTTAGCTACTTACAGATCCGTAGTTGCGACGGCTTGTATAGAGAATGCTCAATCATTGGTAGTGGGACGGACTAGTGTAATTTGCACTTTGTCACAATTCTATGACATTTGTTGACGAAACCACATTTTCGAAATGTCGTTAGAATGTTGAACGGTTACGTTTAACTTACTTGTAATGAGATGGGATCGGGTTATTTGTCTGCGTTCGCCATAACACTGCACTATGGCCCGTATTACCGGAAGAATTACGTAACTCATTCGTAACTCAACGTTTCCATAAATATGGCAGAAAAGCTTCCCCCACTCATGGAATATGAAATACCAAAGTAACAAGGCAAACATAAGATCACACCGCAAACATGTCAGTCTTGCCTCAAACTCAACATGGACATATGCAATACAATAGTCCTACACAGTAATTAATCGGATAATATTTACCCCCCTTCCTCAACCCCTCCCCCGCAGCCATTTTTATGGAACATCTGAGTTATGAATTCGTAGATCTTTCCAGAATACAGATCCATACTCGCTTTTACACAGCTCCCTAACAGCACGTCGCACCGTTGCCTCTACTAACACCCTCTGCTTCCTTCGTAGGGTTACCGCGAGGTGTCGCGACGCAGCACGTTTTGCGGGGGGTCGACGAACGCCAGTCGTCGCACGGCCGATTCGGCTGACAGTTGGGTGAGCGTCGTCGACGTGTCAGACAAGGCCAGGCGGCGCAACGGGGGCGCCGACAGCGGATATGACGACATGCCGGCGAGCAGTTTCGAATACGTCGCCGGAAGTGTCGACCGGTGCTACAGCAATGGGAGACACCATGTGTCGTCGCCGCCGTCACATCACCAAAGTGGTCAGCGCCAGGACGTGCTTTATGAAGAGGACAGAGCCGGGACGCGAGAGAGTTGCACTCGCGAGGTTCAGACGGAGATGCGAGCAGAATTGGACGATCAACGCAGTCAGAGCCGTGACGTCATCGGTAATCAACATGGCGGCAACATTTTGCTTGGGACGGACAACACCAGACGTACCAATGGAGTCGAGGCACTAGACTACCATGGCGATGTGCTGAGAAGCGAGATGAATCATTATGATATGGCTGACGCGCAAACGGAAACTTCGACGCTGAAAGGAGACGCATCGGTGAGATCATCTACGGGCACTGTCTGCGCAGACAACACGACGACGACACCACACGCGGTTCTCGTGCGCAAGTACAGCGACCAGAACAACAATGACGAGTATGTATCGACGAGTGACACCGCCGCTTCGTCTCCCGGGGAAGCGACATCTTGCGGCGTCAATCGACGCGCTTCTATCAACTCACTACGCGACGTCTACAGCAGTGACAAATCAAAAACAGCAACTGCGGAACTTTCGGTTTTCACGACGTCCGAATCATTTAGCGAGGCTCTGAACGGAGGCGCTTTGTCGGCCGCTCCTGCCCGGGCCAGCAACAACAACGCTGCGCTCGAACGCGCCACCACAACCGACGAATTGTCGGCTGTAGCGACCACAACAGAAAGTACGGCCACAGAGACGTCTACCGACGTTGTGAGGCGTCGTCAACAAGGGGCCGGCCGCACGACGTCGCCGGAAGGTGGCACTCACGACGACGGAGTGGGTCATCTGGAGACGAGCGCACGTGATAGCATCATTGACCTAGATAAGTTCCTGCAGGCACAGATGGAACTGGACGGAGACACGCATAGTCACGTGTCAGTCGATCATCAGGCAGACCGGAAGTTGGGCGTAACAACGGTTGTGGAGGGCAATCCTTGGTACGAAGTGACCAATTAAAGGGAAAGTACGCCAGTAGCTTAACAATGTCACAAGAACATGATCATGACGGATTTATTTGTCGCTGTTGAAGAATAAAAACAACGAACGTCCATTTTGAATTGCATAATTGGTTGGACATATGTCACTTTGAGCCTTGAGATATTCAATTTATAAGTTATGTTGGTTTTAAATGTGTTCAGTAGAGAGTGTTATATTTTAAATGGACTTCTGCGTTTTTGCAAGCAGTTGGCAACATGGCTGGGGATTCATATTAATTATTACAGTAGCTTCTACCACTTGACAACGTTGGTTGATTTGACTCTGCAACAGCGTTGTATATTTTATATTTTAGGCGGTGGATATTTACTTTCTTGCTATGGGAGGCTGGGTGTTTTTTATTATTTGCTTGATTATGTGATACGGGCCATTTTGCAATACATATGATAGAATGTATAGAACGAAGTGAGACGCGTAAACACTGACAAATACTAACAACGATTGAGTTGTAAAGACAGTTTCGTATTCTATGATGACATTGATAATATCATCTGTTTTGCCACGCGAATCTTCACTGATTGTGTACTAGTTTACAGAATGTACGCGTCACCGTAAATGTAATCGTCAACAGTTTTGAGAGGCTCTCAAATATTCAAATATGTTCTTCATACGTATCATATATAATACCGCAGAACAATCTATTCGTAATAAGACTTAGTAAAAACAATGTCAGTAACAACTAACGCCATTAATCTATATTAAATTAAAATTGTTTAATAACATTTAATAAATGTATATTTACTTTCGTCACGTCAAGGCGATTTAAAAGCGGACGGGCCCATACTGTAGTGTTGTTTTCCCAATATTTGTTCTAACTTTGTAGTTTGGAAATTTTTTACTTTGTACCTTGTGGCGTTGGTTGGCAACATAGTATAGTGTCGTTATTTTGTTGGACTATCATAATGTATTCACGGCCATTAAGATGCATTGTATATTGCAACTTCTTCAGAAGGTATTATAATAATTAGAAGGAAGCAGCGGCGAGTGGCAATATTTAACTAATTTATGCTATGTTAACGTTGGTATTTTTCTAAGTTGCTTGACTACATATATATATATATATATATATATACATATATATATATATATATATATATATATATATATATATATATATATATATATATATATATATATATATATATATATATATATATATATATATATATATATATATATATATATTTATCATCATGATATGTATCATCAATCAGGTTATGCGTTAAACAATATATATATATATATAGAGAGAGAGAGAGAGCAATATATATACATATATATATATATATATATATATATATATATATATATATATATATATATATATATATATATATATATGTTTAACGCATAACTTTATAGTTACATATCATAACGGTTTGTTTGTATCTGCTTTGCTGCTTTATACATTGGATTCCTCAGCAATATATTTACGTCCACGGACTTATTTATGTCATTTTACTGTCAAGTTGGTATTCATGTGGCGATGCGTTTTTCTTGCTTTACACGCGGTTGTGCAGGAATCTTCAGTTTGTTTGTTTCGTGCACCTGTGGAAACGAGGAGCAGCATAACAACCCTGGACATATTTCAGGACAAAGCTACGATTGTGTGCGACTTCAAATAAGACGCGCCAGAGGGGTTTCAATTAGGAACCACGACAGGAACTATGCATGAAATCAACGGTTTCCTGTCGTTGGTTCCTCACAGAGAAACCCAAACAGCCGCCTGTCAGACATTTCGACAGTGGTGCTTATCGACGTGAAAAGATATGTGACATATTGAGTCGGTGGCTACTAATGGCGCTGCCAGAGGGTGACAGAACACTTACAAGAGGAGAGTAAAGGCCAGAGGTGTGGCGCGCGGTCAGGTTTAGCTTATGGTGTATTGTTTATCAATACTAACTGTGTCGTTGATAAACAGTGAACGTGCATAATATATATTTTACAGCTGGTCGATAAATGTTTCTTCACGCTTCCTGTAAGTCATGTTTATCGAAGTAAACACGAGTTATTAAAGCAAGTGTCAAGAAAAGCTGCATCTGAGTATAATCCACATTCTATCTGAGAAGCGTTGTTTATCTTCAATAGGGTGTTTAAAGATTGCATTTAGGAGCAGATTCAGAAAGCGGTTCTCACATATCAAGTCAATGCAGTAAACAAGAATATCACTGGAGTTAAAAACATAAGGACATTAACGTGGACAAATAACAACGCATAGTTCAAAGTGGCCCACTTGGCATAAGCAATTCGAACACCAACAGTGGTGAAGGAATCACCAGAATGTCGACTAATTCGACATCAACAAACTCACCCGCTGCATTAAACGAATACATACAATTCAGGCCTACTATTCTCGACAAATTCTAAGTCACATTTATTCTTTCTTAACTTGCATATGTATTTGTACTGGAATTACAAAAAATTTAAATAAAACGGTTTGCATATATTTCACGAATATAACACAAACACATTGTTGGCCTACATGTAATTTTTAAGAGTTAACATAGTATTCTTTAAATACATATGTAAAGGTACGTATTTGTACGATTTCTAATCTATTTCTTGCCAAACAAACTCCCACATACGGAGTTTTCACTCAAACAAGATTCAATTAAATACGACTACGAGTGAAACAGGTCGTTGTTGTACGCGGTGAAACACGTCGTTGTTGTACGCGGTGAAACACGTCGTTGTTGTACGCGGTGAAACAGGTCGTTGTTGTACGCGGTGAAACACGTCGTTGTTGTACGCGGTGAAACACGTCGTTGTTGTACGCGGTGTAACACGTCGTTGTTGTACGCGGTGTAACACGTCGTTGTTGTACGCGGTGAAACACGTCGTTGTTGTATGCGGTGTAACACGTCGTTGTTGTACGCGGTGTAACACGTCGTTGTTGTACGCGGTGAAACACGTCGTTGTTGTACGCGGTGTAACACGTCGTTGTTGTACGCGGTGAAACACGTCGTTGTTGTACGCGGTGAAACAGGTCGTTGTTGTACGCGGTGAAACACGTCGTTGTTGTACGCGGTGAAACACGTCGTTGTTGTACGCGGTGTAACACGTCGTTGTTGTACGCGGTGTAACATGTCGTTATTGTACGCGGTGAAACACGTCGTTGTTGTACGCGGTGTAACACGTCGTTGTTGTACGCGGTGTAACACGTCGTTGTTGTACGCGGTGAAACACGTCGTTGTTGTACGCGGTGTAACACGTCGTTGTTGTACGCGATGTAACACGTCGTTGTTGTACGCGGTGAAACACGTCGTTGTTGTACGCGATGAAACACGTCGTTGTTGTACGCGGTGAAACACGTCGTTGTTGTACGCGGTGAAACACGTCGTTGTTGTACGCGATGACGTCAGAGACCATCGACATGTGCATAGAAAGGTGATTCATGGCAGTCTCACAAAGAACACATATTGATCATCTAGTTAAGCTTAATCGATAAGAAAATCATATGTAAAACGTATTCGGGTTGCTGCACAGTGATTTCACCTCGATTACTTCAGCACGTAACATGTTCCCATGGCGTTGTTATACTATACGAGCACTGTGACTATATTCGTATATCTGCAATAATGGCTAGATGATGTACTGTTCTGGTGAGTTTCTAGTTGCTTCCAGCGCTCGGCAACATTCTATTAACTGACTAGTTTGTATGTTGTGATTACTACAAGCGCTTGGTGTTTCGAGGTTTCTAGCTAGCCTTTTCCAGAACGTTATCGTCAAGCCTACCTTTATATACATACATTGAGGGTGGTCACTGCCAGGGTGCATGTCGTCCTCAATGGTTCTTTTACATCCCCAGTTAAATGAGAGGGACCGACATTAACGTGATCATCCGAGTCACGAGAGATACACAGTCTCTCTGTGTTGAGAGCCAGGGTTTTACACCAAACATACCCATGCCCGGTCTGGGTCTTGAACTCAGAACTGTCATGTAAAGCAGATGTGTTAACCACTACACTACCACACATCTCAAAGTTAATGTTTCCCGTACTACCTGCCAAAGATCTTTCGACTTATGACAATAGACAGATCTCCTAACGCTGTCCCTCTATCTTAATTGCGATCTTCCTCTTCGCCTTCTACTGCTCTCTTTGTCAGTCTCTCTTCACTCATTCTCTGTATGTGTCCTGCCCATCGCAGTCTGCTCACCACTATCTTCATATTCAGGTGTGTCTTCGTTCCGATCTCTACTCTTAATTCCTCCATCTTCTTTATGTCCTCTCGTTTCACTTTACATATTCTCCGAGCCCAGTTCTCTGCTGCCTGTAGCTTCTCCTCCTGTCTCTTTGTCACGACATTGCAAGTGTTCCCATGATCGTATCGCGTGTTGACATGTTACTAGAAACACGATACCGTTCGTTTTTGTATGAAACTCTGTTACGTCATTCAAGTGCACAAATGCTACGTGTAACAAGTCGTAAAAAATAATGACGTCGCCCAGCCTGCCAATCGTTTATATCGCTCCGCCAGCAAGCCATTCTGTATTTATAATCGAATACGAATACGAAAACATTTATTTCAGGTAAAAAAAACACCCATAAACAATCGGTATTTACAAATAGGCATACGAAATACATAGCTTTTAAAAGTAAATAAGTTAGAAATAAGTTTATTAGTTGAAATAAGTTAATAAATAAATAGGTTATAAAAAGTATAAGAAATAAATAAATAATTTTTTTAAAAGGATATAAAGTCACAATCTTACAATATACAGTGATTTAGCCCAGCTAGTCCATATGGGCACATTAACAACATATGTACAGTTGTACATGCATTTTATCATGTCATTGTCAATGTTAAGAATACGTTTCTAAAACCATAAACATTCTTGTCAGTAGTACTACTGACAGACATGTTGCTTTCACTGTCCCATCGGTGGTATCCTAAGATCCGTCTATGCATATTGTTGTAGGCAACTTTTAGTTTTTAATAGGTGCCATGGTTAAATTTATAAATTTTAGAGTTGGGAACAATAAATTGTACAACAATATGCATGAAACTGATGTAGTTTAACAACGATGGAACAGTTGTGACATTTTCGGATAATGCTGTTAGACCTGGCTTAAAAGCTGCGCAGGTGTCTTAACATATCTTCATCGTCCTTCAAGTCATTACAGATCACTCCCCCTAAATATTTTGTCTTTTCAACAAATACAAGTTTGTTATTGTTCATATAAATATTTGGACAGTTCAGATGAAAGGCACGTCTTTTGATAACCATACATATCGACTTTATACGATTATATTTCATATCATTTTCAAAACCAAACTTTGCACAAATATTCAGAAAAGCCTGAAGACCACTGGGACTAGGCGCAATAACACATAAATCATCTGCATAAAACATTATGTTAGTACAGCAGTTGTGTATGCGACAACCTATACCTGCACTATTTAACATATTGCTTAAATCATCAACGTATACAGTAAATAAGTAGGGAGATAAAATCCCACCTTGTCGAACAATGTTTGATACATTAAAGACGTCAGAGGTCGTGGAACCCCATTTAATATAAAACATTTCTGTACCAGTATAACACGATTCGTGTGAGTAGGACAGGCACACATCGATTAAGCAATTTTCTAAAGAGTCTCCAATGGTTAACTCTATCAAATGCTTTAGATGCATCTAACAAGCATGCATACCCAGGACTGTTGTAGCTTCTATAATAGTGAATAATTTTTTTAACGCATATATACAATGATCAGCAGAATGGCCCTTCTTGTCAGTTGCATCCAGATAAGATTCAAGCAATACAGTTTCAAAGATATTAGAAGCGCTATAGGTTTGTAGTTATTAATATCACTCGTGTCACCAGACTTGTTTTTACCCAAGGGTATAATAATAGTTTTCATAACGTCATCGGGTAGATGTCCACGTGAGATAACGCTAGTGTAAAATTTTTTACAGTAGTATAGTTATGCGCCTGTTATCTGCATGTATAAAGTGTTCAGCAGATAGCCCATCATTAATACATACCTTACCAGGGTTCAGTTAGTCGATAGCATTCTGCACCATACAAGATGTTATGTGTATGTCATTGTCATTACACAAATTCCCAGTATTGTTTACACGCTCTTTCACATTTTGTATATTTACATCAGTGGTAACATTGTTTCACAAAGATTCAAAATGTATTTTCAACATGGCTGATATGGAAGAAGGATTGTTTGCACCATTAACAGAAGAACCGTTTGGAATAATTTTCTTGTTTGTACGATTTAGATATGTTTTTCCAAAAAGTAACTGAACCTTTAGTATGCATGGATTTTGTCTGGCATCTGCTCGAGCCATGTCTTCAAGTTGTGGCAGTGGTGATATGAAAATTGACACAACTATTGCATAACAAATATCATATATACGCATAGGTGCACTAACATTACATTATAACTAATACAGATCCAAGCCAACGTTACACCACCCGCTGTCACGCACCAGTGTCCCCAGCTCGAAAATACTTTAGCACATTTCACAAGCGGTTAAAACAAAGTGATGAGCTCTATTTGAGGTGAGGTGCCAAATCAGAACTTGGTGCATTCCTGCGTGTACTTCCGGTCACGATAATGACCGCAGCAAATGTAAAGCTGTCAGACATTCTGTCGTGTTTTTCGTTGCATTTCTGGCCCAAACATTTGTCTTTGTGACAAAAACAAAGGGCAACGTTGTTTCAACGAGAACAGTATGTGGGAAAGGTTGATTTAGTAGATGTGTGCGGCACTAGTAATGTAAATACACTATTGCATATGTAAACATGGTTGCTAAGGCGAAGGTTGTCTGACGTCACGCTCATAATGAGGATTATGACGTCAGACCATGGATCTGACAATTCCCAGAAGCCTCGGTAGAAGTGGCTCAGTGTCGATCATAATAAGTAATAACATAACTGCAATGGAAGTTAAGATAATTTATTTTTAAATCATGATTCTTTCATTGTTAGAATCGTTTAGCACCTGGCATATAGGAAGAAAGTGGGATGCTAATCAAACGTTGTAGCTTCATTCTATTGAGTGTCTACAGCAATAAATTAATAAAGATCACACGCAGGGGTAAATAGGTAACGTGTCGTGGAATTCGAGACACAACAAATACAGCAGCAACGTCCGTGACGCTGTTCAGATAATTTTACACAGTGACGTTGACAGATACGAATCACGACAGTGCAGTTTCACAGTTCATGTTGCGTGTGCCGTTTTAGCAACTGTATCCTGCTCTATCTCTTCCTTTGTAAACGCTGATAGCACATCTTCGTTGTGGATTAATTTTTAATTATACTCATCAACCGTCACCCCAATCGACACATCGGATTTGCGACTCGTATCGTTGTCATGGTGACGGTGTTGTTGAGGATGTCTACACAACTACAGGATGATCTACATGATGATGTCCGTGACTGATCGTTAGCTGTACCTTCTTTGTGACTGTGAATCTTTCTCTGAGTTTAATTTATCCTCCTTTTCATTGCTTTCCCTCTTTGCTTTCTCTTCATCGATCCACCGTCGATGTAGTAACTCCATCTGGTTTGCATTATCTGTACTACAACGACCAGTAAAGTGAGACTGTCATGTTAGTAGATCCTGTAATAGATTTTATTATTAAACCACAATGCAACCTAGCTTACACATCACACAAAAAAGCATAGCAAAATGCATTTGCTACTAATGTTTAATGTTCATTATTAACTATTTGGTTATGTTACTGCATCACTGCTTGTTAAATGATACTGAATAATGAAACCACAGCATGAAGTCATGTATTTTCTTAAAGCAAACCATTGAAAATATTATTTTGTTGAGACACATGCTTCCATACAAAACATACATTTTATTTAGACATACAAAATGCAGCCCATGCCTCTGTGTGGGACTTCAGTGTTATATGAACAATCTTCGCACGATATTTCTGTCGCTTTCTCTTCATATCGCGTTGTTGCATCAGCTGTTTAAGATGCTCCGGAACGTCTTTGTTTTGATCATCTGCAGACACAAAGCAGACCTGTGTTCAAGTGTTGCAAAACATAAATAATATTTTTTTTTTTTAAAGATTCAGGGCCGCTACTCCTTAGACGAGTGTCTACAGCTAAAGGACATGCCACATGAAGTTCAATCGTATTTTGAAGACTTGGTCTTCTTTATAACCAAGCTTCCCCTTAGCATACTCATCCATCAGTTTATATGTTTAAAGGAAACCAAAAAGGCATGTTTGGGGGCTATGCACCTAAAAGAGTTAGTAAAAACTAACCATTTCCAACTACAATAACAATTTTCGTTGGTGGGCGATTTTTGTCATTTCTCCGAATTACCGAGGGTTGACATGTTAACTAGCATGACTGATAAGTGCATGCGCAGTTCTATGTTGGGGTTGAGGTAACCTAGACTAGTGTGACGTACTAATGGAGGCTCCGAGGCTGACGTACACAGAAGGTAACCTAGACTAGTGTGACGTACTAATGGAGGCTCCGAGGCTGACATATACAGAAGGTAACCTAGACTAGTGTGACGTACTAATGGAGGCTCCGAGGCTGACGTACACAGAAGCAACGCAAAATTTCAAACAAACATGTTCTTTTGTCAGAAAGAGGGCTAGTTTAATAAACAAAGGCCAATATATGTTACATAAGTTGAGTTTGGACGCAAATAGCATGGTCGTATCCTACAGACAAGAATAGGAATAGATGTATACAAATATATTTTTATTTGATAAGCAAATAATGCCAGAATGCCACACTCGTGACATAGGGTTATCTAACAGTATGACATGGCACATGAAATTAAGATGTTGTGTGTTCAACAAGGTTTACCTAGCAAGCCACTGGCATGATATTCTCAATTATAGTTACACATGGTTATGTTTCAGTAACTCTTACATGTGCATAGGCCGGAAACCATGCTTTGCTTTAACATTTTAAGAACCAATACAAAGTCTCAAACAACCGTGTCAGATGGAGGACTAGGCCAACATATGTTACATAAGTTGAGTTTGGATACAAAATAGCATGGCCATATCCTATTGGCAAGCATGGGAATAGGTGTATTCAAATATATATTTCCTTTGGCGAGAGAATATTGCCAGAATACCACACTCATAGGGTTATCTACATGAGTAAATAACCCGGCCTTTGAGACAATTCTCAAATTTATTATATGAAGCAGTGTTGAACCTGTCTTGTCGTCCTGGTCTTCAAGCAACATGAGCTGTTCTTTGGGGAAGGTGATCATCTTGTTGGTGGCCTTTCCTGTGGCAACGCAGTAGTAATAGATGGCTCGGCGCTCCTCTGCATTCAAGTCACTCAGGTATCTCTCTGACGTCAGAGGCAGGGGATGTGTAGACCAATCTAGACAGCATGTTAAGACAATGTCAATATAACAGCAACAACTACATACATTTATCAAATGACTCCAGCAGAAGTGTACATTAAAAAAATATTTCATGTTTTTTAACTTTTAAATTCTACTGCAATCTTCGATTAGAACTTACAATCTGATGAAAAACCGAATGGCATTAATATCACTTCAGTATACTCAGAGTGCACAGTTAACCTATTCTGCTTCTTGTGTATGTCTAAGAGGCTGCATAGTTATACCTGATCAATATACAGTATATACATCCACATGAATGCATATTATGAATATATAACAATAAGTGTTTTTCAATTACGTGTGTTGATTAAATGAACTTGCCTTTTCCAGTAGAACAGGAAGACAGAATACGCCTAAGTGTAGCACCATCTAGAAAAGAAACATGTCACAAATCACATGCAGTAACACTGTTCTATATGTTATTGTTTTAATGTTTTTTTAGTTATGTTAGTAATTAATATAAGTATTATCTTGTACCATAGATACAAGCACACATGTTGCATTATAAACTTCTCAATCTAAATCTAAATGAAGACTGGTGACTTTTACATTTTGCATTTCCTCTGCATTAACATATAATATTTACCAAGTGCAACGGGAACAACTGTAGTCGCCTTTTCGTAGAAGAACTTTGAACTCTGGTCTGCATCCTGTAAAAACAAAAGAAGTGAAGGTTGTTCTTTTGAATGTACCATAATTCTCTATAATACGCCCCCAAGTATAATACACACCCTGACATTTCGCTCAAATATTAAAGAATTTCTATATTACCATGTATATTAAGCACCCCTTTTTGGCATCAACCCCCGATTTGCCCACTTCCAATAGTTTGGTTGAAGTACGGCTTAGAGTGTCCCTTGGCCTGATGAACCTTTTAGATCCAAGTTTGGTTGAAGTACGGCTTAGAGTGTCCCTTGGCCTGATGGACCTTTTAGATCCAAGTTTGGTTGAAGTACGGCTTTGAGTGTCCCTTGGCCTGATGGACCTTTTATATCCAAGTTTGGTTGAAGTACGGCTTAGAGATGGATCTTTTAGATCCAAGTTTGGTTGAAGTACGGCTTAGAGTGTCCCTTGGCCTGATGGACCTTTTAGATCCAAGTTTGGTTGAAGTACGGCTTAGAGATGGATCTTTTAGATCCAAGTTTGGTTGAAGTACGGCTTAGAGTGTCCCTTGGCCTGATGGACCTTTTAGATCCACGTTTGGTTGAAGTACGGCTTAGAGTGTCCCTTGGCCTGATGGACCTTTTAGATCCACGTTTGGTTGAAGTACGGCTTAGAGTGTCCCTTGGCCTGATGGACCTTTTAGATCCACGTTTGGTTGAAGTACGGCTTAGAGTGTCCCTTGGCCTGATGGACCTTTTAGATCCACGTTTGGTTGAAGTACGGCTTAGAGTGTCCATTGGCCTGGTGGACCTTTTAGATCCAAGTTTGGTTGAAGTACGGCTTAGAGTGTCCCTTGGCCTGATGGACCTTTTAGATCCACGTTTGGTTGAAGTACGGCTTAGAGTGTCCCTTGGCCTGATGGACCTTTTAGATCCACGTTTGGTTGAAGTACGGCTTAGAGTGTCCATTGGCCTGATGGACCTTTTAGATCCACGTTTGGTTGAAGTACGGCTTAGAGTGTCCCTTGGCCTGATGGACCTTTTAGATCCACGTTTGGTTGAAGTACGGCTTAGAGTGTCCATTGGCCTGATGGACCTTTTAGATCCACGTTTGGTTGAAGTACGGCTTAGAGTGTCCCTTGGCCTGATGGACCTTTTAGATCCACGTTTGGTTGAAGTACGGCTTAGAGTGTCCATTGGCCTGATGGACCTTTTAGATCCACGTTTGGTTGAAGTACGGCTTAGAGTGTCCCTTGGCCTGATGGACCTTTTAGATCCACGTTTGGTTGAAGTACGGCTTAGAGTGTCCATTGGCCTGATGGACCTTTTAGATCCACGTTTGGTTGAAGTACGGCTTAGAGTGTCCCTTGGCCTGATGGACCTTTTAGATCCACGTTTGGTTGAAGTACGGCTTAGAGTGTCCCTTGGCCTGATGGACCTTTTAGATCCACGTTTGGTTGAAGTACGGCTTAGAGTGTCCATTGGCCTGATGGACCTTTTAGATCCACGTTTCGTTGAACTACGGCTTAGAGTGTCCATTGGCCGGATGGACCTTTTAGATCCAAGTTGCACCTCGCTGCATCAGCATCTTCTGCCGACTTAATAATATCACTCATTCCACTGTGATATTTGCACTCCAAAAGTGTGCAAAAACATAATATTTTTATAAAGAATATACTAGTAGGTCTTTGTACGTGGAATGATTGAATGAATGCATTGGCATAAAATAGGTAAGAGAGGCGTAAATAATTTATACCTATTTATAGTTCATGATTATTGCTTATTTCATCAAACATTTTTTTTTAGTCTTGTTACCTAGTGTAATATGCACCTGGACTTTGAAGTAAAACATTACGGGGGCAATACACATTATATATGGACAATTTTAGCATTTACTAACATGAACATGTAACCTCAGACAAAGCAATGTACGTTTGACTTAAACTTATAGCGTGCAATTCAACACAGCTGAATGTGTAGTAAACTATTAAATTATGACGGTTGTTGTTTCAGAACTACTACCCCTATATAGATGATTATTATAGTCCTGGCATGTGCCTGAACTGTTAAGGGAGAAAAGAGCCACATTTTCAGATGTGTCAAATAGTAGGAAATAATGCATGCATGAATGGACAAGTTGATACAGTTATTGTGAAAAAAATCCACAATAACAAAAAAATTAAAATAATTGCATATACTGACTAGTACTTGTCTTGAGTAGCCACACTGTGTCCGAGAGAGCAGTACCACTCGTGTTGGTCAAGCTTCTTCCCTGGGAGCTGCACGGTTTCTTCTCCAGCTCATCCTAATCACACATTCGACAAAAACAGTTCATGTGTTTCTGACACCAATGTATATATATATATATATATATATATATATATATATATATATATATATATATACATATACATATACATATACATATACATATATATATATATATATAACCTAAGCTGGTTTTAAGTTTCTCTGCAATAATACTAGACATATTCTTACTGACAGATGAAACATATAACTTTTTAAATACTGTGAATATGGAGTGTTTTCTTTCATTAAACAATTCAGGGTAATTTTGTCTGTACAGTTAAGCAAATAATATATCTGCACCAAGTTTGTAGTCACTACAGTAGATATGACCAGACTATTGTGAGTGGTAGAATATGCAGCCCAGCACAGGGTGTAAATTTATGCAAACAATACAACATTTACTGTATGAAACCACATATAGTTGGTGGTCACCACACATATATTTCATTTATAGTATAAACAATTTATGTATGTCAGAATTTTTTTTTTCTATAGTCAATTGAGTCTTGTTAGACAGACAAAGAACCACTTACCAATGTACATAACCTGAATATAGACATATTTAATGGTACCATTACAAATATGAAGAAATATATATACTATGGAACCTCGTTAATCCAGATGCCGATAATCCGGAAATCTCGGCATCCGGACATCATTTCATGGAAACAATATTTCCAAATGCTAATATACCCTGTTAATTGATTAATTTATCCGGGAAACTTCTTAATCCAGACACATACACACTGGGGACTAAGGTGTCCAGATTAACAAGGTTTCATTATATATATATTGAATTTGTGTTAACAGCACAAATACCCAAAGATTACCATTTACAGAATATCTAATTCCTCATAATTATACAGACAGCTTTTATGAGAAGGACCCTAAACAAAACAATAGAAATAGTGTCAGGAGTATAGTGCACAAGAATACAAACATATGATTAACCAAAAGCAAAATAAAAATGGAGCAAGGTACTTGTATCACAATACATTTCTACTCAGCATCTTAACAGGAATCGGAACTGAAATGGAGAATTTTAAATGTTCACAAGAACTGGAATTACTTATTTATTTTATTAAACAATTGGAATTGGAATGCATCTTCAGAAGATTCTCTTTGCTCCACCCGAGTCGGTCAAGAGTTTTATCAATCCACATCTCTGTCTCAGCATACAGACGTTTCAGTTCTGCTACATCATAATCTGGAGTGAAACACAACAAGGGTAATCAATTAGGCAAGAACTGGTCGAGCTAGAGGGGAGCGGTAGTCGTGTGGTAGAGGATTGGGCTTTCAGTCGAAGAGACCGGGGTTCAAAACCACCTACTGCCGTTTCGAAACTACTGCAGTTTTGTTCACCTCACTTAGCCTATGTCTTTCAGAATAGATACTAAAGGTCGTTGGTCCCTTCTACCTGGTGTCTATGCCAGGGGAAGTAAATAATCCCACAAAGAATTTGAGAAAACCTGTTGTGGAATCAGTGCGCTTCATAGAGCTGGTGATCTAGATCTCTAAATTCACTATACTACCTCCCAGTTTAGCTGTGATAAGCTGTAAAGGGAGTATCTCATCAAGTACCAAGTACGATAATTACGGTTGATGGCTTTGAATAGTCGCCATCGACAGACGCGTGTCTGGTTAACCGCAGCCCATGACCTGCAGCTAGTCAGTTGCAACTGACCATAACTGACCATATTCCGGAACAGTGAGATGACCATTTTAACTGGACTAATACTAGTCTTAGAGGCAATACAGTACTCAGACTAAGATTAAGTAGATAGTTTATGCAGCATTCGGGTTTTTTGACATTTTGCACTCAGACACAATGTGGTCGTCAATCATTGTTAATTCACTGTTATTTCCTGGCAACTACGTCTTAAGTAAATATGTAACACCAAAGATACGATAATAAAATAACCGATCAAGGTGTGCACATTCCATTGAACCTGAAGGCACTACCATTGTCAAACAGGGGAATTATCGTCGAGTCTGCGATTACCTTTTTATCCTCTGCGTGAGAAGGAAAATGTAAAAGGAGATAATGACAAACTGTTTAATTAGCATTCGTAACAGCACATTGTCAGTAAACCCCAATTACCTAGTATTATGTTCTTAGAATGCGGGAACACAACGAAATAACAGCGAAGTTTTTAAGCACTTCGCGGACAACAAGTTATTCGGACTTTCCCACTAGGAGCGTCAGTAGTTCGTAACTTATTAGGTTCGATTAGCCAAGCTCCGTGCTGAGGCGCCACCGTTTGTCTATCGCTTATCTAACTTCGTGAATTCGCCGAGAAGAGTCTGTCATCAGATACATGGTTTGACTGTAGTCTCGCTTATCTGACTCTCGATCGACTTCGTGAATTCGCCGAGAAGAGTCTGTCCTCAGATACATGGTTTGACTGTAGTCTCGCTTATCTGACTCTCGATCGACTTCGTGAATTCGCCGAGAAGAGTCGGTCCTCAGATACATGGTTTGACTGTAGTCTCGCTTATCTGACTCTTGCTCGGCTTCGTGAATCCGCCGAGAAGAGAGTCTGGCAGTAGAGTTGTTGTAGTCTCGTTGTTATCCACCCTCACTACTCCATTCTGTGTAGGTGTTCCCGTGAAGCGTGGTCTCGTTGTTACCCACTGTCACCACTCCATTGTGTGTAGGCGTTCCCGTGAAATGTGGTCTCGTTGTTACCCACTGTCACCACTCCATTGTGTGTAGGCGTTCCCGTGAAATGTGGTCTCGTTGTTGCCCACTGTCACCACTCCATTCTGTGTAGGTGTTCCCGTGAAATGTGGTCTCGTTGTTACCCACTGTCACCACTCCATTGTGTGTAGGCGTTCCCGTGAAATGTGGTCTCGTTGTTACCCACTGTCACCACTCCATTCTGTGTAGGTGTTCCCGTGAAGTGTGGTCTCGTTGTTACCCACTGTCACCACTCCATTCTGTGTAGGCGTTCCCGTGAAGTGTGGTCTCGTTGTTACCCACTGTCACCACTCCATTCTGTGTAGGCGTTCCCGAGAAGTGTGGTCTCGTTGTTACCCACTGTCACCACTCCATTCTGTGTAGGCGTTCCCGTGAAGTGTGGTCTCGTTGTTACCCACTGTCACCACTCCATTCTGTGTAGGTGTTCCCGTGAAGTGTGGTCTCGTTGGTACCCACTGTCACCACTCCATTCTGTGTAGGTGTTCCCGTGAAGTGTGGTCTCGTTGGTACCCACTGTCACCACTCCATTCTGTGTAGGTGTTCCCGTGAAGTGTGGTCTCGTTGTTACCCACTGTCACCACTCCATTGTGTGTAGGCGTTCCCGTGAAGTGTGGTCTCGTTGGTACCCACTGTCACCACTCCATTCTGTGTAGGCGTTCCCGTGAAGTGTGGTCTCGTTGGTACCCACTGTCACCACTCCATTCTGTGTAGGCGTTCCCGTGAAGTGTGGTCTCGTTGGTACCCACTGTCACCACTCCATTCTGTGTAGGCGTTCCCGTGAAGCGTGGTCTCGTTGTTACCCACTGTCACCACTCCATTCTGTGTAGGCGTTCCCGTGAAGCGTGGTCTCGTTGTTACCCACTGTCACCACTCCATTCTGTGTAGGCGTTCCCGCGAAGCGCCAACAGCCAATCAGAGTCATTATCGAGATGCTACACTAAGAATTTTTTTGCCTGATTTAACTTTTCAGTCGGAGAGTTGTATCAATATAATCAAAGTTTAAAGTTCATTCGAATTGCATCGTATCAACTGATAAAAGTTAACTCTTATTTTGTTAATTAGTCAAATACCTTAATACTAACTAAGATGGCGGCGTGCTAACAACGTTAGTAATTTGCTCTCAAAGTGTTGGGCTATAATTCAACATAGCTGAAGGCAATACATACCAGTCAGGACTTGTTCGCATAGTCTCTCCAATCTCATGGTGTCAAGAAAAAGAAAGAAGCAAGGCGGACAGGCAAAAGCCGATATGCAGCAAAAAAACAAAGCAAATGCCCGTCGAATGCACTGCCACTGGGCATAGAAGAAGGCGACGTGAGATCTGCAATTCAGTCAATCATTGAACACGATGACAGTATAATACAGACAATTCTGGATACTGTCACACAGGTAATTGTGGTAAAACTGATGGACAATCAACATTTCAAAGACAATCTGGTAAAACACAGCTCGCATGCAGGAGTGTCAGATTGTATCAAGCAAGATCTGCATGACTCCTGTGGTATCGAACAGGAACAAACGGCCAACACAATTGACGTGATCCAGAAACAGGTATCTGGAGAACAAACACTTTACACTGCGTTACGCAATCGACGCCCAGGAGCAGTATATTCGGAACGAAAGACACTGGTGAAGCTGTGTTGAACAGTTGCAGCACCAAATTAGGTTTGAACACATCACGTGAACAGATCGACAGGAGCCAGCGGCAACCACCAATCTTCCAATGACGACAGACCCTTAAACCACGGCAGATTGTGGTCAAGTTTGTTTCGTACGAGACACATCGGACCATCTTCACTTCTAAGCGTAAGATTAAAGGATACAAACTCATCATCACAGAACAGTTGACGAAACATCGAGCGGATATCCTACATAGGTCCGTAGACTCCGTGAAAACAGTTCGGACAACCGACGGACGTGTTTGTAATTGTTGCTCACTTCTTCGCCTACTGACCTTGTCACAATTGTTACTCATTATTTATGGTAGCATGTATATATATATATATATATATATATATATATATATATATATATATATATATATATATATATATATATATATATATACACACACAAACACACAAACACACACACGTACACACACACACACACACACACACACACACACACACACACACACACACACACATACTGGTAACAGCCTCGGATCTGCTGCCACCCAGGAATTGTATATATTGCATTATGTTCGTCTTTCACTTATTTTCTGTATTATTCAACTCCGAAATGAAACACTCGCTTACTCACTCACTCACTCACTCACTGCCCGAATGACATCGTAATTAGCTAATTATGTATGTGCCTACTATAATCTGGGCGCATATTTAATTTCCGCCACAGCGAAAACCCCACTCTGCACCCAGGCGAAGATGTGTACGACAAACGGTGGCGCCACAACATCCCGGGTAATCGAGGCTAGGTTTGACTGTTACAGGTTCCATTTTCTGTAGGCGTTACCGTGAAGCGGCGGCCAATCAGCGTCGTTATCGAGATTCTACACTATAAATATTTTGCACGATTTAAATTTTCAGCGTAACAGTTGTATTTAACTTTTCAGTGTGACAGTTGTGTCAACATAGTCAAAGTTTAAAATTGATTCCAATGCGTCGTATAAACTGTTATACGTGCAAACGGCAGGTAAAGGCCACCATGCTAAACGCCTGAGTTGTAGCAACTGGGTAGGCTTCGTCAAGTCCGGGTGTGAGAAGTCTTGGGCTGAAGTTCAGGCGGATAGATTTAGTTTCGAATGTAGGGGATATGCGAAGATGAAAGGACTAGAGGTAGAGATGGAACGGCTGATGCAACTTGTTTTGGCGTTGGTGGGAAGGGAAGATGTAGGTTGTGCCAGTGGTTCCGGTGGGGGGAGGGGGCGGTGGATGAGGGAGATGCTTGGGAGAGCTCAGGGAGGAGGCTGAGAGAGGTAAGGTGACAGGGCGGAAGGAGATAGGACGTAAGGAGACAGAACGGAAGGAGACGAGATGGACTGAGACGGGAGGGAAGGCGATGAGAGGGAAGGTATCGAAGGCGTCAGGAGTGAAGGTGACAGTAGCGTAAAATAACCAGGAGACGGGAGGGAAATGTGACATGGGTGAGAGGGAGATGGACACCGTGGTGCCAGGTGACACGACTGTAGGACTGAATGCGGCGGAAGGGATTCGACTCAAGATATACACTGAGGTGGTGATAGAGGGGTGAGGAGGAGAGCGAGGGTGTTTGTGGGGGACTCAATAGTTAGGAAGACTGATAGAACGCTAAACAGGGGGCGACATTGTGGTTTCCTTTCCAGGAGCAAAAATAGAGGCTATCACAGAGAGCGTGGAAAAATGGTGGGTCCAGGCAAGGGAGGTTCTATTCTAGTACACGTAGGGAGTAATAACGCGTAGAGGGAGGGTACAACTGACATAGTTAAGAAATACAGGCAGTTAGTCAGAACGCTTCAACAGACACGGCTTGAGCAGGTAAATCTGTCAAGGATTTTATCAGTAATGTGTAGCAGGGGTCATCGAAATTGCCGGAGGATGGCAACACACACAAAGATGGATTTGTGGAGATGTTGTGTTGGGAGAGCGGACCTGTTCACGAGGGATGGAAAGAGTGCAGCAGTGTTTGCGGATGAACTCTCAGTAGCAGTCGACAGTGGTATCTGCATCAAAAATAGTTTTGGTAGCAAACATAAACTAGAAGCGCCGGAGTGTCACTTAGAGACGCCAGTCAGGAACCTTGTGGCCGAGGACAGGTTCACTTACAATAATGTTGCTTGAGTTGCGAGGCAGGTTCACTTACAATAAGGTTGCTTGAGTTGCGAGGCAGGTTCACTTACAATAAGGTTGCTTGAGTTGCGAGGCAGGTTCACTTACAATAAGGTTGCTTGAGTTGCGAGGCAGGTTCACTTACAATAAGGTTGCTTGAGTTGCGAGGCAGGTTCACTTACAATAAGGTTGCTTGAGTTGCGAGGCAGCTTAATCGTCGGACTTGATATAGACTCCGTCTCCGAGACTAGCATGACAGTTTGAAGTGAACCAAAATCTTACAGAAATGTACTACTTACAGATCTTCAACATGTCCTGTTTGGTGGCCGTGTACACGGATTCGATTTATAAGTACCTCACCCAGAATGTGGATGGCGTCGAGTTTGATGTACACGTCAGATATGATGCAGGTGTTGCTGACATTCGGCGTGGTGAGATTCGCATCGTTTACAGTTGTTTCAAAAAGTACTTCTGTCGTTTTATCTCTTTCAGTGTACTGTTTTCAAAGTTGTCAAAGTAAATATTATAATTGTGATGGGTTAAATGTAGTGTTTGGACTGTACGGTGGACTAGATATATAACAACTTTGTTTTACCTTTTAATTAACTTACCTGAATTAACATCATTATATTTTAGTGCTTGCTGCGGTAGAACCAATGGACGTGGATGCTGTAGTACTCGATGTGGCCACCAACCACCGGGAGACTAGGTCGACCAACATCGGCGACTGATTCAAGAAACTCAGAAGATGCATCCTGGAGTGCCCCTTGCTGTCTCTGCTGTACTCCTCCGTTACGATGAGTAAGTTTCAGTACCAATACTATATAGTGATGATGCATCTTAGAAATGCCGATGGTTTTGTGGGGAATTCCAAGATTCTAAACGTTTTACTAGTTTACATTTTGTTGACACGCATGCATGTATTGATGTATTGTGGTCGGTGTGTAAACAGTTTATTTACATGCGCATAAATAACTAACTTGAAGCTACTTATCCTTTCTTTCTACAGTGATGACCTGTACGAGATGTGGTTGTTGTACAACCAGAGGTTACACCGGCTGACAGCTCAGATGCTGGTGTCTCTTTCTGGGATTGGGACATAATGACGCGACCTGCACTCTTCAGCGTTGATGGCCTGCACCCATCACGTGAAGGCAACGCTGTGCTCCATGATGCTACTGCCGGCCGTATCCGGCAGCTACTGTCACCTGATCGTAGGCATGGCTTTATCATGTAAGTTTAAGCAAAAACTGTTTTGTATGATAAATATGACAATGCCTACAGCTGTAATGACACAGTACCATTTATTGTGTCTTCCTTGTAGAAGTTGTGCTGGTCTGAAATTAGAAAAGAAAAAATGTATTTGAAAGTAGCATATCTGTCTATGCAGGGAGGTGGATATGGTAGCAGTCGAGCTGACCCGTACACGCGCAGAACATCGGCGGCGTATAGAGGCCAATGCACGAACTAAGGTTGCTAGGTCACCTCGACCCGACACTGGCAGGACCTAGCACCAGCGCGGACCTACGGGAACTACCCGGTCCAGGTCATCCAGTTGGTCGTACTGTGGACTACCGTGTGCAACTTTTCCGCATCTGCTCGTCGGGCGGTGGACGATGTGTATCTCGACAGCCAATGAGCGACGAAAACACTTTAATATGTTTGTCTATAGAAATCACTGACCCGTTAGCTTCGACGTCGTCAGTTGAACAACCAGTACTTAAGTACCACTGAATCAACTCAAACGATATCAAATCACTGACCCGTTAGTTTCGACAAGTGGATTAAGCGTGCGAGCGTTAGTTCGAGGCTCCTGGCCGTTGTTCGAGGCTCCTGGCCGTTAATTCGAGGATTGTGGCCGTGTCGACTCGTGTCTCTTGAAACTGCGACAAGTTTGTGCAAGAGAAATTCACACGAAAGGTAAGGCATAATTTGTGCAGCCTTTTTTTTTAGTAAAACCGCTCACATTGCCCCTGATCAAGATTTACATAAAAATTGTAATAAAGGTATATTTAGCACAAATGCTCCCCTTTTCCCACTTATCTACATATGGCACAGAGGTGTGTGAAATATATATTGCTGGGACATGTTTTTATTAGCATTTCTTTGTCGATTATTGTATCAAATGCCATCAGCATTTGGAACAATATGATCGGAAATTCGAATCGATATTTATCAGTCAAACAAAGCAGATGTCCTTAGGCCAAGCCCGAACTGCAAGGAAACGACATTTTTCCTCTTCAAGTAAAGCTATGCTCATACATAGGTGTTTAGCTGTCTTAACTTTAGACCTGTCTATATGTAGGATGATAAAGTATGTCTGAAGCTCGCTAATAGGCCCAACGCTAGCTAAAGCGGATAGAGTAACTGTTTGCTATGTTACGGATAGAGACTGTAGCCGAACTAACTCGGCTGTTCGAATAGGGACTTTCCTTATTAAGCCAACGATACCAGAGGGCCTGTTGCAGCAACAGTACAGTTTAATTTCAAACACAGTTGATGACACAACAAATATCCTTCGACGTGGTGTTTACATTGCGCCTTGTCCACTCACTTTGGTATACAAAACACCGAAGCAAACGTGGACCATACATAGCACGCACTCGTTGGTCGGGCTGAGAGGATATTAGTAGTGGTTAGCTGCGAATTATGCGAGCTCACATTCCAGCTAACAAAATACATGAACAAATGATTGGTAGGGCTGAAGCCCGAACTGCCCTACCGCTGGCTACTTTGGTCCTTGCTCCATGTCATAATAATGGCCGCCCTCTGTTCTAGCGTATGGCTTGGCATGGCTGATATGGTGCAAAATGCTAGGCCTACCTATTCGAATACCCACTCACCAGACCCAGGGCAGATGTTCGCGTTGTTTTGGTATGTGGTATAGTGATGGTTGATCTTACTTTGAACAAGCAAAGAAATGAAAGGGTAGCACATTAGTTTTTTTATATGTAAACGCAGTTGTTTCTCACCGTGTTCGATCTCCCACACATTTGCGCGTAGCCCAATTTCTCACTAAGTTGGCCTCTTCGAGTAGGCCCCACATTGTACCGCTGCACAAAATAGTCCCCTATGCTCAGTAGCGTATCTGGGGAGCAGTGGACCATTCCCTCTCCTTCTGTATAATAATTTGTTTCATGAATAACATGGTAGCATTACACATTAATGGGTTATTACACTTGGCCCCCTTGTCCCCTTGTCCCCTTGTCCCCTTGTCACCTTCTCCACCTTCCGAGATCATAAATTCATCACATTGGCTGATATTTAAGTTAGTTCGAAAGCATGGTGTTTGACTAGGCCGGCTTACACATTAACATGACAATTACCTTTTTGCCTGTCACAAAACAACATAGTAAGCCTCATCAGTTGTAGAGAATAATTATTGTATTATTCACGCGTATGATTGCGGCTAAAGTGTGGTTCTTATGTTGAGCTCAAACGCAGTGTTGAGCCTCACGTTATAATAATACTACTAATAATAATAATTAACTTCTATGGCGCATAACATAATCATTAAGCATAATCGTGAACAGGAACGCGCAAAACTCAACACCAGAACGAGGATAATGACCAAATGGTAGGCCTATCTCCGTTCTGTAAGCCGTTGTGGGTGAGTGTATGCGTGCGTGCGTGCGTGCGTGCGTGCGTGCGTGCGTGCGTGCGTGCGTGCGTGCGTGCGTGCGTGCGTGCGTGCGTGCGTGCGTGCGTGCGTGCGTGCGCATTTTTTTGTAACAATTTTTTCTCCGCAGGATATGCATTTATTTTCATATGCTTACGTCATTGTATTCACATTCAATGTAGCGTGGGAATATTCCAAAAAGGTAAAATACAACTTCCAGCTGCCCGTCTTTTTTGTTGCTGTTGTTTGACATTGATACACTGATATAAGTGTTCCTTTGTCCCACCGTACGCCTCGACAGTAGTCGCCTATTGCCACTACAATAGTATTGGCAGTCTCTCTCAGAGGAAGTATATCTGATTAGAACGCAGGGTAACATTAAGGATTATTAGTGCACAGTATATTTGAATGGAGCGGTTCAGTGTCACCACCATACACGTTCCTCGTCGTCAGCTGAACAACCAGTACTTAAGTACCACTGAATCAACTCAAACGGTATGAAGCCCGCTCTTTCAAAGCCGTACCATCAACTGTATAGGAGCATTCATGTTAGACGAGAGCATTCTTATTAAAACCTGTTGCAAAGCATAATACTATATTAACCGTTTATACAGTAACTGGGGCAACATTCAATTCCATGTTTGCTCGGGTTGATCCACTTCTATTGGCTCACAGGATATTTATCGTCGTTTTGACCAATACTTGTCGCCGTTTTCATCAATACTTGTCGCCGTTTTCACCAATATTTGTCACCGTTTCAACTAAGTCGTTTTGGTCAAGGTTGTCGCCGTTTTGATTTGCCGCCGTTTTAAATCTGTCGCCGCTTCAGATCTGTCGCCGTTTTGGTTGTCGCTGTTTCGGATCTGTCGCCATTGTAACCAGTACTGGCTGTGGCTGATAACGACACCTAGGGATTTTTTTTTTTTTTCTTATCTGCAGTCCGGCGTAGATGATAAAAAAAATATATATACCTCTACAGTAACGACATACCTGCAAACAAAGTTCCCGCAATCAGACATGCATTAACACGAATCACGATAGTAATTTCACACGACCTTAAGCCTTCGACGATGCGGGTAGGGGAGATCGGGGCTAGTTTTTTGTGTGAAAAGTATGTTAGATACATTATTTTTTTCAACGATTACGTAAACATAAACAGTGTGTCCACTGGTGGACGTCCAACCAACTACTGTCGATAGTGACTCCATGTGTGTGCTATGGTTTCGTAACAACTTGCCCCTGTATACAACTAGCCCCGGTCCCCCTACACATAAACGCCACTTGTACCTACATTCTTTTTATTTTACCTTGACGTCCGACCGACCTCCGACAGATAAATAAGAACGGATCAAAATACATCGAGAGGGATTTCAAAGATCCCAATTATATTTTCTCCAGGTCATTAAATGTATTCCTGGTTCACGGTTATTAATGCCATTTTTTATTGTCTAACAGCGTTAAAGGGAATAAAAACAACGATTACTTGAAATCATATTATTTTTTATTTCATCTTGTAGTATATCTCCATTTCTACAACACCAACAAATAATTAGAATGCAATTAATTAACAATTCCAAATAATACTCTGTTCCACCGCCCTGCCTCGTTTATGCATATTTTTCTCGCGCTTATCGGCAAGCTTCGACGTGACGTCACTGATGACAAAGAAGTGCTACGAGACTGGGACTTTCCATTCATTTACCGTGCCGTTGACAGCAATAGCGGTTGTTTAGAAGTGAGCTTCATAATGGTTTATTATGCGGCAGTTGATTGTAATGCAAACAGTAATAAGAATAGATTAACATGTAGTTGGTTCAAGTTCCCTACGGAGCCAACTTTGTTTAAGGAAACGTCAAGCTGACAAAGCACAGCCGGCTTTGCTCGCTCCGGGAAATCTTGTTTCGACTGCGATCCGGTCCGGAGTTATCCTGGTGGTAAAATCTCTTTGAAAGTGCCAACATTATTCACGGTAGTGGAAGCTATATTGATGCCATCAATCCGTAGAACACAGGCAGCGACACGGGCGTCGACAATTACGGTCGACCTCGTCTCGAAGCGAGCTGTCAGCGAACTGTCACCGCGAATACAGGTGATGTCGGTGCACGGTGAATTCGGCCCGGTGAATTCGGACAGCATTCGTTGGAGACTTCGGCCTGCAACTCTGATGACTTCGGCCTCAGAGCGCAACGGGCATAGTGATCTCAGCCCAAACGATTGTGTACCGAGCACATAAAGTTTGATGTGTCTTATATAAAGCACATATTCTCCCATTGTTAATTGATTTAATTCAACATTAACCAAAACGTATATGGTCTTTGATCTATACAGTGTTTTTGTCACATCATTTTTAATGTAAAACATTGTCACACCTGCTCTTTGTATGAAACAGAAAAAACATTGCGTTTCAACAGTATCTAGACATACTTGGCATCCCTTTGATGACAAGTACATTTATAACAAACCCTTAACGTGAATGCTAACCCAATATTAGCTAGAACGGAGTCGATCTTCCGTGTCTCCTCAGTCACAGAAAGCACCATGCTAAAATAATATGGGCAGAAATCATGTCCCATTCACGCCATTATAAAGTGACCACATTCATGCATATGGCAGTTGGACCGAATTCACATGGGGGCCGAAATCACCACCACCTGTCAACGCTACTCCTGCTATTGCGATGTTTACTTTCTGACCTAACCATGAAAACGACAACAACAGAGCCGCCAAACTTCTCCTCAAATATTTACCATACGTATGTACATGTCACGTGGTCTGACATTATGTCTTACGTCCATGTAGCGATAATAAATTACAAAAACAAAAGCTAGCTATAATCTTATACGCTTAGCTCTGCGAAGCTAAAATAATATCGACCGAATTCACAGAGGTGGCAAGTTTTTACTTTTGTAATTTTTTATTTTTGCATGAAAGTATGAGTAATGTTTTGACAACGTCACATGAGTACGGTAGATATATGAGGGGAAGTTTGGCAGGTCTATGTGGTCGTTTTCATGGTTCGGTCAGAAAGCAAATAAGATCGAAGTCAAAGGCTACTGACGTCGCTAAACTGATCCGAAAGAGCCGAATTCGAAGATGATTCTGCGGTATTAATTGCTGCTAGCTGTTCGAAATCGTTACGTTATACTTTTTATTCAGGAAAATTGACATCGACGTCACTCGCCATAGTAATGCTAGTGAAACTACTGAATCATTGCATATAAATCACTGACGTCACAAAACCAGGTGACCGCTCATCTCATTAACGAATTTTACCCTTATGATTTTACCTGTAAATAATAATTTTTTTTATTTTGACATGTAGTACGTACAATATTAAACGTTGTGTGCATACCGAAAAAGCATATTTTAGCTAGTGCCTTGTTGTTATTCGCTTTAATTTAGGACTGTACACAAACGAAACTCGAAGATTCGCGGTGGTAAAACAGCACACATCTCCGTAACACTCAAAAGTGAGACCAATGCATGCCAGAACTGGTTCTCGGCCACAGCGCCAATCAACATTCATGTGCTTGGATAAAAAAACAGCCCAGTAGAGAATGTGTCCCCGAGTACAGAGTATAAATTATCTGGTGGACAAATACCGCGCCGCCTTGATATACCAAGATTCATCGAGTAACACTGACGCATTGTCGAAAGTTATTGCCTTAACAAAAATGGCCCTGAATGGAATACGACAATCGGTGGTGACCTGAGGTGGACTGTCGCCAACAGTACCTTGGGTGCACAACGACGTGTTTCGTTGCTGTATGGGTGGTGTGGACGATGTAACGCTGTTGGAAGGTCACTCATTCGTCGTAATATACCCGTGTCAATTTCAGAAAACTGAAATCCTGCAGGCATTTCAAGTAAAGTCAACAAACATTTCTATGGTGATTTGGATGGGTTGAATGAAAAAATGATGTAGGCAAACGGTGGTAGGGGACCTTGACCCCTAAATTTCAAAACAAAACAAAACTTACCCGAAACATTTTGTAATTAAGAGGGTCAAGGGACCCTCCCATAGTTTAACAATTGTTTTATTCAGTACACCCAAATCACCATAAAACCGTTGGTAAGAGATCATTATTATACTAATTAAAAGGATGCTTGTCTATTTCGTGGCCAAATCGGGCGCCATTTTGGTTTTTGTCATTTAGAGGGTCCCACTCTTTGCCAACATCACTTTTTGGATTCTGCACAGGCAAATGACCCTCCAATCGTTTGTTGGCGTGCTCTACTAAAACATTCATGCGGGCCCCTTTTTAAAAAACATACTTGGATTTCGGCACCAGTCTATAAACAATACAAACGCACTGCAATGACTCGTCCTGGCATACGGCGCTCCTGTCAAACCGAATGCTTCTCTCCAGGCAGTTACATAAATATGCTGCACACGTTAACATTTTGTATAACTATTTGTTTTTTATTTATCTCAACGTGTGTGTCACCTTACAGGAATGTTTCGTTCAGGGAAATGTTCTGGGCGATACTCGTCGTTGAAACGATTTACAAACATACGTCGTAGCCAGAAGTAAAGTTCGGATTGGCGTCAAGTCGATGATAGAGAATGTGCACTGAAGCAGCTCCCACGGGGAATTGACAGATCGGAACAGGAACGAGATTCCTCAAAACCGAGGTCATGCCCAACAAATATGTAATGTTTTTTGAAGAAATCAATAAGTGGATAGACGATAGATCACCAGTAGGACAACTTTATATCTTGCGTCATCTCGTGTCAGTAACATTGTATATCGCTATTAATAAAATGTCATGTCTACAAACGTTTCATACTATGTAAATACTATGCTAAGAAATATTATGTTGGGCCTGTATCCTCGATTAAAAAACATTGTGTACGGGTGGGCCCGGTAAAAAAAACATTGTGTTTGGGTGGGCCCGGTAAAAAACATTGTGTACGGGTGGGCCCGGTCATGGGTCATTTTCTATTAATAACCCAGGCCTGTTCACTAAATCCGTTTTAAATATTATAAGCAATAAACACATGGTTTCACAGTTTTGTCGAGAGCTGTCTATGGCTTCAGTATCTCTCGTTGTGTTTTCATATTGTATTTAAGTTTTGATTTGTGCAAATAGCGATACTACAATCACGCTTTATTTGAAAAGCTAACCAGTAACGACATAATCGGTATGACTTATGATTGGTATGATATATGTAATTTGCAAATATAAATATCAGAACTATTGGGTATTACCTACAAATCATAAGCATGATTAAATGAAAAGTGCCATAGTGGGCCATTCCTCAACAGTAAATTTCCATTGTATTGAACATTCAGCCTTCTTTTATAATGCAAAGAACAATTTAGGCCCTTTATGAAAAATTTCGCCTTTTTCACAATTGAAAATCACCTTTCGGGACATTGTATCCGGCTAGACTTAACTATGAATGCACTGTCAAAAAGAACCTATGTTCATTGGGTAATAGACACCACGTTGATAAGGCAGGAGCCATTCAGTAGAACAGAACAAGGTGACACGGCTGGGGACAATGTCCCAACTTGTATTCATGATGAAACATGCCCTTCTTTGTGGCAAACAAATAGTAATAGGTTACTTTGTAAAAAAACATGAGCAACTCGAAAAACACCGTCATAGGTTTGAAATACTCAACTTGAAATATATGTATATTACTTGTGCGTGCGTGCAACATGGATCCCTAAAAGCGAGGTCGTGCATCAAAAGGGAGTTACTGTAAAATAAATGGACTTAGGAATAGCAACAAGTGCTGATATGAAAGTTTCAGACAATGTGGTATTGCAGCTTCAAATGGTAATCAAATTCTTGGGTTGATTAGGTGAAATATAAAAAAGCTAATTATACCTCTGCATAAAGCAATAGTTATGCCTCAATTAGAATACTGTACACAAGCGTGGAGACCATATCGTAAGAAGGATATAGACACGCTTGAACGGATACAAAGGAGAGCAACTAAAATTATTCCTGAACTGAGAGATCTTGGCTATGAAGAACGCCTAAAAGAATGTGGTTTAACAACCATAGAGACAAGGAGGTTAAGATGGGATCAAATTGAAGTTTCTTAAGATATTAAATGGATATGAAAATATTGACAGAAATATGTTTTCTCACTCAAGAAGGATAATAAAACTAGAGGAAATGAAGTAACATTAGTAAAGGATAACTGAAGATAGATTGAATATCAAGAAGTACTCGTTCTCAAAGAGGACAATAAATGAATGGAACAAATTATCTACAAATTGTGTAAATGTTAGCAGCGTGAGTATATTTAAACACAAGGTTGACACAAATCTCAGGAGGGCGGATTATGCATTGATAAAAAATGCTGGATTATCGGTAAGCCAATGGCTTCCTTGTCCACTTGCCATATGGTCCTTTGCCTTGGAAGGCAGTCTTGTTAAATATCTCGAGTTTATTGACATCGAGACATTTTGGTAAAAAGAGGCGTCACTTCACAGTGGGCATGGTGGAAAGGGGTGAGAAATGTTTCGAAAATACATCTTTCGACTGTTTGGACAGCGTTTCTTTTTTCTTTCGGGCATACTGGATTACCCGAGCCACCAATACGATGCTCTTTGAAAATGCTATGCGAAAACCGAATTGCCGTAGTTTACATATTTCAAAACGTTTCTGACTGACTACATTTCCACAAAGGCTTGCAGCTGAATGTCTAAATGATATGATAACTAGCCAGTGATACTTGTCACCAGTGCGCAAGTATTTGTCTTGTGTATCCGAACAGTTTAAGAAGAAATGAAGCTGGCTGGTGACCTGGAATGAAGTGAGATGCAAACATGGTGGACAGTTACAGTATATATTTTTTTTTTAACAAGATTTAACAAGATTTGCCATCCAAGCCAAAGGCCCAGATGGCAAGTGGACAAGGAAGCCATTGGCTTATCGAGAGTCCAACAATGTTCATCTACTTATAACCCGCCCTCCTGAGATATGTGTCAACCTTGTTTTTAAACATATTCACGCTGCTAGCAGTTACACAATCTGTAGACAATTTGTTACACAATCTGTAGACAATTTGTAATGTGTTCTTTATAATAATTGTTTTCGAAATGTTCATGAAACGAGACGAAAGAACACAATATTGAGGAGGAAGCTTACGCGTCATCTTGGATTCATCTAGGAAGTGTAACTGAAACTTCCCAGTGACACATTGAAAGAGGAACTAGTAAGCAGGAAGTATGAGAGAAATGAAACAAAATGTCACAATAACCAGGAAAAATCCCCAAAAGAAGAACGCCGACAGTGTCCTCGTCGTATTGGTCATGAAAGTTAAATGATGGTTGAACGTACCGTTTTGCAGAATAAATAATTGATTTCCGCTACACATATTCTCACTGTGTTTACTCTGTTTAGTGTTAAATAAGTCGTAAATATTACCCCGGGGTAATATTTATGACACAGTTTGACATTGGCACAGGGACGATAAAGTGGGTTAATAAACAAACACTTGCTACACATATATTAGAACGGCAACAACTGCTGTCAGGTTCATTGCTAAGAGAGGTGTACATTTGTAACCCCGGCTACGCGCCGCTGAACAGCGTGAATACATGGAATGCTCTACAGACAACTTCAACACAGTCAGCCAATCGGACATGCATAACAACACAAACTAGTTTACACCCGTCCATGTAACAAAAGGGGTGAAAGCACATTTTATTTTCAACAGGGTGACATTATAACGTTCGTTTCTTAGGATTCCTGCAAACTGTTTTCTGCGATTTTCTTAAACTTTGCGCAGCACATTTATCCTCTATTAAAACATAATTGCTGCGTGAAATTCGATAAAATCACATACCTTAAAAAAAACAAAGACGATACCCCTCAAATTCTGCCCAGCCAGGTGAATGATTTAGAAATGTTGGAACGTTGCCATCAAATCAATGTGAGTATACTCGGGAAAAAAAATTAATTAAACTACCACTAAGGTAGTTATTTATAGTTATTTTCTATATGTCTGACAAAGACGGATACAGTGGGCGCATTTGGTGTTGAACAACCTTGTGGCTTTCTATGGCCAAAGACTACATTTACGATCCATCCACCACCCATCCGCCATTATATAGAGTCCCTAGGATAGTGACGATTGCACGTTATGAGTGAATTTGTGAGTGGAATTTTATCATCGCCAATTGGTAGGCCGGAGGCGACTGTTAGAGGCGAAAGAATATAGAAAGAGGCAAGTTGACGTCGGAGTCTGGGAACAGATGCTGCCAAACTGCCCCCAAAGTTAGCGAATAAATATAGAGGTGGTGGAGTGACGGTTACGCCATCTGGAGAGTGGCTCACACTCAATTCGACCACAAATCGGCTAATGTTTCCATCTTTGTCCGCCAGGAAGAAATTCATTATAGTAAATGACTATAAATAACTGTCTTTGTGTTTTTTTTAATACATCATCATTTGATAGATCAGAGGCCACTGGTGCCATTAGGCGAAGGAATGTCGAGGCGAGTGGGTGTCGGCGCCTTGGAGGATATACTGCCAGACTGCCCCCAAAGTTAGCGTATTAATATAGAGATAACTACCAAACATACACGAATGTCTTTCAAAAATGGCTTCATACAACCCGATTGCCAAAGTTCATTAATGCCGAGATTGAGATGATGAAATCGTTAAATCGTTAAATGTGGCGCGTGCGTCGTTCGGTGTCAAGCTGACATTACATCAAGACAGGAAGTCACGAACCCCGGCAGGGCACAAGGGTGATAGCTTTGTAACCATTCAGCAGTCTCAGTTGACGTATGTATTATTCACGGGTCAGCGTGACACGGAACTGCTTGAGCCAAACATGTATCCTGTCTCGTCAATGAAAACGTTGCATGAACGCATATACGCATCAACCTTGTTTTCATGGCTCGTGCAAAACGAGAACGCAGTACATTAGACATGTTTTTTACTTTTTGGAAGGAGGGAGTAAACAAATCGGCCTGCTAAGAATGTCTTTTATGTATAGTAGACCTCTATCTCCGGAACCATTTTTTAAACTACATTGGTATAGTAATGTCGGTATTTAGGCACACTTTCACGATAAAAGAAATTAAATAGCATCACGCAATTTGCCGCAGCACCATCTTGAATCGCCACTACCATGGCGGGGTTAGTTGAGAAACATTTTCCGCCACCCTATGCCACAAGTGGGCGTCCACTCTATACCACAAGTTGGCGTCCACCCTATACCACAAGTGGGCGTCCACCCTATAACACAAGTGGGCATCCACCCTATACCACAGGCGGGCATCCACCCTATACCACAAATGGGCGTCCTCCCTATACCACAAGTGGGCGTCCACCCTATACCACAAGTGGGCATCCATCCTATACAACAGGCGGGCATCCACCCTATACCACAAGTGGGCGTCCACCCTATACCACAAGTGGGCATCCACCCTATACCACAAGCGGGCATCCACCCTATACCACAGGTGGGCGTCCACCCTATACCACAAGTGGGCATCCACGCTACACCACAAGTGGGCGTCCACCCTATACCACAAGTGGGCATCCATCCTATACCACAGGCGGGCATCCACCCTATACCACAAGTGGGCATCCACGCTATACCACAAGTGGGCATCCACGCTATACCATAAGTGGGCGTCCACCCTATACCACAAGTGGGCGTCCACCCTATACCACAAGAGGGCATCCATGCTATACCACAAGCGGGCATCCACCCTATACCACAAGTGGGCGTCCACCCTATACCACAAGAGGGCATCCACGCTATACCACAAGTGGGCGTCCACCCTATACCACAAGAGGGCATCCACCCTATACCACAGGCGGGCATCCACCCTATACCACAAGTGGGCGTCCACCCTATACCACAAGACGGTATCCACGCTATACCACAAGTGGGCGTCCACCCTATACCACAAGAGGGCGTCCACACTATACCACAAGTGGGCGTCCACCCTATACCACAAGCGGGCGTACGATGCATGCATAATGGGAGACGCGTATTTTAGTTGTTGAGACACGCATTTCGTATACGCGCCACAACTAAGTGTTGTTAGTTGTTAGTTACTTATTCAGCTACTGATGATATGTCAGTTAGTTGTGTCGATAGTTGTTAGCTGCATGTTGTTAGTTAAGTTTTTTTGTAGGTAATAATAACGTTGGTAAATATTTATGCTTTGTTCCTTCGGACATGATCTTATAAATATATACAAATTGGAGCTGGACATATCTATCAAACGATAGGATGATAACATAAATGTGTAGATCGACTAAGTGTTGTATTTCAGCGATATTATACAAATGTCTCAACGAACCCCGTGTACATCCTCTGTGACATCACTACAATCGTCCCTGTCAACGGATGATGTGACGTGCAAGTGATTACCTGCGTGGTTTTGACTTTTTTACCCTAGAACCGCGAGTGGACCTGGCCTACCCCAATGCACGCGCACAGTTCGGAGGCGCATTCACGTAAAGGGTACACTTTTAGTCCCACGCAGTCTCAAAAATCAAAGTGTTCCAATTATACTTTTCATATTGCTTTCCCACACTATAGATGATATTACATCAACAATGACACATGAGAAGCATGACGTTAGATATGTTTCTTAAAAATTGTCATCAAAGTTAAGCTGTAAAATTAGCAATCTGGAGAGGATACAATATAACATTTTGATGCGACGAATGTGTCGAATGTGTTAACTATTTGTATACAAATTGCAGTACTGAACAAAACACACTAATAATATAATACAAATATATTGCGCTGAAACGGCAAAATCCTCGAGAACCCGAGCTCAGCAGCGCGTTAAAACTAAAGAATTATATAATTTCAAATCGGTTTATAATTTTTAAGTCACCAACAGTTGAATGGGGAGCTAAAGGGGATAACCGAGAACAAACAGGCGGGTCTTCAGATGACGTCAGCATGTTATTATATTTCCTTTAGACTTGACGCTAACAACGAGGTAGTTCCGCCCGGTTTGAGCAGCCGTAGTTCTACATGTGTTTTAACTCTGGGAATAAATAATACACTGATTAGATTATTGACGCGTTCTTGCAGGAGTGAGCAGCGAACACAAGCACACCGGTTGCTTAGATGAACAATTGTTTGATCCAAATGAGTCATATTTCCGTTTTACACACACTTTTGTAACACACGGGCTACGTAAAACGTTGAAAATATATTAAAGTTATATACAATTCTTAATTTACTTCATTGTTTTTTCAGTATAAACACAGGTAAAATACATTGTTAACTTGTCTTGACATTTCATCAGAGCATCAGATGTATTCAACGTGTCGACCATAATTGTAAGATATCATATTATCACAGCAATGCGCAAATGTTCTGGAGAGAACATTTGTTTTACGCATAATTTCTAGTGTGGTAATTTATCCATATTACAATTGTTTACTCTACAACAACACGGAATGACAATTACTAAATAGAAATGTTTAATGTACTGAGAAAGTGTAATGTTTTTCTTGTAGTTCACATTTGTTGGCTCTCACGCTTTTTATGACATTGAAAACAAGATGAAACTTACCTTAAACATTGATATAACATGCTAAATACATTGCTATATCTCACTAACATCTCAACAGAGCTGTAGATGTAATTAACGTTTGCCAGAGTTAGGGGAGATCATGTTATAACAAATGAGTTAAACAAATGTCCTATTCAGAATATTGGTTTAACACATGTAAAAACTTTGTTGTTTGCCAGTTTTCCATTCTGGAAGACACGTTATTCGATCGTTGGAAATCGTGAAAACGCCCACGCATCCCACTGGCCGGCCCGGACCAAATAATTGTGCTTGATCTCCGTAGATCACTCCTGACCTGTAGAACACCGGTCACAATGGTCAACCTAGGCAGACTCATCGTTGTGGTCACGTACGTCATCTTGTCCGTCCACTACACGGTTGCAGCATCCGATGTGGTGAACGGATTAACCTTCCACAAAGAACTGGAAAAGCTCGAAAACGAGGTTCTGGGAGTGAAGAAGATGCAGGTGAGTGTGGTTCCATCGTGTTCGCTAGATGGCGCGATAGTTTCTTCTCAATTGTCTTTCACATCGGCCGGAAACTCAAGGAGTGCGTTTTAATGCTAAAGTTGTATAATTAAATCCCCATGGAAATAACAAAGTGTTTTTATTGAAATATATAATTGTTCCAAAATAAATAACCACAGATAAACGTCAACCGAAAAATTAATCCGTCAATGTGGCATAAGCTATATAGGGCGTATATGTGCTAATATTAATGTAATTTCAGTTAGCGTAATTTCGAAAGTAATTTTTTATTACAGTGGACACTCGCCATTGGGATTCACAATGTATGGAACATCCGCTTAAAAGAAACATCTTTGAAACCCCCATTCTGGCCTGCACTGTTTTATGTCGGCATCGAAATAAGTAACATTGGTTACATGGAACAGTCCCAACATGTTCATGTCGTAGTGAGTCCGCTGTAGTATAAATCATTGAATGGGTATTAATAACAAAATATAGCTAACAGACAGTGATTCATTTTATAACATATAGATTCGTCTGAATGTCAAAGACAAATCATATTCGTTCTGCCTGACTTGCAGGATATCATCGATCAGCGAGCAATGTTTTACAACGAGGAAATCAACGGACCCGCGGCCGTTAGTGAGGTGAGTTAAACGAACATTTGTCCCGTGTTCTTCATCGTTTCTGCCTTTATAAAGGAGTGAGACTAGTTCATGTCCTGCTGCACTGCTCCAGCTGTTATTCCTTTCCTTGTTCCCTTTATAAAGGAGTGAGACTAGTTCATGTCCTGCTGCACTGCTCCAGCTGTTATCCCTTTCCTTGTTCCCTTTATAAAGGAGTGAGACTAGTTCATGTCCTGCTGCACTGCTCCAGCTGTTATCCCTTTCCCTGTTCCCTTTATAAAGGAGTGAGACTAGTTCATGTCTTGCTGCACTGCTCCAGCTGTTATCCCTTTCCTTGTTCCCTTTATAAAGGAGTGAGACTAGTTCATGTCCTGCTGCACTGCTCCAGCTGTTATCCCTTTCCTTGTTCCCTTTATAAAGGAGTGAGACTAGTTCATGTCCTGCTGCACTGCTCCAGCTGTTATCCCTTTCCTTGTTCCCTTTATAAAGGAGTGAGACTAGTTCATGTCCTGCTGCACTGCTCCAGCTGTTATCCCTTTCCTTGTTCCCTTTATAAAGGAGTGAGACTAGTTCATGTCCTGCTGCACTGCTCCAGCTGTTATCCCTTTCCCTGTTCCCTTTATAAAGGAGTGATATTAGTTAATGTCCTGCTGCACTGCTCCAGCTGTTATCCCTTTCCTTGTTCCCTTTATAAAGGAGTGAGACTAGTTCATGTCCTGCTGCACTGCTCCAGCTGTTATCCCTTTCCTTGTTCCCTTTATAAAGGAGTGAGACTAGTTCATGTCCTGCTGCACTGCTCCAGCTGTTATCCCTTTCCTTGTTCCCTTTATAAAGGAGTGAGACTAGTTCATGTCCTGCTGCACTGCTCCAGCTGTTATCCCTTTCCTTGTTCCCTTTATAAAGGAGTGAGACTAGTTCATGTCCTGCTGCACTGCTCCAGCTGTTATCCCTTTCCTTGTTCCCTTTATAAAGGAGTGAGACTAGTTCATGTCCTGCTGCACTGCTCCAGCTGTTATCCCTTTCCTTGTTCCCTTTATAAAGGAGTGAGACTAGTTCATGTCCTGCTGCACTGCTCCAGCTGTTATCCCTTTCCTTGTTCCCTTTATAAAGGAGTGAGACTAGTTCATGTCCTGCTGCACTGCTCCAGCTGTTATCCCTTTCCTTGTTCCCTTTATAAAGGAGTGAGACTAGTTCATGTCCTGCTGCACTGCTCCAGCTGTTATCCCTTTCCTTGTTCCCTTTATAAAGGAGTGAGACTAGTTCATGTCCTGCTGCACTGCTCCAGCTGTTATCCCTTTCCTTGTTCCCTTTATAAAGGAGTGAGACTAGTTCATGTCCTGCTGCACTGCTCCAGCTGTTAGCCCTTTCCACTTCGCCCTATCGGTAGTCTTCTCCACCCACTTGTCACACCCTCACCCTCCTCCCCCTGGTGGTGGTGGTTGTGATTTCTGGTGCCATGTTTCTTGCTGTTTCAAATGTTGCCTAGCTATTTGAAGGGTGCCCACGCTTTCCTTCTGTGTCTGTTGACGTTTGCAATATAATTGCTATTTTGTCAGTTGATGTCAACGTCTGGTTGTCGTATTTAATTACCGTAAATACTACAGGTGGCCCAGAGTATGTCGAGTAAGTTCAGCGATGCATTCACAGCCCTGGCAAACATAGAACACGCTCTTCTAAGGGACTACGACAAGGAAAACTTAAATAGAAATGGCATCAAGAGGTGCTGTCAAATCAAAGATACTGAAACAGAGTACAACTTTCTATTCAAGAAGCGGGTGAGTGCAATTGTGATACCATAAGCTAACTCCAGTTTTATAAGATTACTTATTATCAATGGTTTCTATATATCGTCACTGGTTAGCGAGGATGAGGCACTAAACGGCTGCTGTCTCTCACCTACGCCAAACCATACTCCTTACCTACCTCGTTTGTGCCTGTTTCGAGAAGCGTCTCGCTAATCTGTAAAACTGTGCTTTATCACCTGAATTCTCGGTAAGCCTACCACAAACACACGCTTAAACAGTTCACATGTTCAAAGAAGTCAGTCAGTGGCAGCCCTGCGGCGTAACTAGCTCCTATGGAGCTTCTGACAAGTCGACGAGCGAATGCAGGATTCGATGGCTTTTGTGATAACTTAACAATCGTGATGAGTCGCCTATTTATTATAACTGTTAACATTTACAGATGTTGCAGCTACAAAACATGCTATGCCACGTTTGTTTTGCTCCAAGCAGTGATTTAATATATTTGAAGCCGTCCAATGTTCATTTTGTATCGGTGCGTAATTAACACTGCGCATACATCACTCAATATGTGACAGAAGTGAAGTTGTGTTTGATATAACTTATATTACATTAAGGAACTTTTACAATGTTAACATGTTAATAATTAGTGAACGGGCTTTATCCATAATTCAGAATAGATTAACTTTACCGATGCGTGACAGACACCTGTTTTAAAGTGTGATTGCCATTTGACCTCGTGGATGACCACAGGTGGTCATGCAAAATCTGTGCTATCGCGAAGCAGCTGAAGCGAATGCGACTAGTCAAGTGCCGACTTCCGCCGAACTGTTGGAGACGTTCCGTGAAAACTTCGGTTTGATGCCGCATCTGAAGGTATGCTTGCCATGTGTATTTCGACTGAACGTTGGTTTGAGCTACATGCATTCAGTGTACCAGTGTCACAAATAATGATAGCACACATAACATAATATATGTGTGCATGGTTTATATGTGTGCAGTGTGTTTCCTATGGTTTCATAGGGCGATTTATCCGTGCGAAATCCCGCTTTGCCCGCATGAGATTTATATGTAATATTTATTAATTGACTGTGTTATTGCCCTAATACGACGTAAACGGCCGATTAATAACGTCGTCGCTTTCCCGCCCGTATTGCTGCATGACGCATAATCAGATTTTGTATTGGCCGAGTTCAACCCGTATTGGCTGAGTTCACCAAGAACGTTCGGTTATGACGCATTTGCACAGATCCGCGTTAGTTTCGACGCACGTCAAAACAGGTCGCGGGAATTAATAGGCAACGACAAACGCGTCACAGATTTTTAATGTTTCAGTTTATCATGGCGCATGCCAGTGACATAATCATTGATGGTCTCCTGAACATGATATTGGAGCTGGAACAAATATCAAACATGGAGGCAACATTAAAATCGTCACTGAAGATGATACAAATGAAATCATAAAAATGGGAAAAACAAGAACACTGCCACAAAAACAAAATCAGACACGACCTGTTCAAGACCTGGGTCGCTACTCAAGATGAACGTAGTCCTATCGAAATAATACCGTCTAAACAGCTCGATATGACGAACGACGGTCAACACGTGTATGCAGTAAATATGGTATCACGAGACATTTGTTCCAGTATATGAACTACCGGATGGTGTAGCGTTCAGCAAAGATATTCTTTGGAAACGGCTGGCGTGATATTCTTGATTGTAGTTGCATTTGGTTATGTCTTAGTAACTCTTATAAGTGTATAAGCTCGAAACCATGACTTTTGTTTCGCTTTAAAAAACACTGTATGTTTGTATGTATGCATAGGCCCTATAATGAGTACATTAAGTGTATGTGATGTGTGTGCGTGCGTGGGTACGTCGTTCGCGCGTGTGTGTTGTTTATGTATGTGATTTGGACTACGTACTGTTAACCCAAAAAGCGATCCTTAAACTATTGTTAGTTGTTAAGTGACGCTGTCCTGTCGACAATGCGCCTACGGTAAGATAATGTCATGTGTACTTGTATCAGTGGCAGTATTACGGCACAGAAGGCGGTCTCTCGGTGACGTACCCGGCCAAGAAGAGTGGCGCATGTGGCGCTTACGACCCACGCTTCAGGTAATACATTCTTCCCCCTTTCGCCTCACAGCGAATATGATTGTCCCGCTACTGGTGTCTTCGTAGGTACGCAGCTGTTTCTGTGATCTCCCCAGTGATTTTTCTCTTTTAATCTTACATTATCCAGATCAATTTTGAAATTCTCACAGTGTTTCAGACCAAAGAAACCCGCAGATAACCTCCTCTCTCATGTATATTTATACTTTTGGTTGCAAATGAGATTGCACGAATGAATTTCTGTCATATTGTTGTCTGTCATATCGTCATTTGTACATTATCGCTAATTTGCACATTTTACAGGTCGTCTTAGTATAAGTCATTTTACATATTTACATTACATTTATACTTTCCTTCATCCATATTCTTCTGTGTTTTCTGCATGAAGAGGAATGTATTCTTCTTTTCTTTCGTCACATTCTGGAAGTTTTTAGTGACGCCGTGGATCAGTGGTTCAAAGGCACAGTGTTCCATTCTCAACCAGGGATGCTCGTATTCAATCTCATTATTGACGTTTACCGCCGGGATATTTCCGTGCAGTCCCCAATGCCTCGTTGCATCATTGCCCCACTGCCCCACTGTCCCACTGTCCCACTGTCCCGACGATAGTAGGAGCCTACTTGGCAACATACTGTGATGTGACTATATGAGATACATTCAAAGTAATTGCAGCATATTTGAATATGCCAAATGAAAGCCGTGTTCGAGTAATCATGTCGTTCAGAGGGCGATGTGTCACGTTGTGTTTACAGACCGTGGTACGTAGAAGTAATCAATTCGTTCAGAGGGTGATGTGTCACGTTGTGTTTACAGACCGTGGTACGTAGAAGTAATCAGTTCGTTCAGAGGGTGATGTGTCACGTTGTGTTTACAGACCGTGGTACGTAGAAGTAAGCAGGTCGTTCAGAGGGTGATGTGTCACGTTGTGTTTACAGACCGTGGTACGTAGAAGCGTCCACGCCGGTGCCCAAAGACGTCGTTATCATTATAGATCGGTCGGGTTCCATGAATGATGACAATCGCATGAGCACAGCAAAAGAGGCAGCCAAGACAGTCATCGGAACCCTGAACCCCAACGACAGGGTAGGTATGACAGTGAGGCAGTGTATCCATATGGGAGCGGTGTGGCGTGGGAGTTGTATTGTAGTATTGTCACCTTGTCTTCTTCGACTGCCGTAGTCATCTTTCACATTAGCAACAACCCATCCATGTAAAGCAGTGACACGAGAACACATGGTTGAACAAAGACAGAGCTTCCGTTGTTTCTATCATAACAACAGTTGAGCAGTTAACACTCGTGACATGACGCTGTTTATTCCACAGATGGGCGTGGTGTCGTGGTTGTCTGACAGTGTCGATACCCTGTCAGGTTGCTACAGCAATGAGCTAGCTTTCGCTACAACTGACAACAAGCGCGCGATGAATACATACATAGACGCCATGACGGCAGTTGGCGCCACGAATTACATCAAACCTCTCGAGAAAGCATTCGAGTTGCTCGACAGTCGTCAGCCAGGAAATCGAAGTGAGTACTCGCTAAGGGCTATATGTAGATGTAATACAGCTTAGAACTCTGTGTTAACCACTGAGCCAATGTCCCTTTACCTGTATCTATGCAATGTCACGTGGATGAAATGAATCTAATTACTTTGTAAAAACTAAGTTAACTGAAAATTAATCAGTAAATTTCATTACAAGTTAAGTTAACCTTCAAAAGTGAAGTGGTTAAGTTCAGTTAATGTCAACGTATCGTTTTGCAAGATAACGATTAAGTTAAGTTAATCGTCCCATGCCTTGTATCTAAACGTATGCCGCATGATAGTCATAAATGAAACTGTCACCACTAGGAGAAAACAAGCTACACACTGTATTTAATATTTTTTTAGCTGACACAGCAACGAGTTTTCAACTAATTTACATTTCTTTGTCAGAGGAACCTACAACTAGCGGCGCAATACAAATTTTTTTTACACTGATCATGTTGACTATGTTAGAATGATACTGATGATGATATTCAGAGAGAGCGATCTTGTATCTGGCGGACGGGGGCGCGTCAACAACGAATGGAGTCATTTTGGACAAGATCAAACAGTTAAACGGAGAACTCGGAAACCAGGTTGTTATACTGACATATGGAATTGGAAGCGGTAAGTGGGAATTAATGTAAAAAATCCACGTGTATGTTCTGTCGCGGCACGAACAACATTTATATCACTTGCTGTATTGTGGTTTGTGAATCAATCAAATTAAATGCTAAGTTTTATCTCCATGGAGAGACGTCATAGTGTGACCCTTTGCCGACATATTCGCACTGCCATAATCGTCGTCTTAATATTTTCTGAGAAGTTTCAACATATGGAACAAGCATATGTAGACGAAATCAAACATAAGTAACGTGTCATTTGTGTTGACATAAGATGTCTAAATGTCGTTGCAGACCTGACCGAGAGTGCAAACAAACTTCTAATGGACATGGCAAACCAGACACAGTCGGATCCAACGAAAGGCGACATTAAGGTTGGCGAATTACCAAAACGTTTGGTTTACTCTCTCTCTCTCTCTCTCTCTCTCTCTCTCTCTCTCTCTCTCTCTCTCTCTCTCTCTCTCTCTCTTCTCTCTCTCTCTCTCTCTCTCTCTCTCTCTCTCTCCCTCTGTCTCTCTTTATCTCTCTCTTTCTCTTTCTCTCTCTTTTTTTTTCTCTCTCTCTCTCTCTCTCTCTCTTTATTTCTCTCTCTCTCCTTCTCCAGCATGTTCTGTCTATGGCCGTCTGTTATCAAACTCACATCTTGTCATTCTTTTTCGGTTTTTCTCAGGTGTTTTGTGGACGTCAGGTACTTTACTGTATTAAGCAGAATTGAGTTATCATGCCACAGTCCTCCAAGTGTAATTTTTTATTATTATTTTTTTATTGTATTATATATAAACTCTCTCTTTGACAGAGAGGCACGTACACGCAAGTTGCGCCAATGAGTGTGAAAGTTCGTCTCGGTTCCTACTACACCCTATTCAGTAGCTACGACAACCACACGACACCCGTCATTTCAGCGCCTTACGTTGACTATTCTGGACTTGGTGAGAACCATTTCATAGAAACATGCCCTAACAAAACGGTATATAACATTATATACCCCCACATGCATTGATAACAAATATATATACTTGCGGCATGTTGCCAATCAAAATAACTAATAATTCTTCGAGAATTCTGTTATCTTTACAGTTGATATACGTAAGCGTCATTACGTTCTTTCCGGTGTGTGATTGCCAATGCATATGTGGCCAGGTATCGTCATTTCGGTGTGTAGACCGGTCTACAAGAAAGAGAAGCTACTAGGTGTCGCTGCAGTGGATCTACGATTGGCCGATCTACTTACGGAGGCGACATACTACAATGGCGGCGAGTATTCCTACGCCTTTATCATAGACCGTACGGGGCGGACTCTTGTTCATCCACTACTACCGAAACCATCGGTCAGCGAAACAGGCCGAGCTTCCGTCGATATATCGACACTCGAGCAGAACAATGTTGTACAACATGTCATTGATTCCATGAAAAGGTTAGTCATTTATTTATATGTGTTTTATTTGACTCGTATCGTAGTGACCAAACACTATGAACAACGAAATAATTTATTATAGTGATTATTCTTTTGGGATGGAGTGAACATCATGTAAACATATTATATTGCATAAAACATGTACATACATTGATTTTAATTAATTTACATAGTCACGTAACGTCGCATATACAATTTCATATGTGTAAGTGTTAAATATAATTATTTTCAGTTCGTTCGTTGCGGATATTTCATTGTTGTTTTGTTGCAAATTCGCTACTAGTATAACATAATAAATCAGTGCAATGGGTTCTGGACTTGTCTTACAGAGGAAACGAGGGGAAGAAGGAATTGGATGTGATAGAAGTACAGAGTCGTGGAAACCCCTACTTGGATGGAGTCAACTCGCTGTCAGTGAAAGCCACCTATCATTGGAAGCCGGTCAGTATGTCTCATGTCGGTTTATCTTCATAGTTGTCTTTTTCTGTCCAGCTTGTGCCGTTTTCAGCTCTCCATGCTCCTTGCTCAAGTGGATCTTCACTATGTAAGACAGTTGATATATGGGCTGGTCTGCCTTGGTTTGATCTCCTATGTATTTGATGCAACATGGTTGTCCTTGTTGCCATGTCGCAGCCTCCTTAACATACCCTGTCTGTACTTTTACTAATTCCACCGTGGATCTTTGCCTTAGTCAACTGTTGTGACATTGCCAGATCGCGATGACAGACTTCAGCGTGTGTGTCGTGGTGACTGAGAACAGCCGCCTGACGAAGACCAAGAGCGGAGCGACAGCCAGACACTTCGTATACCACCGACTCGACCTGGAGCACTCAGTGTCACTGTGCAGCATCAGGAAGAAGAAGGTGGCGACCAGGGGTACGTGGAGCGGTAGAAGATTTCGTTCTACATTGGCTTAGTTCCTGGGAACAATTGATAAATTTAACTTGAAAAACACGATTTGGTATATTACTAGAAATTATCATATCATTCGAAACCATCAGGTCAAATGTCAGTACTGTTTCCGAACAGCAAAAAAAATCCAAATCGGCTACGTAAATGTCTTGATTGACACTTTGCGTTCTTAAGCTATTTATTAACTTGTTTAATCACCGGTCCCCAACGGTTACATTTCAGATCAGTTAGTTATATATCCCAGCAGCGTTCAAGTAAAGACGACTTTTACGCAAAAGCAAGTAGGACATACCAGAAAGCGAAATTTATAGAATCCCATTATCGCCTAACGCTAAGTGAATACCTAGCCATCAATTTATAGAATCCCATTATCGCCTAACGCTAAGTGAATACCAAGCCATCAATTTATAGAATCCCATTATCGCCTAACGCTAAGTGAATACCTAGCCATCAATTTATAGAATCCCATTATCGCCTAACGCTAAGTGAATACCAAGCCATCAATTTATAGAATCCCATTATCGCCTAACGCTAAGTGAATACCTAGCCATCAATTTATAGAATCCCATTATCGCCTAACGCTAAGTGAATACCTAGCCATCAATTTATCGCCTAACGCTAAGTGAATACCTAGCCATCAATTTATAGAATCCCATTATCGCCTAACGCTAAGTGAATACCTAGCCATCAATTTATCGCCTAACGCTAAGTGAATACCTAGCCATCAATTTTCCATGCACACAACGGTAAACCAAAAAGAAGACTCATTTATATATATTACCACAATAAACTAAATGAATATACTTCAATGTCATATGCTGTCGCAAGTTGACAATATCGTTCTGACAAAGCATCTTCAGCCGTGATTTGTCGTTTTGATCAGTCGTGTTCCTGTTTTTTCCAGAATCCTCTGTAGTGAAATTCACGGGTTCATCCTTTCTGGACCCGAACAAATATTTCAACACAAAGGAGACGAAAGGTACAGTGAAAAAATATGAAGACTACATGAAGGGGAAAGGCGTCTCAGACAACAACATTAAGGTACGATATGCATTTCGCATACTAAAATTAATTATTGCTGTCGTTGACACGTATGCATGTCAGGCTTGTTAACAAATGCAAATGCATTTGAATGCGCATTTGACTGCCCAGTCCAATAAGCCATGCCATTTTCAGTGCATTTCTATTTGCATATTAATGCAACCGCCAAGCATTTTATAATACCTATCAAATGCAGACGTATTTATTATGTTATTGTTAGATTCTGCACCTGATATATAGTTTCATATCAGTTGATATAGCTTAATAAACATCATAATGTATATCATAAATAGTTTTTGATTATGACTCATCATTACTAATCTGTATTTACAAATTTAATATAAAAACAAAGCATTTGAAATGAATTCAAATGCATTTGCAAATGCGTAACCAAAACAGTTGAGTTTCCATTTCAATATAACCCCAACACAATTTATCTGCAGTTGCATTTGAATGCGAAAAATGGCATTTGCATTTGAATAAATTTGAAATAAACATTGGGATGTGCATTCAAATGTGTTGACATGCATTTGTTAACAAGCCTGACGCATTTAGTCATTTATATGCACTTAGGCTCATGTCAGTTTGTTGGTACGTATGTTTGTACTCATGTATGCATGTGCATATAGATATGTATGCATAGTGGCATGTACGGACATGGGTTTGTTGGCATGTACCTATATAGGCATGTATGCATGTAGACATGTATACATAGGCATGTATACACATACATGTTTGGATATGTGTTTGTAAGAATGTATGCATATATGTGCATATTTGCACGACCGCAAGCGTGTGTCTGTTTGAATAGTATATTGTCGATAGTTTAGATGAGTTTGACTTTGAGGTCGAAAGGTCAGCGGTTAGCTTTTCTAAAACATGCTTGTGTAAAAATTTTCATGTAGGCAAACTGTTATTTTATTGATGTCCTTGGTAATTCCAACGAAATTGCATGGCATCGATACCAGTTTAGCATAGAATACGTCTTACCGAAAAATCGATCATATTGTGAATAATTGTGCTCGCTTTGGGTGAACAATTGTAGAACGATATCCACCATGACGTGTTCACAGTGAACTGTGTATCGTTTACAGGACGGAGTACGTCAGGTCGTTGCACTGAGCGAAGAACTCGACACTGTGTGGAAGTCTCGGGGTGGTACGCTTTGGCGATACGTTGCTTTCATCAACGGCGTCATCAGGATGTACCCTGGACCAATATTTCCTACCAACTACGATCACACCGTTCGAGGATGGTAAGTTGTCGAAGTCGCTGATGAAAACATAAGATACAAGACGCACCGAAGTACATGTTCATTGGAGAGAAGATAGTTGTTGTGCTGTTGCTACAGCTGCAACTGCTGCTGCTAGATATTAGACTTAATATATATATATACATATATATATATACATATATATATATATATATATATATATATATATATATATATATATATATATATATATATATATATATATATATATATATATATATATATATATATATATATATGTTTTATAAACAAACTTCAATCACAAATCGTGTGCACACATCACCCGTGGGTCTTGGATACAAAGTATAATTTCACTGTGGCTTTGGATAAGATGTCTTTCAGGTAATTCTAATACGCATACAACACATGTCGCAAGTGAGCCTTAGCCAACTTGTCTGTGTCGTAGGTATCAGAGCGCGTTGGCTCACCGTGATGTCACTGTGCTCACTCCGCCATATGTCGACGCCCTGGGCAACGGCTTCGTCCTCACTCTCTGCAGGGCGCTCTACCGAAGCAGGTTTGTCCTGGACATCGTCATTCTCCAATTGGTATTCGCCAATGGCAATTGTGGTTGACAATCGACAGAATATTGGCGTGTCAATTCGGTAGAGCGTAGCTACTTACTCCATCCCAGATCAGTACAATACAAATGGATGTTTGCTATTCATCAAGCCTTGAAGAGAGGGAAAACTTGCAACCGGAAGACGAAAAAGTGAACTACGTTTGTCAATATACACATGTTGCAATCAGATGTCTATGTGTTCAATGTATCAGAGATATGGAAAGTTATCTTAATTAACAAAATGCATAAATATCTCAGAAGATCGGGTTATACATAGTTGAAACATTGTTGGACTCTCAATAAGCCAATGACTTTCTTGTCCACTTGTATTTTACCCTGGATGGCAATCTTGTTAAACCTTGTTAATTATAGGACAGATAGATGTAATCTGGCACGAATTTCAGTTAATTTGAATTTTGCGAAATGTTGTATTATTGCGATGCAATATGGGTTGAACCGTTGATTACAAAAGTCTCATTAAATACCTGATTTCCAACAAATGTGTATGTATATTCTTTGCATAACACCATTATGCATGTGAACACCATTGTGCTCTAAACCGAACCTATCCCATGCGTTGTTTAGAATACATTATGCATGTGAACACCATTGTGCTCTAAACCGAACCTATCCCATGCGTTGTTTGAAATACATTATGCTATTGCAATAAACAATACTTATTGATCTGCAGCTCACAATTGTTGAAGTAAATCCTAGTTTATAATTAGTATGTCACTGCAAGTGAGAGTTGATTAAACATTTCCTCACTCGGGACATAATATTTTGTAACGAAAACATACTGTGTTTAACACTGCTGGATCATGATATATTTTAATTCACTTCATCCTGAGTGATATATTTCCGTTTATGTTTCATTGTGTAATATGTATCTTTAAGATATGTTTTTTTTTCATTTTCAGGGAATCGGGGACACACTCCACCGAAGACACCGTGGTAGGCGTAATAGCAATGGACTTCAAACTGGCCAATATCAAGAAAATGTTGACAAAGTTGTTCAAAGCCTGTGACAGCAACGACACGTCGTAAGATTAAAATACTAATCTCTTGTCTATTGTGTATTTCTTCTCATAACCACTGTATATAGCTTATTGATCGTTATGTGCTTACGTATGAACGTACATAAACACGTAATGAATTGCAATAAAATATACATCAATACTAAATATAATAGGATACCATTTAAACCATTCCTGTACCATCATATGCTAATTCACAAAAACAAGTTCGGCATCAAATACTTTTTATGAATTCGTATGTTGACCCTTCAGGTGGTATTGAACCAGTACTCGTCACAGTAGTTAATGTTATACCTCTATACATCACAGCTGCTTTCTGGTGGACACCAGCGGGTTCCTTGTGTACCACGATGACTTCATAAAGCCAGACAACAAGCGCCTTGTTTCCGTTCACATCGCTGAGAAGGTAATTTCTACATTCACAGTAAACATGTAATACAGTGTTTTTCTTCATATATCAGTCAGAGAGTAATCACCCTAGTTGTTACTACCATAGCTTTTAGCGGGGTTAGAATAACACAACTATACTTATAGCGATTACTTTTTAAAACTCTCCACAATTAACTTAAGCCCATCACGAATACTTTAGGAATATTTAACAAGATGTAACAAGATTACCAGTGTCCACCCCAAACTACACGTTCCAGATGGCAAGTGAATAAGGAAGCCAGTGGCCTGTCGAGACATATTCCAACAATAACCTCATAACCATTCACTATTTTAAGCACTTCTATTTGGTCTCCTCTTAGTCTCCTGGTCTCTATTGTTGTCAAACCACATTATGATAAGCGGCTTTCATGTCTAAGGTATCTCAATTCTGGAATAATTTTAGTTGCTCTTCGTTGTATTCTTTCTAACTTGTCTATGACCTTCTTACGATATGGCATCCATGCTTGTATACAATATTCTAATTGTGGTCTAACTATTGCTTCGTAGAGGTGTACAATTAGTTGTTTCTCCTTATATGTGATAGTTCTCCTAATTAGCCCTATAATTTGATTACCTTTTGAAGCTGCAATCCCACATTGCTCTGAAGCGTTCATATCAGCACTAAATGTTACTCCTAAGTCCTTTTCTTGTGTGGTTCTATCTAGTACAGCATCCCCTATTTTATATTCTTCGTCCATGTTTCCATATCCTATGTTTATATATTTACACTTCACAAAATTAAATAACAGTTGTAATTTTTCTGACCACTTAACCAATTTATCTAGATCATCCAGTAATTTTTTTATCTAAGTAACCAATATACAAAGGTGATCGATAATCTACACACTTTGTAATTTCTTCAAAAAACCATAACATATTACTTATATATTACCTTGCTTTTAGAAACTCATATTGAGATGTGTTTATTAATTTATGGTTTACAAAGAATTGCACCATGTGGTCTCTAATTAATGTCTAGTAATTTGCATACAACTGATGTTAAGCTCACTGGTATGTAATTTCCTGACTTGTTCCTCGATGCCTTCTTAAATAGTGGCGTAATGTTTGCTTCTTTCCTTTCCGAAGGAACTATACCTTTTTTCTAGTGTCAAGTTACTCCACAATTTCCTTAAACAGTTTTGGTTGTATTCCATCAAATCCAGCTTATCTATTATCTTTCATCTTTCATCTTCTTAATTTTCTATGCTATCATTTCATGAGTTACAAATAACTGCCCTTAAAATCTGATTTATCGCCCTCAAATTTAGTAACTCGAGTAGGCTGGTATATTATGTGGTAAAGACTTAACTGAAATGCTCATTCAAGACGTCTGTCATTTGGAACCCGTCTGAAATTACGTTTCCACTATTGTTTTCCAATGGTGCGACTTTATCTCGAACTTTCTGTTTACTTCTTACAAAGGCATAGAAACTCTTGCTTTCATTTTTGATATTACCTGCCAAATTTTAAAGGTTCTTTTGGATTTTCTAATTTCAGTTGTAGCTAGTTTAAATGCATCTTCATAGCTTGTGTCTTCTGCATTTCCAGTGGTTTTTTATACCCCCACAGCATCAGACTGTGAGCAATTTATCTAATAGACTCTTTTGACAGGTGTTTCCAATTCAATCTCTATTCGCTAGATATGTTCTCATATTCTCATATTTATCATATTTATATTTACATTGTTTTTATAGGTATTCCCTGTTTTTACTTTTATATTAAAACGAAACTTTTACATTTGAAAAGACAAAATTAAATCCAACACAATGGTTGATTCCAAGCGTGAATATGTTTAAAAACAAGGTTGACACATATCTCAGGAGGGCGGATTACACATAGATTAAAAATGTCAGACTCTCGATAAGCCAATGGCTTCCTTGCCCACTTGTCATCTGGGCCTTTGCCTTGGATGGCAGTCTTGTTAAATTTCTTGTTAAATCTGCCTTAATTCATTTACCTGCTCCTGTAGATATTTCACTGTCTTACACCCCCTACATTCGAAATAAAAATCATCTACCTGAACCTCGGACAACGAATTTACACACCTGGACTTTGCAAAGTTTACCCAGCTGTCGCAGCTAGATCATGTCAAATTACGTTTCGCCTTTACTTGGCGTTTGCACGGCGCGATGTTAAAATTCAATTTATATTTGTTTATAATCAGTTATGTTTACAATTTATAATAAGTAGTCTTCAGAAAGGCTGTTTTTGTGTTCTAATACACACTTTATGCTAGATTATTCAGGTCTTAATTAAATTTACAACTATGTACTTGCAACTTACAACAGCTAACGACAACAAACCGGAATATCGCTCGCGGTATCGAAATATCGGTGACCTTCTTTAAACTACACTGAATTACTACTTACGGCTAACTATTAACAACAAATGTTGCTAAAACAAGATCTCCAGATGCTATATCTTTAATATGTATTAAACTATTTATATAATAATATGGGTCTTTGATACAAAGTATACTTTCACTGTGGCTTTGGATAAGATGTCTTTCAGGGGATTCTAATACACATTCAACACATGTCGCAAGTGAGCCTTAGCCAACTTGTCTGTGTCGTGATGTCACTGTGCTCATAATAATATGTACCTACTCAGCTGATCGCAACAAACCTTATTTATCGCTCGAGTTACCGAGTCTTCGGAGATCTACTATATAAACTACCCCAAATTACTGCCTATGGCTAAATTTGAACAGCAAATATTGCTTATGCAAGGTCACTTTCTAGTTTATGTTTAATATACACGTAATAACATTACTTATCTGATCAATATTCCACGCTTTATCCAATCCACCAAATTCAATTCCGTATTCCTCTCAAAATTTTCCCGCCAAAAAACAGGTTCATTGATGTCATCATATGTAGTAGAGCCGACATGAATAGTTGAAATAACTTGCGAAAGTGTGAATTGATTCTAAAACAAGACAAGCAACATTATTGTGATCATAACTTTGCTGTTAAGTTTTGTACTCATAATCAATTATAATCAATATTTACGTCTTGCCATTGTTTTTTCTTATCATTAACAATATAAATATAATATATTAATTGGCATCAATGTATTAGAATATTAATATAATATATTTGTTTATTTCTTTGCAATCATGGAGATTGAATACAATTTATTAAAGTTTCTTTCAATTTATACATAGATATTATCCACGGGATTCACGTTGGAAATATTATGTTATTCTCTAGCAAAATTTGCTGTACAACATCAGCCATTTTACAGTAGCACATTTCATTAAAGCTACGACTCAACTTCAGCAAAAATAATAGCTAACTCAAGTTTTCGTAGTCTGCGGTTATTGGAAAACATATTTAACAAACATTATTTTTTACAGGAAGTAAACATTGCAGATGACCTTATCCGGAGTGAGATCATGACACAAGGGTCCTGCCTCGGAATAATCACTAAGAAAGCCTACAACACGTGGCAGGTAGGCAATACAAATCTATGAAATCAATACATTATCCTTCCCTGCAATAGACAGTGAATTTCATTGCGGTTTTTTAGAGAGTTGCTTGCTCATAATTTCTGGTCATGATCAATGGCATGATAGTTAATTGTCCAAATCATTGTTGCTGGTGTGATATTGTTTTATACCATTTAATATTACAGCGATGCGTTCGATGCGTATGGAAGTCAATGGTTCAGTTGATAATCATGTGATTTATATTTGTTGACTAAACATTTCATTTCAGCACAATATCAAATGCGTGTGTGTGTGTCTGCATTCAGATTAAACGAAATGCCAAAGTGGACAAACTGCAGGACAGATCTCTGTCATACTCCTTGGAAATCGTCCCACAAACCAATGTCTTTCTTGGAGTCAAGACGAAGATTGCCACGAATGCAGTTTGCGAGAGTTGTCCGGTCAGTTCCATATTTATTGATAAAGCATAGCTACGTCTTTCATGCAACAAGTAGATGTTGTATTTTTCTAATCAAACAATGTAAAATAAACACGATTTTTCAGAATATAACTTCTGTATTTCACATAAATAATTTGGAATAATACTAATACAGAATAATGTACCGTTCATTCGATCACTGCCAGTTTCTCACACACATGGGATATGATGCACAACTAGCATCATACAACACCGATTTTGACGTGTTGCTCAATTGTGATGCGTCATTGCTGCTATGAGTATCTGTGGTACAAGCCTTATTCGTATTCGTGGCTATCACCGTTACTTCCGTGACTACCGATGTCTTACTTCCATTCGTTTACTCGCTCTTTTACTCCATTCCATTACCTGCTCTCTTCCTTGTGTTCGTTTACGTTTCGGGGGGCGCGGTGGTCTGGCGGTGAGAACGTCGGGCTCTCAATCGAGAGAACCCGGGTTCGAATCCCCTTGCTGCCGTTACGAAGTTTGGCAATTTCGTTCATCCCACTTTTCCCCAGTTCACTCAGCTGTATAAATTAGTACCTGGTTACAGATACAGATGGATATCTGAATGAATAGTCTTTGCGCAGTAATTACAGGATGGTTGAATGCTTCCAAAAGAAGTCGAGATGGCATTGGCATGAACAGGTCTGCCAGAGGGTGAAGTGTAAAGCGCTTAGAACAGTCCCAAGAACTGGGTACCGCGCTATATAAGGACGTACCTTTACCTTTTTACCTTATCTCTTACTTGTATTACTACGTTTCTCTCCTTACTCTCTTACTAGGGGTCATCTCCTTACTCTCTTACTTACGTTTCTCTCCTTGCTCTCTTACTTGGGTTTCTTCCCTTGCTCTCTTACGTGGGTTTCTTTCCTTGCTCTCTTACTAGGGTTTCTTCCCTTGCTGTCTTATTTGGGTTTTTTCACTTGCTCTCTTACTTGGGTTTCTTCCCTTGCTCTCTAACTTTCATTTCTTTCATTGCTCTCTTACTTATGTTTCTCGTGTTTCTTGTTCTGTCAGGACAACTCTGAAGGCAAAGTCATCCGGTGTGAATTGGATGACAGATCAGTACCGAACGGACAAAAACGATGCCAGTGTCCTTGCTACGTTGATGCTGACTTTCAAAGTTGCAAGAACATCTTCGAAACAGAACGGTATAATCGTAATTACACATGATGACGTCGTATTGCTAGACAAAAGCAGTGGGTATATCTTGTTGGGGTTCGAAAGATTAGTGCATCATAATATGTCCAAGATGGCCACAGTCTCTCCACTAATGATTATAATATTATATCGATTTTTATTGTAATTCATCAATGATATTGATTACGCATTCCATCAAATAGAGAATGCACAATTTAACGATGGCTTTACCACGCAGATAAGCTAGCGTTTATATAATTGTAATCATATTTTCGGCATTACAATATTCATAAATGGATCTTTAATATCAAATGCTATGTTTTCGATTCCAACCTACGTGCGTATTCAAATAACGTGTTATTTTGTGTTTTTTTCGCCAGAGACCGCACAATCCCGTGTACTCCGGTAGAACAACATGTCACGTACCCGAGTCCAATGAAGAAAGAGAGTGCATGGGCTGCAACATTTCCGTCTTGCTACGAGACGGACTGCACCGGAATCACCATCAAAAGGTAGCTATTATAATGATGTTGTGCCTCTCTAACACAAATATGTTAAACATTGTACGACACTCGTATAATTACCGCTGTACTCTTATGATATTCTTAAAATGAGATGTACTATTTCTGCGACATCAGTTCAGCAGGCTTATTAACATAATAGTTTATGCTTGTCAACGCATTTGAATATAGTTTCAATTTATTCAAATGCAAATGTAACTTTCCATGATCGCATTCAAATGCAAATGTTTTGGGGCTACATGCAAATGTTTTGGTTATGCATATGTTAGTGCATGAGAATTCGCAGCAACAGAAGACTAGCTGCATCGATTTCCACGAACCTCCTGACGCTTATTGGTTGCCCTGGTCAACATATCAGCCGCCAAAAAAACTTAAGTTTGACCAGAATCTCCCATATTTAAAACAGATTCTGAGAACACCACCAGCATGATAGTCTTGATTGTAGTTGCAAATGTTTAGTTTTTATTAACTCTTTTAGGTGCATTGCTCCCAGACCATGATTTTTCTTTTCGTTTGCATTAATATGAAGCTATCAACAAATGGAAGATGATATATAATGAAATAAGTACGTTTATTCCGCTTCAGTGAATGCCTCAGCTACAACGATTGTGAATGGTGCAACCCAGGCACTCAACCGTGTCGAGGCAAAGGAAAGTGCCCAATGGAGCCACCAGGTAAGGATGTCAAAGATGGGTTATCAACAACATATTTATATATCATCGTATAGCACTGGGAAATACGACTGACACATTCAAAGTACGCGTATCGAAGGTTTGCCGTTGCCTATCGACTGAAGTGTGGTGTAGTTTCGTGTTTCAAGCAGGTGAACAGTTGTTTAAATAACTGTGGTAATTTAGAATATCTACGTTACATGTCGAAACAGTGATAGACAACGTTAAGGTGGCCACTCTACGGCTCACGGGTGAAAGTAATCCTACGCGAATTTCCAAACAAGGTAGTTGCTTTCGATCGTAACGCATCTTGTGGAACAGACTGTTGCACGTATTTATGCTACGTTCGTTGAAAGAAGATCAGTAAGAATAATAACTCCACTTGGACGGTTAATGTCCCCATGGTATGCATCTTGTGGAACAGACTGTTGCACGTATTTACGCTACGTTCGTTGAAAGAAGATCAGTAAGAATAATAACTTCACTTGGACGGTTAATGTCCCCATGGTATGCATCTTGTGGAACAGACTGTTGCACGTATTTACGCTACGTTCGTTGAAAGAAGATCAGTAAGAATAATAACTCCACTTGGACGGTTAATGTCCCCATGGTATGCATCTTGTGGAACAGACTGTTGCACGTATTTACGCTACGTTCGTTGAAAGAAGATCAGTAAGAATAATAACTCCACTTGGACGGTTAACGTCCCCATGGTATGCATCTTGTGGAACAGACTGTTGCACGTATTTACGCTACGTTCGTTGAAAGAAGATCAGTAAGAATAATAACTCCACTTGGACGGTTAATGTCCCCATGGTATGCATCTTGTGGAACAGACTGTTGCACGTATTTACGCTACGTTCGTTGAAAGAAGATCAGTAAGAATAATAACTTCACTTGGACGGTTAATGTCCCCATGGTATGCATCTTGTGGAACAGACTGTTGCACGTATTTACGCTACGTTCGTTGAAAGAAGATCAGTAAGAATAATAACTTCACTTGGACGGTTAATGTCCCCATGGTATGCATCTTGTGGAACAGACTGTTGCACGTATTTACGCTACGTTCGTTGAAAGAAGATCAGTAAGAATAATAACTCCACTTGGACGGTTAATGTCCCCATGGTATGCATCTTGTGGAACAGACTGTAGCACGTATTTACGCTACGTTCGTTGAAAGAAGATCAGTAAGAATAATAACTCCACTTGGACGGTTAACGTCCCCATGGTATGCATCTTGTGGAACAGACTGTTGCACGTATTTACGCTACGTTCGTTGAAAGAAGATCAGTAAGAATAATAACTCCACTTGGACGGTTAACGTCCCCATGGTATGCATCTTGTGGAACAGACTGTTGCACGTATTTACGCTACGTTCGTTGAAAGAAGATCAGTAAGAATAATAACTCCACTTGGACGGTTAATGTCCCCATGGTATGCATCTTGTGGAACAGACTGTTGCACGTATTTACGCTACGTTCGTTGAAAGAAGATCAGTAAGAATAATAACTTCACTTGGACGGTTAATGTCCCCATGGTATGCATCTTGTGGAACAGACTGTTGCACGTATTTACGCTACGTTCGTTGAAAGAAGATCAGTAAGAATAATAACTCCACTTGGACGGTTAATGTCCCCATGGTATGCATCTTGTGGAACAGACTGTTGCACGTATTTACGCTACGTTCGTTGAAAGAAGATCAGTAAGAATAATAACTCCACTTGGACGGTTAACGTCCCCATGGTATGCATCTTGTGGAACAGACTGTTGCACGTATTTACGCTACGTTCGTTGAAAGAAGATCAGTAAGAATAATAACTCCACTTGGACGGTTAATGTCCCCATGGTATGCGATTCTTTATTCATGACAAAGTGTGGTAATGTCAAAATTATGTGCAGTAGTGTACAATCATAATCGTAAATTGCTACCTTTAAATTTTCAACAATACTTCACTGCAAATATTGATATTTATTAAGTTGAACACAACAAATATTTTAAATCAAACATTAATTATAAATTATATCACGCATGACGTGAAACCTTGATTGATATTTATGGGTTCGATTATGTTTCACGCAGACCACCAAGATATCACAGAACAACAAAGGCAACGGTACACGGTCTCGCCGTAACATTCTGTTAAAGCGATTTCTTGATTCTGGAATCCGAAAGCAATACAGTTTAGCACTAACATTAATAACATAAAAAAACATAACATAAAAAACACTTACCACATGTACTGATAATATTGGTTGGCGTGCTATGTCCCACGGAAATAGTGTAGCGTACGTTGCCACATGACGATCGTTTTACTGGGAGCTTGTGTTCCCACGGACGGCTATAGCAAAGCTTTAAACAGCGGCATTTCCGGTAGGTAAACCGAAGCAACTTACCATTGATTTTTGTGGATAAAAACCCGGATGATAGCCAGGTAGGACAACTTTAGATCTTGCGTCATCTGGTGTCAGTAACATTGTCTATCACTATTATTAAAATGTCATGTTTACAAACGTTTCATACTATGTTAATACTATGCTAAGAAATACTATGGTTGATCTGTATCCTCGATCAAAAACATTGTGTACGGGTGGGCCCGGTAAAAGAACACTGTCACGTTCTATTAATAACCCAGGCCTGCTCACTAAATCCGTTGTAAATATTATAAACAATAAAAATATGGTTTTACACTTTTATCGAGAGCTATCTGCGGCTTCAGCATTTCTCGTTGTATTTTCTTATTGTATTTAAGTTTTGATGTGTGCAAATAGCGATACTACAATCACGCTTTATTTGCTAATATTAACCACTAACGACATAATTGGTATGATTTACAATTGGTATGATATACGTAATTTGCAAATATAAATATCAGAACTACTGGATATCAACTACAAATCCTAAGGATGATTACATGAAAGTGCTCAATAGTAAACTGTAACTGTATTGAACATTGAGGCTTTTTGATAATCGAAAGAACCCTTTACGCCCTTTGTGGAAAATGTCGCCTTTTTCACAATTGAAAGTCACGTTTCGGGACATTGCATCCGGGTAGACTTAACTACGGATGCTCTGTCAAAAATAAAATATGTGCATTGGGTAATAGACACCACATTGATAAGTCAGGAGCCATTCAGTAGAACAGAACAAGGTGACACGGCTGGGGTCAACACCTTCATAAGCTTCGGATACTCAACGTCCAATGTATGTATAGTACGTGCGTGCGTGCGTGCGTGCGTGCGTGCGTGCGTGCGTGCGTGCGTGCGTGCGTGCGTGTGTGCAACATGGATTCCTAAAAGCGAGGTCATGCTTAACAAATATGTTATGTTTTTTGGAAGAAATCACTAAGTGTATAGATCAGGGATCACCAGTAGATATTATCTACTTAGATTTTCAGAAAGCTTTTGACAAAGTGCCACACCAAAAAGTATTACTTAAATTAAAAGCCCATGGTATCGGGGACGGCATAATCGACTGGATAGAACAATAGCAGACTGACAGAAGACAGCGTGTTGTAGTAGATGGGGAGGTTTCAAACTGGAAATCTATTTTGAGAGAGGTACCGCCAAGATTAGAATTATGACTTTTTAATTTATATTATTTGTAATATAATAAATTATATCAATAACTTGGACGATACTATAACAAGCAACGCACATCTGTGGATGACACAATTTTTTTTAGAAAGGTTAACAATGATAGATAGTGATAAACAACATTTACAAAACTTTACAAATCTAGACAAATTTGTTAAATGGTCTGAACAATCACATATGTTATTCAATTTTGGGAAATGTAAATGTCTACATACAGGACAAGAAAACTTGGTTGCAAACTATAAAATGGGAGATACTGTTCTAGGTACTACTGTAAGAGAAAATGACCTGGGAGTAACAATAAGTGCTGATATGAACGTTCCAGAGCAGTGTAGTATTGCAGCTTGAAATGGTAATCAAGAATCAGAGATAAGGAGGATAACACGAGATCAAATTGAAGATATTACAAGATATTGGATATCAGGGAGTACTCGCCTTCACAGAGGGCAATAAATGATTGGAACAAATTATCTACAGATTGTGTAACTGATAGCATGGTGAATTTAAAAACAAGGTTGACACATATTTCAGGAGGGCGGGTTATAAATAGATGAACATTGTTGGACTCTCGATAAGCCAATGGCTTTCTTGTCCACTTGCCATCTGGGCCTTTGCTTTGGATGGCAATATTGCTAAATATTGTTAAATATTGTGCGTGCGTGCGTGCGTGCGTGCGTGCGTGCGTGCGCGCGTACGTGCTTGCATGCGTGTATGTTATGTACGTTTATATCCTTCTGACTATTTAATACACTTGCATATGCTGTATCATTATTACAACTGGCAATACATTCATTTCTTGTTCACAGCTACTCTACAGTTTGGGATTGGCACCGTCATCGGCGCTGTTGTTGGTGCAGCCTTTGTCGTTGCCATCGTTGCCATCGTCGTCGTCGTTGTCGTCCGACATCGTCGAAGCTTATCAACGCGGACACACTCTAGCCAGCAACCAAACAATGGGCATCGATTAACACCGAGTGTGACACCTCGACACCTTCCCACAGTGCCCGCTGGAGAATTCACCGTGGAAACCCATAGCCAGGAAGAAAGTGATGAGCCAATTGAACGTTTTGATACAGAAAGCCGTATTCAGGAAGACGAGTCGAATTACGAGGAGTTGTACATAAATCAGAGCGTGGTGGAAAGTGTGCAGTAGCATGATGTCTAGATAGGGCGACCTTGTAGGCAGGCCAACAAGTGGACTGTACATAAATCAGAGCGTGGTGGAAAGTGTGTAGTAGCATGATGTCTAGATAGGGCGACCTTGTAGGCAGGCCAACAAGTGGACTGTCGAGATGGATAGTAATAATTGTGCCATGGACGTGTTTTAATCATAGCTTGCGTAGAAACTTTAAACAATAGAATATTTCAGCCACACTTTCCATTATCCGAACGTATCTGAACACTGAACGTACAGCTTACATGTTTATTTATCTCATAAGTAGCCGTAGTGCAGTTTCAGCTATAAGCTTAAATAATAATATAATAATATATAAAATACATCCCTAAAATCATCGGGAGATCCGAACTCGGCAGCGCACCAAAAACAACAGGTGTGTCGACTCGTTCTTAAACATATAGATACAGTAAAATGACTAGTGCATTACCTGTCCCGTTAATTTAAAGTTATTCCTCCATATCTAGATTACATCGCATGTAAAACATAAACGCATCTTCATTGAGATGACGTCTAAACACTATTAAGTATTGTATTCACCAGTGGAAGCCATTCTGTCCGTATTTACGCATGCGTGTCTCGGCGCGACAGCTATGAAGAACACGTGACCGGCAAGTTCCGCTGACGTCAATACCAATAGTTGCTGAACTAACGATACGTAGAGAGAACAAATTATAGCTGAAACTGTCTAATATGAGAATACAGATGTGCAGTACTCTCATAATAAATGATAACATAGGGGAAACCGGGGCTAGTTCTTACAATTCTCAGTTAAAGTCACTTTTTGTGTAAAGTATGTTAGATTTATTATTCCTGTCAACGTACACATTAAATAAATTATTCGTATTAAGAAAATGTACCATTCCAGTGATATTCCATATCATAGTTAATTAGATATGTGAAGTTTCCCAGGTGCCGTTGACTGTCACTGTAACAATTAGCTTATTAAGCGGGGCAGATTGTTACATTATATGCACTTTGTAACAGCAAAGAACGTGTGGATCGTATGTTTTACATTAACTGGATTATACACACTTATACATCTTATACACAGTGTACATAACAATGTAGGTGTTCACAGCTTCAAGTATAAAACTTTTATTGTTTAGTTACTAAATGAGACACATTCCCGGGTTTTCTTACAGAACAAACAATTGTGAATGGAATATAAATTATTGAATGAAGTATGAAATGGTGAATAATAGCATATATGTAATGCGATGACCACTTGATTGAATAATACACGCACATACGCACTCACTAACAGCCACATTTCAACGAATCGTGCAATGTTAAAGTTTAATAATGTTAAAGTCAAATAGGGCTGTGCCATACACCAATACGCTATGGAGTATGACATGAAATGAAATGAAAATATATATGTGTAATGCGATTTCTATTTGATTGAATGATGTAAACGCACTCACGCACTCACGCACTCACGCACTCACATCCATAAAGAATGATATAATATTTCTTAATTGCTCAAATAGACTGTTAAATAAACCAGTACGTTAGGCTTCGTATGTGAAACAAAGCGTTCACACACCGTGGTTAAATGAATTTCGTTCTTTTAGTCATTGTCAGCACACTACTCGCTGGCTGACTAACGTTGTTACAGTTGGAACAACTTGCCCCAATGCAATTGTAACAACTTGTTTAATTTCTACTTGACATAACTGCTTATACTCTACAGTATAGGGGTTTCAAGTTTAATTCACGAAACACCAAACGTGTGTGTATATATATATATATATATATATATATATATATATATATATATATATATATATATATATATATATATATATATATATATATATATATATATATATATTATTTTTAATTACAAACAATAAACACGTGAAAATATCATATTTGTGTTATCCAAATCATATACATGTCCATATAACAGTGGGTAACTCTGTAAATGCCATGGCCATTGCTCAGTGAACACCATCCCTCGAGAGGCCGTCACATCACTGTGTTCGAACTGTGCTTACGACTGGAATATTTAATATGCGTGCGTGCGTGCGTGCGTGCGTGCGTGCGTGCGTGCGTGCGTGCGTGCGTGCGTGCGTGCGTGCCTGTCTCAATTCGTATGACTACACCCTTTCGTCCATGTTATTTGATCCCATCGTACTGTAATTGTGTTCCTGTAGTGTGTACTCCTGATAACATCATCATCGGTTTCACTCTCTGTGCAATCGTTGTCGTTGCTATCGTAATCGTCGACATCGTCGTCGCTTGTCGTCGCACGCAGCACGCGGGATGGTGCGGAGGCCTTACAGCAACTCGCCGCACCGACTCAGTTAGCCTAGACCCGGTGAGGATGACCAGGATCCGAACGTCAGACCCGTAGAACTGCCCGTCCACCGTCCCTCTTGCTCGATCTCATCGTGTTGAAACTGTCAACGCGTTCCTTTCGTGTTCACAGTTTCTGCTAAGCCCGGCGTTGGCGTCATCATCGGCATCTCCGTTGGTGTAGTCATTGTCGTTGCGATCGTCGTCGCTGTCGCTTGTCGTCGAATGCTAACATCACGGCGGATGGCGGAGAGTGAGTACGACAACCTGCCGGCCCACCAGCGACAGCCGCCACCCGGCAACGGCTACCAGAACCAGAACGAGAGAGCCGTAGGAGACAACGTCACCGGTCAGGCCGGTGCTGGTGGAATGAACAATTCTCACGAACTAGTCGCACGTTGACCAGTACATCGGAGAGCGGCGTGCACAGTTGAACTGTCCGATGTACTGAGTGTCAACCGGCTACTCGTAAACTCAACCATTAATATAAGTTTTCCTTCTCCTTTCTTTAACGGTTTCCCCACCGACTGACTGAATGGGAGTATAGAGGGAATGGCTCTTCCCGTTAGCAATGTAGATGTATCTTAACAAACGAGTTTGTATATTCTTAGTATTAGTACTAAATACTGTTAAGTGTCTGTGACGTTAAACGGTCGTTACTAATGTGTTGTTTATGCCAAAGTCGCAACCAGGTACTTTTTGTATGTAATGAGTGTCGACTCGGGAATGTTGGTGGAACATGTTTAGATCGACCATGTGTTTACCTGGAAGGCTTCCTAAGTATAATTAACATAATTATACGTTGGAAATAACAATAACATAACTTAGCTGTGTCTGATGGCATCATAATAAACGTATTTATCGTAACTAGTAATAGCATCGCGTGTTGCTCTATCTGAATTGATAAACGATAACTGATTAACATAGCCTATGCTAAGGTTTGTACGTCATACGGACCACTCAATAAAACAGGGTACGTAATTAACCCTTGTTTGATTGTTCTGACAATCGAACACTACGTGAGACAAGACATTATTCGAAGGAAACGGTATCCTTTAATAATAATGGTAAACATGCAAGAAGATCTTTGTCATGGCTGGCCATGTGCAGCATGGGAAACCGCTTTTGGTGCGATCCATGCAAGATCACCAGGCAGTGCTCGATAATATTACATTTTTCGATTCCCCAAGATGGATCGAAGATATGAAGCGTTTACTATGCTGTCTAATGACGGCATGAGGCGGCTTCCATCAAATCAAGCCAACTGCGCATCAGTTTGTGCATTGTTGTCGTAACATGAAATCAACACGAAAAAACGTTATACTCTCAATAGAAACTACGTCCTTTATGCTAAACATAAACACAAATGATAAATGTTTTTTTTTGTAAAAAGAAGCGCTAAAAAGAACCGAAAACGGTATACATGTAATGTGCTGCCAGTGGAAATCAAAATGTTGTCGTAACATGAAATGTAACGTGCTGCCAGTGGAGCCCCGGCGGACAATGTGTGTTGTAAATTTGTTACAGAAAATTTTACTCGTGTGATTTTAACATAGCAAACCCTGATTTTTGCCAGGTATTACATTATTTTTTTCCTATTTATATAGAGATGAATAATAAATTAACATTTCAGCCAACTTTTACTGAAATGACAAATGTTACTCCTTGTGGGTAAAAGTAACCCCAACTTGTTTTCCTTTTGTAGAGATAAATAATAAACGAATATTTTGGTCACGTTTTACCGAAGTTGTGTTACTCCTTGAGCCTCAAATATTGAATAATGTAAAAAATTAGCTAAAATGTGTGTTTTCCGCGACTTAATAAAGACATCACAAGTTGTGTAAATGGAGAAAGTCGTCGCACGGCCGATTCGGCCGACAGACAGCGCAACGGGCGCACCGACAGCGGATATGACGACATGCCTGCGAGCAGTTTCGAATACGTCGCCAGAAGTGTCGACCGGTGCTACAGCAATGGGAGACACCACGTGTCGTCGCCACCGTCACATCACCAAAGTGGTCAGCGCCCGGACGTGCTTTATGAAGAGGACAGAGCCGGGACGCGAGAGAGTTGCACTCGCGAGGTTCAGACGGAGATGCGAGCAGAATTGGACGATCAACGTTGGGACGGATTACACCGGACATGCCAATGGAGCCGAGGCAGTAGATCACCATGGCGATGTGCTGAGAAGCGAGATGAATCATTATGATATAGCTGACGCGCAAACGGAAACTTCGACGCTGAAAGGAGACGCATCGGTGAGATCATCTACGGGCACTGTCTGCGCAGACGACACGACGACGACACAACACGCGGTGCTCGTGGCAAGTACAGCGACCAGAACAACAACGACGAGTATGTCTCGACGTGTGTTACCGCCGCTTCGTCTCCCGGGGAGGCGACATCTAGCGGCGTCAATCGACGAGCTTCCATCAACTCGGTTCGCGAAGTCTACACCAGTGACATATAAAAAACAATGACTGCAGAACTTTCCGTTTTCACGACGTCCGAATCATTTAGCGAGGCTCTGAACGGTGGCGCTTCGTCGGTCGCTCCTGCCCGGGCCAACAAAAACAACGCTCGAACGCGCCACGACGACCAACGATGTGTCGGCTGTAGCGACCACGACAGAACGTTGCAGCAAGACCACAGAGACAACATGGCTGAGGATTCATGTTAATTATTACAGTAGCTTCTACCATTTGACAACGTTGGTTGATTTGATTCTGCAACATATTTGGCGGTGGATATTTTAAGACTTAGTAAAAGCCTGGCCCACTGGGGCAGGGCCCCTTCCACGGACCACATGTGACCCCTGTCTCTATGGTAAAATGTATGTTTAAACAACTGAATTATTAGTAATAAGACAAACTACCTACACAGTAAATACAACTAACTACAGGACAAATAGTCATAGCAATAATAGTTCACTAACTATATTCTCTAAATTACATTACATTACCCTGAGTGCTGCCATCATGTGGTGGGTAACTAAACTAAAGCCCCTTCCACTGACCACATGTGACCCTGTCTCTATGGTAAAATGTATGTTTAAACAACTGAATTATTAGTAATAAGACAAACTACCTACAGAGTAAATACAACTAACTACAGGACAAATAGTCATAGCAATAATAGTTCACTAACTATATTCTCTAAATTACATTACATTACCCTGGGTGCTGCCATCATGTGGTGGGTAACTAAACTAATCGAACCGACAAGTGACAATGTCACAATTAACTGAGACTCTGTTTGCGGTTGGATAGAAAATATTTAATCCAATGTGTTGTCCATAGCAGTCATCCAGTTGTGGGCTGTCTCAATGAGTTGAGATTCATAAGACAGTCCTCACTGGAATCCATGTTGGAAGTGGCGAATGATGTTATGCTTGTGCAAGTGTTTCCACATATTGCATACGATGATATATTCCATCACTTTACAGATGATGCAGGTTAGTGATATGGGCCTGTAGTTAGCAGGGTCAGATGTGTGGCTTTTTGTGTACGGGAGTTACTAATGCTTGTAGCAAGTCGTCAGGAAGTTTTCCTGTGTCCTACGATTGCTGGAAAATGTGGGTGATAATAGGAGTTATCTGCTTTGCAGTTTCTTTAAGGACTGGCTGGGAGTTCATCTGGGCATGTAGCTTTGTTCTGGCTCTCTTCAATGTGATTGTTAACAAAGTCTTTGTAAGATTTTGCTAATGCTTTAGTAACTTTAATTGGGTTGTTTTTTTATGCTCTTAACGCTGTTGGTGTTTATAAAAATTCCTTTAAGTGTGTTTCCTTGGGTTTTCTTGTGACGTTCGGGAGTTGAGGTGTTTTGGGGGTTTGGGGCGAAAATTAAGTCTGCATTTTGTGATGTATGAAGCTTTGGGGTACTAAGTATAGAGCTGTCAGGCCAGGTGTAGGTAGAATTGGATTGCTAATTTCTAGATGGAGAAGGGGTAAAATTTGGAATTCTACAATGGTCGCAGAACCAGAGGGCACTTTGGTTAATCAAGGAGTTGTAGGATGATGGGGATATACCAATACAATGTATGTGGTGCCATAGATTACATTCTTCACAGAGGATAGCCTTGTCTCGATTTATGACAGGCTGATGACAACTTCCACAAGGATAAATTGGGCGCCCATATGGGCCAGGGTTTGGGTGGATGTCGCCTGAGAGTGCAATCAATCCACTGAGGTACAGATGTGTAAAATTGTCTGATTTTAATTTAATTTTGGTTTGGAATTTAACTCAGGGTTTGAAAGTTGAGGCATTATATTTTGGCTTAATTTTGAGATTTGACTGAGATACGCGTTGACATGTTCCAATGACCATGGCTAGTAGGAGAATGACGGTGATAATTTGCATTAGTCCCAGATTCGTCCGCATGGAGTGCGGGACTAGGTGAGATGAGTATTTCCTAAAAGGAGATCTGAATTGGAATGCGATAAATTTAATAAAAACTTTATTTATTTACGCTACTGTATGTGCAGAACAAAAGAAATGTCTCTCCTGGAAGCAAGGAAAGCTCTACTGGACCGAACTGTTACAGTAGTCCTTCATGGTGGTTTGTAAATATCCCCCATGGGAGAGCTTCTTAGCCATAAGTTCTCCAATTGAGCTCAGCTTTTTTAGATAAACAAACAGTCAGGCCCTTAATTAATGACACCCTATTGTTAGCATCAAGACTGACCGGTCTGTTGTGTTTATCTGGGAAATCTACTCATCCGATTAGAATTTGAGTTCAAAGTGTTACCTAAGATGACTGAGGATCTAAAGTGCTGCATCTTTTATAGTTTTCTGAAGTTTTCTGGCCTCTGCATAAACACGCCAGGACCGTTGCTTATAATTACTATTGACATTGTTGGTGGTACTTTTGAGTCTGACAAAGGGGCAGCCGGCCCATGTCCCGAATCTGAGGGGTAGCTGCTCGGCCGTGACTGACCCTAATTGCGGGGTTCATCTGTCGGTAATCTGGCCATTTTGTACTCAGTTGCTGACCCTATTAGTGAATAGCGAGGTGACCCTATTATCGGGACGAATGTCGTATTCTTTACTATGGAAATTATTTGGGACGGACCCAACGTGACCCTAATTGCGAGGTGACCTAACCACTGAGGTGACCCAATACTGAGGTTCCACTGTACTCGTAATCATGCTAGTTTACATTGCCAGGTACATCATACTGTACAGTTGTTTATTTCCATCAAAAATATTTCTTTCAAGAAGCTCTGTTGACATTTTACTTTTTACTGTAGTTCTTCTCAAGGTGGGTTACTATAAAGCACACACACTAGTATCTCAGTGAGTTGTGGTTGGTTCAACTCCAGCCGGTGATACAGGGGTTGCAGAAAGCTCCCAACAATACACCTGGTTGTGGGCAATCTCACTGAAATATATACAAGTGTTTGTAAATATTACTCCATCCTAGAAACAGTAATAGTAGTTTAATCATGTAACTAACGTAAGAATATTAGTTTACCACTAAATCACGGTTAAATGTTTTCAGTGTTTATTTAAAATAATTTTTTGTAATAAAGGTCTACATGTTATGATGTAATATCGCTGATAAATGTGTTGATCCTATTCATGAACTACCTGCATCTTGCTGCTATCTTTATTATAATAGTACTGTTATTGTGCTATTATAGTTCAGCTTTCTGAAAAACGTAAAAACCTACAGCGCGATAAATGCAGGCTTCAGTTGCAGGTCCGAATGACATTTCAATGCATTTATTACATTTGTTTTATTTTTCACTAGATTAACCAATTAAGTTAATATTGATGTTTTTCATTTAAGTTAAGTTATTTAAAAGTTATTTTGCATAGCTAACTAGTTAAGTTCATTTCTGAAATTTGCTTGTTAATTTGTTAACTAGTTAAGTATGAACACCAACAAAAATATTTTCTATGTGTTTCTCTTATTTGTTATCATTATTTTAATTTAGGTACATTGAATAGACAAAAGCCATATAAATAAATGCAAAACACTGCCTCAAAATGAGCTACATATATGTTTGTATCGTCACTCAGTGTTCATTAAATGACTCGTATTTATTATACAAATCACTGTCTCACAATCCATCACATGTAAATCTGTACCATCACTCAGTGCCAGTGAGCCCGCAACACAGCATCCCATTGTCAAACACCTGCCGGCTCCTGCAACGGACACCCTTGCGATATGCATGCTCATGCTGCAAGATGCCAGCTTCTCTTTGCAGGAGAACAATGTATTGGCATACATTGTTGGCTACATTGCACGAAAGGTTAAATGTAAGGTGTGCGGTCCTACAAAGGGAAACTAGTCATGCCTATCGACCCCACAAATCCACACCATCAGTTGTTGGCGAAGAAGCAGCACTCTGAGTGCAAGGTCTCAAGTCTCAAGTGGTTATACTCCAAACAGCCCAAACTTGGGCTAACGCAGGAGTTTAAGGTCGGTCTGGCAACATCAAGTTATCTGCTGCTTGGTTGTGTCGACCTTCTCGAAGGTCAATACCGAAAAGTGGCCGATGAATGCACACACTGCGAGAGGGTAAAGGCCAACATGGTTGCATCACTAGCTGAGAGAGTGGATCTCTCCGTCCTTAAGTGCGGTGTTTGCCACATAGAGTCCATGGTGCTCCACACTCTGAACGAATACAACCGACATTTGCGAGAGAATCGAAATCGAAAGACGGTCAAAGTTTTGTCATAAGTGATGTGATAGCACCTGTGTACCTGTGTACCTGTGTACCTGTGTACCTGTGTACCTGTGTACATGTGTACCTGTGTACATGTGTACCTGTGTACATGTGTACCTGTGTACCTGTGTACCTCCTGTGTTGTTTCTCTCATGGGAATGTTCCTGTATTTTGTTTGTGTTTTGAGTTATGAACGTTTAACTAACTCATCAACCTCGTGAATGTAGTCAGGTATGACATTTAGGTGCAACAAAATGTTGCGAAATTGTATTATGATTTAATTTTAATTTTGATTACGCTTGTCTAGCAAATAAAATGCTTACTTTCGGTTGCAATTTAAGCTAACCTATTTGTAAATGTTTTTTTTATTTAAACTGTTATGTTCTCCAATGGGTTTCTTGAGCAGCATAACTTAGCACTGAATGATATTCTGTTTTGTACTGAAATGTGTTTTGTATAAAAAAAAATAATGGCCACATACCTGCTGTATATTATTTATGGGGCACACACATTCTTATTTCTTTTTTTTGTGGTATGTGATATACAAAAGTAAGGTCATATATGCACACTTTATTCTCAGTTGTACATGGGTTTTTATTAAGTATAGTTATTTTAAATTAAAATAGTTGGGAAAATGTAACTATATATTGTATGACGACAATTATGTTTTTTGATGGACACCTTTTATTCCTATATAATATACAGTTGATTCAGCATATATGGTTAAGTAAATAAAATTCCACACGTTAAATCAAACAGCAAGCCGTACAGATAATAAATATTATTGCACTGGACGTTGTCAGTGACACTTAGTTTTAGTATAATACTGCAGTCGATTATCCTAACATTAGGCAGTGTGACAGTTGCGTCAATATAATCAGAGTGTAAAGTTGACTCGAATGCGTCGTATAATGATAAACGTCTACTGTTATATGTGCAAACGGCAAGTAAAGGCCATCAGGCATTTGGTATGCAAGAGTAACTGAGTAGACTTCATCAAGTTCGGGTGTGAGAAGTCCTGAACTGAAGTTCAGGCGGATAGTTTTAGTTTTTAGTGTAGAGGATGTGCGAAGATGGAGGGACTAGAGGTAGAGATGGGACGGCTGAGGCAGCTCGTTTTGGCGTTGGTGGGAAGGGAATAGGTGGGTTGTGCTAGTGGTTCGTATGGGGGGACGGTGGATGATAAAGTGTGGGGAGGCGATGTGAGAGATATTAGGGAGAGCTCACCTCAGCCAGGGATGAGGCTGAGAAGATGGAAAGGTTACAGGGCGGAAGGAGACAGGACGGAAGGAGACGAGAGGGACTGAGACGGGGGCAAGGCGACGAGAGGGAAGGCAACGAGAGCGAAGGAGATGGGAGCGAGAGGGAGACAGAAGAGAAGGGAGGGAGGGGGAGACGAGAGGGAAAGCGACTAGAGCGAGGGAGATAGGAGGGAAGGTGACGAGAGTGAAGGGAATGAAGGCGACAGGAGCTCAAGATAGCCAGGAGACGGGAGGGAAATGTGACATGTTGATGGGCGAGAAGAAGATGGACAATATGCCGCCAGGTGACACAACTGTAGGACTGTATGCAACGGAAGGGATCCGGCGCAAGAGGTAGTGATAGATGGGGTGAGGAGGAGAGTGAGGGTGTTTGTGGGGCACTCAATACTTAGGAAGACTGACAGAGCGCTAAGCAAGGGGGCTGGTGGTTTGCTTTGCAGGAGCAAAAATTGAGGCTGTTGATTCAATGATTCATTAATTTTATTCAAACATTGGCCACATGATACAAGACAACCATGTATATACACACGCTCGCACGCACGCACGCACGCACGCACGCACGCACGCACGCACGCACGCACGCACGCACGCACGCACACACACACACACACACACACACACACACACACACGCGCGCACACATTTACATATGAAAACGATCTAATTATACATATCTGCAGAACAACACATGTATAAATGTGTATATAATGTTTGAAGTGGGTAAACACGAGGTCATTGACTTTTATGTAAGTTTACCCCTAACAATCATATTAAGGTAAAAGTATTAATTATATTTTTCGTACGTGTATTTTTTCCTCACACACCAGAATGACAATTAGCTTAGTTATTATAAGTATGTGTCACATTACTACAATACATATTATTATATACATTCTCAATGTATTTATTGTGAAATAAAATACACAGGTTATTAAATACCAGAATTCAATAGGTCAATAGTTACATTTCCACAGTAACATATTCATGAAATAATTTACGACAATATAACAAGCAACGTAACGTACTGAGATTTGCAGATAACACAACAGTTTTAAAAAGGTTAACAATTATGGTGATAAACAACATTTACAAAACGATCCAGACTAATGAATTAACTGGTCTGAAAAACGGCAGATTTTCTTCAATTTTGGGAAATATAAATGCGTACACGCATGACATGGGAACGTGGATGTAAACTATAACATATATTGTTCTAGGTACTACCGTAAAAGAAAAGGACTTAACAATAAGAACATTTTGGGAAATGTAAATGCCTACAAACATGACACGGGAACTTGGATATAAACTATAAAATAGGATATACTATTCTAGATACTACCGTAAAAGAAAAGGAATAAAAATAAGTGCAGAGATGAACGTTTCCGCTCAGTGTGATATTGCAGCTTCAAATGGTAATCAAATTCTGGAGTTGATTAGGAGAAATGTAACATACAAGGACAACAAGTCAATTATTCCTCTGTATACAATAGTTAGGCCTCATTAAAATACTGTATTCAAGCTTGGAGTCCATGTCGTAAAAAGATATAGATACGTTTGAAAAAAGACAGAGGAGAGCAACTAAAATGAATCCACAACTGAGAGATATTAGCTATGAAGAACGCCTAAAAGAATGAGGTTTAACGACGCTAGAGACAAGGCGGTTAAGAGGAGATCAAATTGAAGTTTTTAGGATGTTAAAAATATTGATAGTTTTTCTCACTCAAAAAGATAGCAGAACTAGAGGACATGAGGTAACATTAGTAAAGAATCACTGTAGATTGGATATCAGTAAGTACTCGTTCTCACACAGGACAATAAATGAATGGAACAAATTATCTACAGATTGTGTAACTGCTAGAATGTGTTTAAAAACAAGGTTGACATATATCTCAGGAGAGCGGGTTACACGTAGATGAACACATTTTGGACTCTCGATAAGCCAATGGTTTCCTTGTCCACTGGTCAGCTGGATTTTTGCCTTGGATGGCATTCTTGTTAAATTTTAATGATGAGCTTGCCGAATCCCCGGAGTGAGCCAACTTATAGACGCATCCAGAATATGGGTGTGCTGGATTCCGTCACAATGCAACCTACGGTCTGATTCTAAGCTCCGGTGTGTGCGACAATCTTTAGCGCAACATGCCTTGGATAATCGCTGATAACGAGAGCCGGGAATCACTTAGTATTGATACCGATACCCGTATGTTTACTCGGAATTTGGGTAACCATGCGATGAACGAATGAATGAGTGTATTTCACAATTGTACATAATACGCGAAATATTACACATTTCATATGAATACGAACAAAAGGGAAATAGGGAAGAAACTAGAAGTATTTCAACTTACACACTCACAAAAACAACTGATTGATAACATCATAACTTAATTTACATAGATGCATAGAATAATGTATATATATATATATATATATATATATATATATATATATATATATATATATATATGTACACACACACACAAACACACACACAAACACCCACAAAACACACACACACACACACACACACACACACACACACACACACAAACACACACACACACACACACACACACACACACACACACACACACACCACACACACACACACACACACACACACACACACACACACACACACACACACACACACACACACACACACACACACACACACACACACACACACACACACACACACACACACACACACACACACACACACACACACACACACACACACACACACACATTAGTCAGGTACGTTAGCAACATGACCGGACAGACAGGACAAAAGCATCAATGTTTGTGTGCTGTTCCTTGGGTAATAAGATTTTACTTTTTAATTGGAGCCAGCAATTGTATGCCCTATGGGACTGTACGTACAATGATAATGTTCTTAATTCTTTTGTCAATGGTTATCATACGTATTCCACCTACGTAACCCTGGATAACTAGAACTATGCTCGATGGATCATATCCGTGACATGGAAAACCTGCATCCACCCATTCACAAGGAATTTGAAGAGCATTGCCATTGGGTTATTCCGAAGACCACGAACCGATTTTCAACAATACCAATAGACCAGACACGTGAGCAAAACAACAAATTTGTCAAGGGTTCCGGCGGCGCTGTAGGGCTTTCTGCAAATCCATCAGCTTTCAGGATATGGATGATAGCAGGACCTGAGCAAGCCCGAATACTATTCGAGAACACATACACATCCCTGGAGAGGACAAGGAGAGCCCTCACCACGATGAGGGCCTCTCTGCTCAGAAATGTTTCTAGGAGCAAGTAATGGCTAAAAACCATAAATGACATGAGAAACCCTTTCAAGGAAGACACTCCTGAACTGCTGACCTTGGACAACCACCATGTTATGGATGAATCGATAGTAAATACCGTCTGAACTGTCGAAGGACTGGGCATCAACAACTACCACAAGTCGGTGATCGTTGACCGCACACGCCCCATCCCTGACCCAATAAAAAAATCGATGGCCTTCTTCAAATGTTCTACAATCCAAGACCAAGCAAGCAAGAAAGTTATCAATGCTCAATAATTATGTGGCATTCTTCTCTCGACCATACGTCGCGATGCAGCATAGAGACTGCGACATGAACACATTCTTTAAACATGAAAATCACCCATATCCTCCCTCTGTGTGCGACTGCTGCGAGGTACACCTGGGGAAGAAGTCTGATCTGCTAAGCTTCCTGGTGCGAAAAGGTCAGAGAGACCACCACGTCATTCGACACAAAAGCCATCGATGGTGTTGCTGTGGTGCATGTCTTTTCCACAAACAGCAGCACCATGTTTGGTGAGTAGGTTAACAGTGTTTTGTGCCTCACGTCATGAAACATTTAGAGAACGCAAAAAGTTGACGTGGTCTGGGATGCGTACCTCAGCAGCAGCATCAAACAGTCCACACGAGAAAAAAAGCGAGGTGAAGGGATTCGTAGGAATAGAGCTGGTACGTACAAGGTGCCACGCAACTGGATAGACTTCCGTCGTGATCCTGACAACAAATGGGAGATCTTTGCATTCCTCCCCAGCAATATTGCAACTCTCAACTGTCAATATCGGAAGCTACATCAAGCAAATATGTGGTCGTTAGAGGGACCAGCTATCGCATGCTGCTGTGTGACCACGAGGAGACAGAAACTCGACTACTGATTCATTTGAAGAATGCACTGTGAACACTGATATCCTTGTTCTCCTGATCGGCAAGTTTTATGAGCTTGTCATTTATATCCAGCTGCAGACATTTGGGTGGCCTTTGGTACAAGCAGGAACTTTACTCTTCTTCATATCACTACCATTTGTCGTGCTCTGGGAAAAGACAAACCCATGTCCTTTCTTGTTTTGCACGGCTTCACCGGCTGCGTTACGACGTCTGCATTCTTCTGCATGGGACACCTGGAATGCATACCACGAAGTGGCCGAAGCATTCATCTACATGGCACTAAATCCTTTCACCCCTTTGGCCCTGGAATGACGACTCGTTCAACTTTTGGAACGCTTCAACGTTCTCCTTTACGACAAGAGTAATATGGACTCTAACGAGGCTCGGCGATAGCTACTCTGCCAACGGAGTAAGACCATGAAAACTATTCCATTGCTTTGTTGCAGCACTTAAAGCGTGTAGCATACCAGGCTGGCATCTAGTCGACCTCCCTATTGGCCCAGCAGCAGACGCCCTCTCCAGATGGTAGGGGTTGGGATATCAAAGCAAGAGTGGCTGCAGTGGCAGATGTGCCTGCAAAAAAACTTTCAGATGTACAGCACTTTGCCGCTGTAATTGTGAAACCTGATGCTTCAGAATGCGACATGCAAGCCACTGTTTAGACTGTGTTGTTGCACCTTTGTGCAGTGGATCCACGCGATCTTTTTACACCCATTTGTGACCAATATTATATACATTTCAATTATGTATAGTAGCTTATTGTGCCGCGCAATAAGTTGACACTGTCTAACGAGACTAATTCGTGTGGACAGGTGTAATGTGTACCCGTACAGTTAGTCTCTATATATGCTAACTTTGTGTGCAGTATCTCGTCCAAGGCGCCGACGTCACTCGCCTCTTTCTATGTTCCTTCGTCTCGTTGCACCGCTGGCTTGTGATCTACCAACTGGCGATGTCTTTAAAAAAACCACAAAGGTGGCTATTTGGCGATATTATTTATTGGTATGCATGTTTCTATAAATAGACTTTCAATTGATGCATTACTTTTGTTGGGATTACTCGTTGGAGTTCTATAACACCAACTCATCTCCAAGCACTGACATTAGGTAGTTTCAACAACGTCGTTAAATGCGTGTTAAACGATGATAGGGTTTAATACAGAGTACCGATCCTTTATGTAAATGTACGTCACAGCTGTGAACGCTATAACCATGTACCTCCTTATTGGCGCTATTGGCTGGCCCAATCGGTCAGTGAGTCATTCATCATAAATAGCACAAATCAATAGTTGAATAAAGTGTAATATGAATACACCGCACTGTGTGTACATGCAATGTGTGGATGCGTGTTGAAAGACGGCACACAGCAGCAGCGTGTGCAGCGAAGGGTGACTGTCTTACTGCGAGGACCAAATGTCGTTGCCGGTGATATTTTTGGTGATATTCCCGGGGTATTCAATACAATACCAGTACAGCATCCTTGATAATTGATTTAACTCTGGTCCCCTAAACATGCTTTATACTTCTCCCTAAAAGAGAGGATTATATAATTATTGTACGACTTTTACATGTATTATTCTACTTTTATAACGTTTTTTAACGTTGTCGATACTTTTGTTCATGTTATGCGGATAGACATGTGCACCAGTTTCTATGGACGGGACTCACATTCCACAAGTTCGGTAAGATTATACTTTTTCAATTTGATGGAGTAAAACCAAATACGTATCCTTTAATGCGTAAAGCAAGTTCCATGATATATGAAATGTATTAATTCATAATATATTCCAAACATGTCAGATTTAGCTTTTTACTGTAATCAGTGTAATTTCATAATTGTGTCTTAACGTGCGTTGGACTCACAAAACATAAAGATGAATAGAGTACCTGCAATGCTTTGAATGCCTCCAACCCCCCAGATTATACACATCACTGATTCATGTTCAAAGCCGTCAGACAACGGGTGTGTGTAGATGTGTGTGCAGCGATGTGTAACCAGTGTACGCAGCTGGTCGAATGTTATTGCTGGTGAGATCTTCGATTATACACGTGAATGATCCGGGTTTGAGACATAATACCAATAAATGTTAAAATAGTAAATGAGCGCGTTATCCCTGCAGTCGTTTGCTCATCTACATAACTTATTAAAAATCATCGCTTCGTGTGCATGTGGTGTGTCTGGTCAGTGGGGTCATTGTGCGCTGGACCATGTCTAGTAGTGATATAATTGCTGTGAAAGGCATCAAGAAGTTAAAGTTTGGTGCTTTTATCCGACCTGTCCCCATACCGTCCAAATGTGTCGATGACAGACCTGACTATATACGTAGGCCATATTCGAACCAATTTTAAACTTCGCTTATAAATTATTAACATAATTCGCAATATACAATGGAACACACACGCACGCACGCACGCACGCACGCACGCACGCACGCAGGCGAGTCACGCGCCCACGCACTCAATAAGGATACACGTAATTATAGCGGCAAGATGAATTACTGCGATCAGTCACTGATCCCTGTTCACCTGCGCACTCGCGAGTCACTACCCTGTTCAACTTTTTCTGCATGCATCTACTGGTCTGGCGGTGGACGATGTGTATCTCGACAGCCAATGAGCGACGATGTGTATCTCGACAGCCAATGAGCGACGAAAACACTTTAATACGTTTATCTATAGAAATCACTGAACCGTTAGTTTCGACGAGTGGATTTAGCGTGCGAGCTTTAGTTCGAGGCTCCTGGCTTTGTCGACTGCCTCGTGTCTCTCGAAACTGATAGTTTGTGCAAGACAAATTCACACAAGGTAAGACACAATTTGTGCAGTTTGTTTATTACTAAAACCGCTCACATTACCCCTGATCAAGACTCACAAAAAGGGGTAATAAAGGTATATTTAGGGAAAATGCTCATCTTTTCCCACTTGTCTACATGTGGCATAGAGGTGTGTGAAATATATATTATTGGGATACGTTATCGTTGCTTTGTCGATTAATGTTTCAAATGCCACCAGCACTGTGCACGAACACCGAAGGCGACGTGGACCATACGCAGCACGTACTCATTGTTCGGGCTGAGAGGATATTAGTGGTGGTTAGCGGCCAAATGTGCGAGCCAAGCGAACAAGCTCACATTCCAGCTGACAAAATAAACGAACAAATGTCTGGTAGGGCTTAAGTCCAAACTGCCCTACCGCTTGCTACGTCCCTGCCATAACAATGGCCGCCCTCTGTTCTAGCGTATGGCTTGTCATGGCGGATATGGTGCTAGGCCTACCTATTTGAATACCAACTCGCCAGACCCAGGGCAGATGTCGAGCGTTGTTTTGGTCTGTGGTATAGTGACGGTCGACATTACTTTGAGCAAGCAAACAAAGAAAAGGGTAACACATTAGGTTTTTTAACAGACGCAGTTGTTTCTCACCGTGTTCGATCGCCCGCACATTTGCACGTATCCCAATGTCTCACTAAGTTGGCGTCTTCGAGTAGGCCCCACATTGAACCGCTGCACAAAGTAGTCCCCTGTGCTCAGTGGCGTATTTGGGAAGCAGTGGACCAGCTCCCCCCCGGGTAATAATTTGTTTCGTGAATAACATGGTAGCATTGCAAATTAATGTTTGATTAAGCTTGGTTCCCTTGCCCCTTGTTCCCATTGCCCCCCTTAATCCTTATCCCCCTTCTCCCCTTGCCTCCTTGTCCCACTTGCCCCCTGGTCCCCTTCCGAGATCCTAAATATATCACATTGGCTGATATTTAGGTTAGTCCGATAGCATTGTGTATGTCTGGCCCTGTTTACATATTTTCAATCTAAATAAAAGTTACCTTTGTTTGTGACAAGCTGTAACGGAGGGTTGAGTCACACGATATGACAAGAGGCGACGGATGGACGTCATGTAATCAGTCACACGTTCTGTTTATTTACACCGATTATTTAATTGAAGTAGCATTATCATAACAAAAAGTAAGTTACATCCACAAATACTAACCAAACAATTATTTGTGACATATGTGTTTTTCGGTATGTGAGCCATCCCGACGCCTTTATCAGCCCTTCTCCGTCGGTGTGGCTCCTCTGTCAATGTGTCATCAGGTCGGATCATTATTGTACAACTTATGATGGCAGACCTCAAGCAGGGCCTATATGTCAATAACATGTGCATTTAGACTTAAGTTGAACCGAAGTGCCTGCTTTAAATAACTGTATTACTAGTTAATATCCAACCCAGACCAAATGGTATCTCTGTTCTGTAAATCGTTAAGAGCGAGCGAGCGTGCGTGCATGCGTGAGTTCGTGCGTATTAATATTTTCTCTCCGCAGGATACGCATTTATTTTCCTGTGTCTATGCCATATATTCACTCTAAATGTAGCGTGGGAATATTAAAAGGGCAAAATACGCCTTGTTTGTTGCCTTGCTGTTTGACATTGATACGATAAGTATCCTTTTGTCCCGCCGCACGCCTCGACAGTAGGGGCCTATTGCCATTGAAATAGTAAATCATTCTCTTTCAAACGAACTAAGTTGCATATATTTAGAGTTCATATGAGTAGAACGCAACATTAAGGAGTATTAGTGAACACTATGCTTGAATGGAGCGGCTCAGAGGTGTAGGAGCACCATGTCGGGTAGTGTCACCACCATGTCGAGTAGTGTCACAACCATGTACGTTCCTCGTTGTCAGCTGAACAACCAGTACTTAAGTACCACTGAATCAACTCAAACGGTATGAAGGCCGCTCTTTCAAAGCCGTAGCATCAACTGTATAGGAGCATTCATGTTAGACGAGAGCATTCTTATTAAAACATGTTGCAAAGCATAATACTGCATTAACCGTTTATACAGTAACTGGGGCAACATTCATTTCCATGTTTGCTCGGGTTGACCCACTGCCATTGGCTCACAGGAATGTTAAATGGCACAACCGATATTTATCGCCGTTTTGACCAATATTTGTCGCCGTTTTAACTCAACGTGTAGCCGTTTTGGCCAAGGTTGTCGCCGTTTTGATTTGTCACCGTTTTAGATCTGTCGCCGTTTTGGTTGTCGCTGTTTCGATCGTTCGCCATTGTGACCAGTACCCGTTAGGTCAGAGCAGGCTGTGGCTGATGTCTAGGGTTTTATCGACTTCTTCTTATCTCCATCCAGTCCGCCGTGGATGATCAACATTAATCACATAAAGAATATACCTCTACCTACTCTAAGTCAACCATATCAGTAACGATAAACTCACACGACCTTTTAGAGGCTTTCGAAGATGCTTTCTGACGGGTACAAATAAACGCTACTTTTTATGCTACTTGGAAGTCCGACCGACCTCTGCCATCGGGAGGGATTTTAAAGATACCAATTTTATTTTCTCCAGTTCATTAAATTTATTCATGGTTCACAGTTACTTGTCACACATTACAAACGCACGGGTTTTTCGCCCCCCCCCCCACGTATATTGTATTAATGCCATTTTTTATTATTTTTTATTCCTACAGCGTTGATGTAGGGACTGTGCAAAAAACGAAAATCGAAAGTTCGCGATGGTAAAACCGCACACATCTCCGTAACACTCAAAAGTCAGACCAGTGCATGCCAGAACTGGTTCTCGTCCACAGCGTCAATCAACATTCATGTGCTTGGATAAAAAAAAACAGCCCATTATAGAATGTGTCCCCGAGTACAGAGTATAACTTATCTAGTGGACAAATACCGACGCCACATTCATATGGAAAGATTCAACACTGACGCTTTGTCGAAGGCCATTGCCCTAACAGAATGAGGCCCTGAATGGGATACGACAACTAGTGGTGACCGTAACGTGGCATGAGGTGGACAATCGTCAACAGTACCTTTGGTGCACAACGACATGTTTCGTTGCTGTAGGGAAGACAAAATAGTCATGTGCCAATTTCAGAAAACTGAAATCCTGTAGAAATTGTTTACACAGCATGCCAACAAACGGTTTTAGTGTGTACCGGCAATGCGTAGATTATTTCTAACGGCCTACATTTTATACATGTTGACATGTTACGTGACTACATTTACCACAGAAGACATGCGTGGTTGTATCGTCCATTATTGCGTATACATCGGTCAACGCCTTGTAGCTGGTTGTCATGGTCGGTTGGTCAAACAGTCAAAAGCGAATTCTGTCAAATTATCTGGCTTGTTTTTATTGCAAGGTATATTCTCCAACTAAGTTGACATATATAGCCATGGCTTCAACTGGAGAATCTCGAACCAGACACATAACGGTTTCCGGTGTATCCCCATATTGGTGCGATATTCGCTGTTACGTACAATACTAAGCAGCATATTAATTACTTGCTAACCATTTTTTAGTTGCGATTAAGATGGTTTTCAATATGAACAGAAGTTTGCATCAGAGTGCTGGGTGCACTCGGCAAAATTAGTACTGGTGCTGGAGTAACTGGTACCTTCTCTTGGACAGAGAAACCTATGCTACAAACAGCACATTGTAGTACCAGTCCTGGGGTTATGTGAACGGTGATGCCATTTTCATGATTATGAGGTTATTTGTGTGCGATTGATGTTTTGATATGGGCAACACGATCTCCACGGTAGCCGACACAGCGTTCCTTGTGATTATCTCACAGTGGAATTCTGCCTATTAGAGCGCGTCAACGTCCTTTCGTCAAGTGACAGGGTCGGTCCAGCGAAGGCGGAAGTCACGCGTATAGCTGGAATTTAAGCACGTTTCTAGACTTCAGTATTCGAATACGCTCAATGCATGAGGAAGTGTGCACAGCCTGTGACTCACACAGGAGCTTAGAAAGGTGTGACGACGAACTCCAACAAGATAGAAGATAATGTATTATTTTAGCAAGACCACAACACGGAACAAAACGGACCGAGTTGTCATATTACTAACTAATAATAATAATAATGTATCTTTGCAATCATAAAATTAAAGAAAAGTAAAATATATGTGTATATCATCGTGCGTGCGTGGGAGCGTGCGTGCGTGCGTGCGTGCGTGCGTGCGTGCGTGCGTGCGTGCGTGCGTGCGTGCGTGCGTGCGTGCGTGCGTGCGTGCGTGCTGTAATGACGCTTGCGGGCATGGAGATCTAGTGTAAATGTATAGACAGTCTGGGCAAAATATACGCCAACTCTGTCCTGGTGACAGAATAAAATGGGTAAATGCGTCACATGAACTATACTGCCTGGCGACGTAATAAATATATTCTGCGCACACAATTAGCTCATCACTGACTCATGTTGTCTAAAGGGGTGCTAGTTTTTTTTACAGCGAGACATTATGTAAAAAGAGGAATCACTTCACAGTGGACATGGTGGAAAGGTGTGAGAAATTGAGAAATGTTTCGAAAATACATGTTTCGACCATTTTGGCACCGTTTCTCCACACGGGCATACTAGATAAAAGCAGCGTAATTGTTTGTAACGTGCAATTACCCGAGCCACCAATATGACGCTCTTTGAAAATGTTATGCGAGAACCGAATTGCCGTAGTTCACATATTCGTTTGTGAATGACTACATTTCCACAAAGGCTTGCGGCTGAATGTCTAAATGATATTACAACTAGCCATTGTTACTTGTCACCAGTGTACAAGTATTTGTCTTGTGTATCCGAACAGCAGAAGAAGAAATGAAGCTGGCTGGTGACCTGAGATGCGAACATGGTGGACAGTTACAGTATATATTTGTAATGTGTTCTTTGTGATTGTTTTCGAAATGTTCATGAAACGAGACGAACGAACACAATATTGAGGAGGAAGCTTCAACACTGCAGCCATTTTATTTCGACATTTTATTTCGACCGATTTCCCTCGCTTACAACTTGTAACCTTATGTGTCATCTTGGATTCATCTAGGAAGTGTAACTGAAACAAGTGACACGCAGGAAGAGGAAATAGTAATCAGGAAGTATGAGAGAAGTGAAACAAGACGTCACAATAACCAGGAAAAATCCTCAAAAGAAGAACGTCGACATTATCTTCGTCGTATTGATCATGAAAGCTCAATAATGGTTATACAGAATAAATAATTGATTTCCATTACATATATTCTCACTGTGTTTACTCCCTTTAATGGTAAATAAGTCGTAGATGTTATCCCGGGGCACCGCTTGGTTCGTAAGACCGAATTACAAAATTAAAGCACATTTTTTCTTTATGACATGGCACAGTCTGCGCTTGGCAGCAACGACGATAAAGTAGGTTAGCAAAATAGCTCTTGTTGCACACCTATTCAGAACGACAGCAGTCGCTGTCAGGCGAATTGTTAAGAGAGATACAAATTGTTAACCTTTTTAAAGTGTAATATTTAATAATTTCAACGCAGTCCGTCTCAGACAGGTCAGCGTGACCAGGGTCATAATGCAACACATGTAGGCCCTACAACATCGCCCGCGGTGTCACGGGTCAGGGTGACCAGGGTCATAATACAACACATGTAGGCCCTACAACATCTCCCGCGTTACCACGGGTCAGCGTGACCAGGGTCATAATACAATACATGTAGGCCCTACAACATCTCCCGCGTTGCCACTGGTCTGTGGCAAGAGAGTTAGAAATATATATATATATATTGGCCCTACATATATATATATATATATATATATATATATATATATAGGCCCTACATATATATATATATATATATATATATATATATATATATATATATATATATATATATATATATATATATATATATATATATATATATATATATATTTCTAACTCTCTTGCCACAGACCAGTGGCACCGCGGGAGATGTTGTAAATATTTACCAACGTCATTATTGTTTTACTTTTATTACTATACCGATACAACATAAACATTATGGTTAAGACATTCTTCGCAGGCCGATTTATCATCTCTACAACCGTCCCGATCAACGGATGATGTGACGTGCAAGTGATTACCTGAGTTTGTGTAGGGTGTGTTGTTCTATCAACATGAGTTTGTGTAGGGTGTGTTGTTCTATCAACATGAGTTTGTGTAGGGTTTGTTGTTCTATCAACAATGCACGTGCAAAGTACAGACGTCTCGCTCTGGCCAGTCCGGACCTAATACGTGGGCTTTATCTCCTTAGATCACTCCTGACCTGTAGAACACCGGTCACAATGGTCAATCTAGGCAGACTCATCGCTGTGGTCACGTACGTCATCTTGTCCGTCCACAACACGGCTGCAGCATCCGATGTGGTGAACGGCTTAACCTTCCACAAAGAACTGGAAAAGCTCGAAAACGAGGTTCTGGGAGTGAAGAAAATGCAGGTGGGTGTGGTTCCATCGTGTTCGCTAGATGGCACGCCAGTTTCTTCTCAACTGTCTTTCACATCGGTCGGAAATTCAGGGAGTATGTTTTGATGCTAAAGTTCTACAATTGAATCCCTATGACTATAGCATAACGTTGTAATTAAAATATATAGTTGTACGAAAAAAATAACTACAGAAAAACGTAAAATGAAAAATGTATCCGTGAATGTAGCATAGGCTATATACTGTATATGTGTGCTGATATTAATGTAATTTTAGGTAGCGTTTTTTATTACAGTGGACCCTCGCCATTGGGACTCCCAATGTATCGAACATCCGCTTAAAGGGAACATCTTTGAAACCCTCGTTCTGGTCTACACTGTTTAATGTACCCATCGATATAAGTAACATTGGCTACAAGGAACAGTCCCAACATGTTCTTTATAGTGAATCCGCTATAATATAAATAATTGAAAGGGTATTAATAACAAAACATATCTAACAGACAGTGATGACGGTTATAACGTCTGAACGCAAAACACAAATACTATTCGTTCGTCCCTACTTGTAGGATATCATCGATCAGCGAGCAATGCATTACGACGAGAAAATCAACGGAACTGCGGCCGTTAATGCGGTGAGTAAAACGAACATGTGCTGTGTATACTTCCTCGTTTCTGCCGTCATATAGCGGTGAGGTTAATTCGTGAAGTGTTGCACTGTGTAGTGCTGCACTGACCCAGCTGTAATGCCTTCGCCCTATCGGCAGCCTTCTCCACCCACTTGTCACCCCTCTCCTTTCCCATCTTATTTACTGGTTATCCCTTTTCCAGCGGCCTGGTTGTTTCATTGCCTCTGCTTTCAGTGATAGTCGGCCCTCATCCATCCACACAAAGTGACTTGGCCCTCATCCACCTGCACAAAGTGACCTGGCCCTCATCCACTCGCACAAAGTGATTGGTCCTCATCAACCCGCACAAAATGGCCTGGCCCTCATCCACCAGCACAAAGTGACCTGGTCCTCATCCACCCGCACAAAGTGACCTGCCCACATCATCCGGCCTCTTTCTACCTCGTCAAGTACAGGCATGTCGACGTTACACACGCCCTGGCAGTGTCACCGTCTCAAGACCATACAGGCATGTCGACGTTACACACGCCCTGGCAGTGTCACCGTCTCAAGACCATACAGGCATGCCGACGTTACACACGCCCTGGCAGTGTCACCGTCTCAAGACCATACAGGCATGCCGACGTTACACACGCCCTGGCAGTGTCACCGTCTCAAGACCATACAGGCATGTCGACGTTACACACGCCCTGGCAGTGTCACCGTCTCAAGACCATACAGGCATGCCGACGTTACACACGCCCTGGCAGTGTCACCGTCTCTAGACCATACAGGCATGTCGACGTTACACACGCCCTGGCAGTGCCACCGTCTCAAGACCATGCCGACGTTACACACGACATTATATTAGCAAGGACAGTAACGATTTCGCCAGGGGAGGGGAGTTGATTCCGTTGCACTGTCTCACTGCACACTGTTGTACCATGGGCAGATCCAGGGGATGTTACCCCCCCTTATTTTTTGCAGTGATTTTGTATGAAGTCAGTGGTGTCCACCTGGACTTGTTCCTCAGGTGAGAACATTTCTAGCAAACAAACTATGGGCATTGCCACCAGTACTGCCGCTTGCTCCCTCGTCCTGTCGTATCATCGTTGTTCCCACTACTGGTGGCAAATGTATTCTTGTTGTCAGAGAATTTGTGTATAGTAAATTTCTGCTGGCCAAGTTTACAAAACCAGTGGGAGAGATAATCACCATGAGAAGTCACCGTCATGATGCCAACTATCTCGATACTGATCATCATGACGATCGGGTGTGGTTCTGGAGAAGCACTTCGCGACAGGAAACAATAACGGCCGATGATGATGATAAAAAATAAATTATTATCATCATCTGGGAACAACTGCAGCAGAAGATTATGACCGAAATGTGGAAGGTGTTTTTATTCCATCAGCATTGAATTGCGAAGCCTGGGGAAAAGTACCCCCATGCGAAATTTGCCTCCACCCCTTCCGAGATCCTAAATTCTCAACTGATCGGTCACAAATTTTAAATATGGAATAAACTAATAATGGTCGTCGTTTGGTGCTGCCATCTGGCGAATCACAAATGAAAGAGGATTTGTCTACGACCTTACGAAGGTATCTAGTGTTTCAAATTTCTTGACAAGGCATTGAGTGTCAAACCCATGAGGTTTGTTGTCTTTGTTTGCTGTGTGGTACAGTGTTTCGCATCCGCAGACCAGCGTTGTGTAGAATGCATTTGTTGTGAAAGTGGAGTTTTGACCTGATAGTGCATTTCTTTTGGTCCAACCATTTGAAGGCTGCCTCCAGCCGGCATATGACCTCCGTACGACGTAGATTATTGGTGAATAATGGGACGTCATCTGACGCTTTCCTTCTGAGACTGGTGACGTTAGCGATAATGCTACAATTATGTACTTGGTAATTAATGTCACCTGGCTCTCATTCGTTGGTCTTCCTAATCATGTGTCATTTGATGTCAATATCAAGGAAAAGGCCCGGGTGAGATTTATAGCAAGTCATGGTAGGTAGCCAGTCGGGCTACCAACCTTGCAAGTCAAAGACAAAGTGAAGTATCCCAACAACTTCTTAGGTAGCCCACTTGTTAATCAATAATTTGATGATAGAAAGTAAATACTTGTCTTTGAAGGTAGAATGTATGAACGACATCAACAAGAAGTAAAAACATCAAAACTACAAAAGCAAACAGTTTTGAAACATTTATTTTCAAGACAGGATCAATACAATGTAATACATAATACTGAATAAAATACAGTATACATACGCGCAAGCCTAGAGAAACTTTAACCAGGTACCCGATTAATTCACCGGAAGCGTATATAAAAGTGGCGCAACACAACGCCAAGACTATTAACATGACCGGTTATTATTTCAGCGTCCAATGACCGTTCAGTTACATGTTGAGCGTCGATGTGGTTGATTAAAAATACAACGAATGCTCCCATTTTATGTCGTTTCGGCTACGGTTTAGCAACATTTCTTGCTATGTCAAACGTGTCACAAACACAGAAATGCAATATAGCCAGGACAACACTTCTGAGATGTTTATTAACATTCCGTTTATTTTTTCTGCATGTAAAATATTGCAGCTCCGTAAATATTTAGAGTCGCCATGCGGGCCACTTTAGTCAAAAATTGAAGTCGCCCGAAGCCATTTTTGGGCGCCATGGCATTGGCGACCGGGCGACTGCTAAATCTCACCCCTGAATATCTAATTGTCGTATGTATACATGTACGTAATTATTACAGGTGGCTCAGAGTGTGTCGAGTAAGTTCAGCGATGCATTCACAGCCCTGGCAAACATAGAGAAAGCTCTTCTAGGGGACTACGACAAGAGAAACGTAAATAGAAATGGCATCAAGAGGTGCTGTCAAATCAAAGATACTGAAACAGAGTACAACTTTCTATTCAAGAAGAAGGTGAGTGCAATTGTTATACCAGAAGCTAACTCCAGTTTCCTGAGATCACTTACAAATAGTGGTTTCTATATATCGTCACTGGTTAACCAGGATGAGTCACTTAAAGCGAGTGATTAGGCACTAAACGGGTGCTGTCTCTCACCTAGGCTATGGCAAAACATGCTCCCTACCTACCTCATTTGTACCTGTTTTAAGAAGAGTTATCTCGGTAATCTGTAAGACAGTGCTTTTTCATTTGCATTCCCGGTAACCCTACCACACGTTTCAACAGTTCACAGCAATATTGACATGTTAAAAAAATTCAGCCAGTGACAGCCCTGGGACAGGGCTGCAACGTAATTGGCTCCTTTCGAGCTTCTGACAAATCGACGAGCGAATGCAAGATCTGATGGCCTTTGTGATAACTTACCAGTCATGAGTCGCGTATTTATTATAACTAATAAAATGTTCAGATGTTGTAGAGCAGCTACAAAATATACTATGCCACGTTTGTTTTGTTCCAAGCAGGGATTTAATATATTTTAAATCATCCAATGTTCATTTGGTATTGGTGCTTAATTAACACTGTAAATATCACTCAATATGTGACAGAAGTGAAGTTAGGTTTGATATAACTTATATTACATTAAGGTACATTTGCAAACATGTCAATAATTACAGAAAGGGCTTTATCCATAATTAAGAATAATAATATATAAAATACTTCTATTGCGGTAAAATCCCGGAGAGACCCAAGCTCGGCAGCGCATCAAAGCAAAAGGGGCTAAGCAGCTCATAATCAATAAGCAGTTCCAGTTGTGACCAGTTAGAGTGGTACACTGGGGATCTGCGGAGGATAAGCAAGTTTAAACAGGTGGGTTTTAGTTTACAGCGAAATGTTGTTATATTTCCTACAGACTCAACGCTAACAGGGAGTGAGTTCCACAGAGCCAGTGCAGCAACTGAACAAACTCTATTTCCGACATTTGTCTTAACACTGGGAGCAAAACGTAGATTAGAATTAGATGATCGAAGCTGTGAATGTAAATATGCTTGTTGCTTGGATGAAAGTGCTTTATAGGTAATTGTACAGATCTAAAAAATATGCAATATCAGACAGGGAGCCAATGCAATGACTTAAGCAGTGGTGCTGAGTGAGAGAAACGAGGGGACCGGGTAATTATCCTTGCCAAACAATTTTGCACACATTGAAGCTTCACGATATCCTTGAAACAGTCAAGTCTACTGCTAACAAGATCAGTTGCAATAGTTTTGGCGACAGCAAAATACATCTACCGGCGAATACGACGAAGGTCACAAATGTGATAAAAGCAGCAACGACAAGTTTGTGAAATATGCTGTCTAAAATTTAAATTAGTATCAATGGTGGCTCCTAAATTCCGGCCGGTGTGAAATTCTGGTTTAGCATAGGTGTCAAGTTTACCACGCTGCTTTTATGTACCAACAATAAGAAACTCTGCTTTATTTGCATTTAATATTAATTTGCTGTCAGTCATCCAGAGAAATATGTTCTGGAGACAATCCCTGAGTTGGTTTAAGGAACAATTTGTATACGGGTTAGCAAAGGAAAGATAAACCTATGTATCACCTGCATATAGGTGGTGGTCCAAGTTGTGTGAAGTTGACTGATTGAGCTTAGTGGAGAAGTTAGAGTAAAAAATAATGGTCCAAGAACACAACCCCGAGGAATACCACATGTAGTGGGTAGGGCCGCTGAAAAATAATTAGCTATCCTAACTGTTTGGTATATGTAAGTTATATAAGATGACAACCAGCTCAGGGTTGTGCCAGATATGCCATACCAAATTGACAAGGGTTTAGTGAGTATGCTATGGTCAATAGTGTCAAAAGCAGCAGATAAATCAAGCAAGGTAAGCGCTGTTACTTTACCTTTGTCCACATTTAAAGTGACATTATTGTGTACTTTTAAAAGAGTAGTCTCTGTAGAATAAAACTGTTTGTAAACTGATTGTAATACATTAGACATACAGTTTGACTCAATGTGACATCTTAGTCGGCTTGCTACAACTTTTTCCAGTACCTTGGAAATAAAGCTTAGATTAGAAATAGGTCTATAACTGTTAAGGTTACCGATACGTAACAGACACCTGTTTAACAGTGTGATTGCCATGTTACCTCATGAACGCCCACAGGTTATCATGAAAACTCTGTGCTATCGCGAAGCAGCTGAATCGAATGCGACTAGTCAAGTGCCGACTTCCGCCGAACTGCTGGAGACGTTCCGTGAAAACTTCGGTTTGATGCCGCATCTGAAGGTATGCTTGCCATGTGTATTTCGACTGAACGTTGGTTCGAGCTTTATGCATTCACTGTACCAGTGTCACAAATAACGGTAACACACATAACATAATATACATGTGCAAGGTGTGTGCGTGTGCGTGTGTGTGTGTACGTGTGCTCGTGTGTGTGTGCGTGCGTGCGTGCGTGCGTGCGTGCGTGCGTGCGTGGGTGGGTGTGGTGTGTGTGTGTGTACAGTATGTACAGTGTGTACAGTATGTACGGTGTGTTTCATGGTTTGGGGGCTATGCACCATGGGCAACGAAACTGAAGAATATCACTCCAGTGGTTTACTCAGAATTTGTTGTAAGCGTGGGGTGGTACTTTCTCCGTTATCCTGGCGGTTAAAATGTTGACCTGGTAAACATAAGAAACACATCAGCGCCGGCGCAGTGTATGTGATGTATTTATGTGTGTATATGGTGTGTATGCGTGCGTTGTTTGTGTGTGTGCGTGGATGCGTGCGTGCGTGTGTGTGATTTGGACTACGTACTGTTAACACAACAAGCAATTATGATACATCCTCAAACTATTATTAGTTGTTACGTGACGTTGCCCATTCGACAATAAGGCTACGGTAAGATAATGTTACGTGTACTTGTATCAGTGGCAGTATTACGGCACAGAAGGAGGTCTCTCGGTGACGTACCCGGCCAAGAAAAGTGGCGCATGTGGCGCTTACGACCCACGCTTCAGGTAAAACATTCTTCTCCCTTTCACTGCACAGCGACAACGATTGTCCCGCTACTGGTGTCTTCGTAGGTACGCAGCTGTTTCTGTGATCTCCCACTGATTGTTCTCTTTTAATCCTTCAATATCCAGATACATTTTTATTCTCGCAGTGTTTCAGACCAAAGCACAACCCACCGTTAACCTAAAGACCTTCTCTTTCATGTGTTTTGACACTTTCGGTTACGAATGAGATTGCACGATTATATTTCTGTCACATCATTATTTGTACATTATCGATAATTTGTTCATTATACAGGTCATCATAACATCGGCTATTTTACATATTCATATATTACATATGTTAAAATGATTTACATAATATTCTGTGTTTCCTGTGTGAAGAGAAATATGTTCTTCTTTTCTTTCGTAACAACCTGAACAGTTTGAGTTTGACGAGGTGGCTCAGACTCTCAGTGGCTCAGTGGCACAGTTTTCCATTCTCAGCCAAGGATGCTCTTATTCAATCTCACTGGTATTCAATCTAATTTACTGCTGGGGTATTTCTATAAAGTCCCCATTACCTCATTGTACCAATGTCCTAACACCTTGTCGCAATGCCTTATTGCCCCAACGTCCCGACGATAGTAGGAGCCTACTTGGCAATGTACTGTGGTGTGATTATGTGAAATATATTCTAAGTAATAGCAGCATATTTGAATATGCCAAAAGAAAGCCGTGTTCGAGTAATCAGGTAATTCAGAGGGTGATGTGTCACGTTGTGTTTACAGACCGTGGTATGTAGAAGTAATTAGGTCTTTCAGAGGGTGATGTGTCACGTTGTGTTTAAAGTAATCAGGTCTTTCAGAGGGCAATGTGTCACGTTGTGTTTACAGACCGTGGTACTCAGAAGTAATTAGGTCTTTCAGAGGGTGATGTGTCACGTTGTGTTTACAGACCGTGGTACGCAGAAGTAATTAGGTCGTTCAGAGGGTGATGTGTCACGTTGTGTTTACAGACCGTGGTACGTAGAAGCGTCCACGCCGGTGCCCAAAGACATCATTATCATCATAGATCGGTCGGGTCTTTCAGAGGGTGATGTGTCACGTTGTGTTTAAAGTAATCAGGTCTTTCAGAGGGTGATGTGTCACGTTGTGTTTACAGACCGTGGTACGTAGAAGTAATCAGGTCTTTCAGAGGGTGATGTGTCACGTTGTGTTTACAGACCGTGGTACGCAGAAGTAATTAGGTCTTTCAGAGGGTGATGTATCACGTTGTGTTTACAGACCGTGGTACGTAGAAGCGTCCACGCCGGTGCCCAAAGACATCATTATCATCATAGATCGGTCGGGTTCCATGAATGATGACAATCACATGAGCACAGCAAAGGAGGCAGCCAAGACAGTCATCGGAACCCTGAACCCCAACGACAGGGTAGGTATGACAGTGAGGCAGTGTATCCATCTGGCAGCGGTGTGGCGTGGGAGTTGTATTGCACGACCGTCACCTTGTCTTCTTCGACTGACGTAGTCCTCTTCACATTAACAAGAATCCATTCATGTAAAACAGTGGCACGAGAACACATGTTTGAGCTCAGACAGAGCTTCTGTTGTTTCTGTCACAACCACAGATAAGCAATTAACACTCCTCGTGACATGGCGATATTTATTCCACAGATGGGCGTGGTTTCGTGGTTTTCTAGCAGTGTCGAGACACTGTCAGGTTGCTACAGCAAAGAGCTAGCCTTTGCTACGACTGACAACAAGCGTGCGATGAATACATACATTATTCACATGGTGGCAGGCGGTGCCACGAATTACATCGAACCTCTCGAGAAAGCATTCGAGTTGCTGGACACTCGTCAGCCAGGGAATCGACGTGAGTGATGGCTAAAGCTGTGTGTAGCAGTCATACAGCTCATAATTGGAGGATGACAAAGTGAATGTGAATACCCCCCAACATTTGAATGTATCGGACAGGCAAATTGATCTACTGTGTTAACTAGTTAAGTTGAATTAATTTATTTAACTAGTTAAGTTAATGATTAAATTGATTTACACTATATGTAAATCTGGAGTTGATAGGATGTCTAGCCGGACAGCTATTCCCCCATTTTGTCACCTGTAAAATAGTTGACCAGCTGCACATCCTATAAACTCAAAGTGTTACCCACTGAGGTAATGTCCCTTTACCAGTATATGTACATGTGGATGACATAAATCTAAAAATTAATCAGTAAATTTCAGTACAAGTTAACCTTCAAAAGACCAAGTGAATCGCCCTATGCCTGGAATCAAAACTAATGCCGCATTTTAGTCATTAATGAAACTGTCGGCACTAGGGCCTCATATTGACGACTGGGAGAAAACAAGCTACACATGTATTGCATGTGTTTTTTTTTTACCACTGAACAGTTCAATAAAATAGGACACTTGATATTAGTTTGTTCGAATCAATTATGTAGAACGTTTGATAGAACGTTTAGCTCACAATAACGCATTTTCAACTAATTTACATTTCTTTGTCAGAGGAACCTACAACTAGCGGCACAAATGTATGACGAATGAGAATGGTACGGCAGTAAAATTATGCGCATCGTTTATAACACAGTGTTTGTTTTGCACTGATCATGTTGACTTAGCTATACAGATTCTGATGATGATATGCAGAGAGAGCGATCTTGTATCTGGCGGACGGGGGCGCGTCAACAACGGCTGGCGTCATTTTGGGCAAGATCAAACAGTTAAACGGAGATCTCGGAAACAAGGTTGTCATACTGACATATGGAATTGGAAGCAGTAAGTGGGAATGAGTGTATCAAATCCACGTGCATGTTCTCTCGCGGCACAAACATTTATATCACTTGCTGTATTGTGGTTTGTGAATTAATTAAAATAACGTGAGCCTTTGCCAACATTCTCACACTGTCATAATCATCGTCTTACATGTTACTGAGAAGTTAGATTAATTTGCCTTGATATCAGCAGATAGAGTGTGGCACAAGGCCTGATGGCTAAACTGGAGTCCATTGAGATACAGGGAAAGCTGCTACGAATGACTACCTGAAGGACAGACTTATGAAAGTTGTCATCAATGGAATATGCTCTGGTGCCAAGTCTGCTAAAGCAGGAGTTCATCAAGGATCCATTATAAGACCACTCCTATTCATTATATCCATCGATGATATGCCAGAGAAAATACAGAACCATGTCGTCCTCTATGCTATATTGTCAGAATGATGTCAGGATGATGTGGAACTCTTGTGCATATCTATCCGGAAAGAATTTTCCCGGACAAACTTAATAGAAAAGATGACAAAGGATGCAGGAAAGCGGTTTGGCCTCCTGAAAAGAGTTTCGCCTTACTAGAACCCAAACCAGCGGGCTATGATCTACAAGAGTATGGTGAGATCCAATATGGAATATGTCTCATTTGTATGAACGGCAGCTTCCGAAACATCGTTAATCCAACTTGGTGCCACCCAGAGGCGAACTGTCAAAATTATAGCTGTGCCAGATGCTTCTCTGAGCAGGAATGCCATACAACCACTAGCACAAAGGAGAAAAATTGGTTCACTCACCTTGTTCCACTGGATATACCTTGGAGATGCACAAAAACTACCCAATAGCATGTTACCACCTCTTCCTGAGGTGCGAAGAGCCACTAGGGCATCAACATCTCACGGGAATTCTACCCTCGAACGAACCTGCTGGCCACAAGAGGACATTCTTACCAACTGCCTCCCGCCTCTGGAATGAAAACCCAGAGGAAATAATTGCAATCAGGGAGAGAAACAAGTTAAAGACAGAAGTCAACACCTTTCTTGGCGCCTTGCTGCAGCATCAGCCCCAGAGTGTTAAGGAAGAAGCACAAATAGAAAAAAAATTGAACAAGTATCGTCTTAGCATATATAGACCAGGTGCCTGCCAAGGAGGTTTGCGAAGTGTACATGCTTAATATCAATATATTCACGGACAACTAACAGATCCATCACCCTGTACTGGTAACATACATTTCTGTGTATTATTAATAGGTGATATTGTAACTGTCAATAACATAGAAGTAACATATTATTTGTTTTGGCTTAAGATGTACTGTAAATGTCATTACAGACCTGACCGAGAGTGCAAAGAAACTTCTAATGGACATGGCAAACCAGACACAGTCGGATCCAACGAAAGGCGACATTAAGGTTGGCTCTCTCTCGCTCTCTCTCTCTCTCTCTCTCTCTCTCTCCTCTCTCTCTCTCTCTCTCTCTCTCCTCTCTCTCTCTCTCTCTCTCTCCTATCTCTCTCTCTCGTGCAGCTTGTTCTGTTTTTGTCCGTCTGTTTCGCTTTATTCCATGTTTTTCTACCCCAGATCTAAACTTTCTTTTTCTACAGTTTTCCGCCAGACTTTTGTGGGCATCAGGCACATTACTGTGTTGAGCAGATTTGAGTCGTATTGAGTCATACCACATTATCCAAGGTGCAATGCTTTTACTGCACCTTTATAATCTGTTCAAGCTCAAGAGATATCACCCAACGGCAGTAAAACCAGGATCCAGATACAACACTGAACTGTTGAGAGACATAACAATCAAGTAAAACATCCTGTTGGAAACATATATCAACCCCTGTCCAACCTCATTGAAGACGCCGCAACAGTGGAACAATAGTGGCAACAAAGCAAATGAGCATGGAAAGAAACATACTTGGTAAGAGAACAAGACAGCACAAAGACAGGATTTCAGGCGAAACCTTGGAGAAGGCAGCATAAAGGAAGCAGAGAAAAGCAAAAATATACAACAGCAAAACAAGAGCAGCCAAGACAGAAGCACACCGCCTATATATAGAAGCCAACACGGAGGTAAAAGGAAGCGTAAAACGTGAGAAGAAAGACTTTGTGGAGAGACTGGCCGGCCAAGCAGAAGAAGCCGCAGGACAAAGAAATCTGAAAGAGTTGTATGACATTACACAAAAGCTAGCGGGTACACGTCGTAAAGATGAACAACAGGTTATGGACAAAACGTGACAGACAAGCAGACCAACTCAACCGATGGAAAGAGTATTTCGAAGAACTAGTAAACCGACCTTCAACTGATGAGCCTCCAGATAAACCTCTGACTGAAACACCACTTCGCATCAACACCGACAGCCCATCAGAACAGGAAATCAGGACAGCAATTTTGCAGTTGAAGAACGGGAAAGCACCGGGCCCAGATGGGATTCCACCAGAAGCAATAAAGGCTGATACAGAGATATCAGTGGATTATCTTCACTGGCTCTTTGGGAAGATCTGGGTTGAAGAAGAGATTCCAGAAGACTGGAGACATGGCCATCTGTTCAAGCTCCCCAAGAAAGGCAATTTGAAAGACAACAAAAACTGGAGGGACATCACGTTACTCTCAATACCAGGAAAAGTGTTTAACATGATTCTTCTTGTAAGAATGAAAACAGAGGTTGACAGACTATTGCAGGAGGAACAGGCTGGCTTTCAGAATGACAAGTCAGGCACGGACCATATAGCTACTCTACGAGTGATCAATGAACAGTCCCTGGAGTGGAATTCTCCTCTGTACATCACTTTCATAGACTTCAAAATGCTTTCGATAGCATCGACCGTATTGCCCTTTGTAAGTTACTTGCACATTGCGGTATCCCGGAAGAGATCATCACACTGATCTGAACAACTTATGAACCATCCACTTGCCAGGTTGTCCACAATGGCTCCTTGACTGAAGCCTTCTCCATATTATCAGGGGTCCAACATGGATGTCTGCTGTCTCCATTCCTGTTCCTTGATTGGATTATAGCATCAACAATATGTTGCTAGCAGGGAATCCAGTGGACACTCTCCAAACAGCTAGAGGATATTGACTTTGCAGATGACGTCGCACTACTTTCACATCGTCATGACAACGTGAACGTGGAGCAGCTCATATACATGGGACGTTTTGTGAGCAGAGACGGCGGCACAGACCGAGACATCAAAAGCCGGATAGGGAAACCACAGCAGCGTTTAAGACCTTGAGACCCATTTGGACGTCACAGGTCACCTCCGTCAAGACCAAGCTTAGGATTTTTAACACCAACGTAAAGTCAGTCCTTCTTTATGCATGTGAAACCTGGCGCAAAGGCCTTAACGCACAAAGTGCAGACTTTCATTAACAGATGCTTGATGGTCATCCTTCACATCAAATGGCAGGACAAATTCACACATGAAGAAATCTTGAGAAGAACAGGACAAGCACAAGCAGAAACCCAGATCAATAGAAGAAAGTGGGATTGGCTCGGCCACACCCTGCGAAAACCAACGTCCAGCATGGTACGCCATGTTCTACAATGGAACCCACAAATGAAAGGGAAGAGAGGAAGACTCCGCTCCACCTGGAGAAAGTCTGCGTAGACTGAAGGGCGGACATTGGGACACTCTTGTGGTCAGCTGGGAGTTATGTCCCGAGACACGGCCAAGTGGAGGAAGCTTGTGGTCGACCTATGCTCCACACGGAGTAGGGTAGAAGTCAAAGGAAGTGAAGTTATAATCTGTACTTGGGCGTATTATACTATAAGTCATCTCTCTGTTTGACAGAGAGGCACATACACGCAAGTTGAGCCATCAATTAGTCTGAAAGTTCGTCTCGGTTCCTACTACACCATATTCAGCAGCCCTGACAACCACTCGACACCCGTCATTTCGGCGCCTTACGTTGACTATTCTGGACTTGGTGAGAACCATTTTATAGGAACATGCGCATGCCCTAACAAAACAAATTATATAACCCTACATGCATTGATAAAAAAGTGTACTTGTTTTATGTGGCCTGCATTTTGCTTGTCATATTTTAATTGCAGATATAAGAATAATAATTCTTCGAAGAGGTCCTTCTAGACGACTTTAATTCTTTTACCTTTACAGTTGATATTTGTAAGCGTCATTACGTTGTTTCCGGTGATTGATTGCCAATGCATGTGTGGCCAGGTATCGTCATTTCGGTGTGTAAAACGGTCTACAAGGAGGAGAAGCTACTAGGTGTCGCTGCGGTAGATCTACGACTCGCCGATCTACTTACGGAGGCGACATACTACAATGGCGGCGAGTATTCCTACGCCTTTATCATCGATCGTACGGGGCGAACTCTTGTTCATCCACTACTGCCGAAACCATCGGTCAGCGAAACAGGTCGAGCTTCCGTCGATATATCGGCACTCGAACAGAACAATGTTGTACAACATGTCATTGATTCCATGAAAAAGTTAGTAATTTATTGACGTTGCTTAATGACGTTTGTCTTTGGCTATATTCAATATTAAATAAGTGTTTTTCATCTCGTATTATAATGACTTAATATCATGAGCAGCGAAATAACTCATTAGAAATGGTTGTTTTTTTGGGATACAGTGAACATCGTGTATATACATATATATATTATACATCAAACATGTTCATACATTGATTTTAACTAATGTATACAGTCACATAACGACATATAGACAATTTCATATATGTAAATGTTAAATATAATTATGTTCTTCAGTGTTACTGAGTGTCATCCCAATGGCCACTATATGCTACGCGACATGACGACAATAATTTTGTAAAATTCAAATAATTGTTCACTGTTGGTCAGGTAGATTCTTACTCGCCCTAGCTTATCTTCTGAACCATTTTCAGTTCGTTCGTTGGGGATATTTCATTGTTGTTTTGTTGCGAATTTGCTTCTATCATAACATAATAAATCAGTGCAATGGGTTTTGGACTTGTCTTACAGAGGAAACGAGGGGAAGAAGGAATTGGATGTGATAGAAGTACAGAGTCGCGGAAACCCCTACCTGGACGGAGTCAACTCACTACCAGTGAAAGCCACCTATCAATGGAAGCCGGTCAGTAGGTCTTGTCTCTGTTGTCGGTTTATCTTTAGTTTTTATCTTCATCACAGTTTTGTCTAGCTTGTGCCGTTTTCAATGCTCCATGCTCCAGTTCCACGTCTTCCCTACGTAAGACAGTTGATAAGTGGTCTAGTGTGCCTTGGCTTGATCTTCTATGTGCTTAATGCCACATGGTTGTCCTTGTTGCCATGTCGTCTTTGTGTCTGTACCAGTGCCCTGCAAATCGCAGCCTCCTTAACATACCCTGTCGGTACCTTTACTAATTCCACCGTGGACCTTTGCCTTAGTCAACTGTTGTGACATTGCCAGATCGCGATGACAGACTTCAGCGTGTGTGTCGTGGTGACCGAAAACAGCCACGTAACGAAGACCAAGAGCGGAGCGACAGCCAGACACTTCGTGTACCACCGACTCGACCTGGAGCACTCAGTGTCACTGTGCAGCATCAGGAAGAAGAAGGTGGCGACCAGGGGTACGTGAAGCGGTAGAAGATTTCGTTCTACAGTGTGTTTGTTCATGGAAACGATTGATAAATTGAACTTATAAAGCATGATTTGGTATATTAATAGAAACTATCATTTGACACATCAGGTCAAATGTAGAATACTATATTTTAATATATATATTATTTTAATACATATAATATATATATATATGTATGTATGTATGTATATATATATATATATATATATATTAACTATACAATATCATAGTTGCTATTTTATGATTCCATATATGTACACGCCTATGAACGGACTGGTCCCAGATATATGGCACTTTATAAATTTTAGTCATAAAAAACAAAACATTTCAGTACTGTCTCGGAACAGCAAAAATACCCAAATCGGCTACGTAATGTTTTTTTTATATTACCACAATAAACTAAGAGAATATGCTTCGATGTCATATACTGTTGCAAAGTGACAACAGCGTTCTGACAAAGCATCATCAGCCGTGATCTGTTGCTTCGATCAGTCGTGTTTCTGTTTTTCCAGAATCCTCTGCAGTGAAATTCTCAGGTTTATCCTTTTTGGACCCGAACAAATATTTCAACATAGAGGAGACGAAAGGTACAGTGAAAAAATACGAAGACTACATGAAGGGGAAAGACGTCTCAGACAACAACATTAAGGTACAAAATGCCTTTGACATACTAAAATAAATGACTGACACCAATGGCCCCTGTCATCATTGCTATTGTGGCATATCAGGCGTTAACAAAGGCAAATACATGTGAATGCACATTTGAATGCCCAGTCAAATAAGCCTTGCCATTTTCAGTGGACTTGCAGTTGAATGCGTACCCAAAACATTTGCATTTGCATATGAATGCAACCACCAAACCTTTTATTTTCTAATGCCAATGGAGACTACATCGTAAGAAGGATATATATATATATATATATATATATCCACCGTGACGTGTTCACGGTGTATCGTTTACAGGACGGAGTACGTCAGGCCGTTGCACTGAGCGAAGAACTCGACACGGTGTGGAAGTCTCGGGGTGGTACGTTTTGGCGATACGTTGCTTTCATCAACGGCGTCATTAGGATGTTCCCTGGACCAATATTTGCTACCAACTACGATCACACCGTTCGAGGATGGTAAGTTGTTGTTGTTGTTGCTGCTGCCGCCGCCGATGCCGATGCTGATGCAGTTTAAATATGTATTTGAGTAGAAATTCTCCTGACAGTTTTTTCAAGGCATTTCATGGGAGGTGATAGAAGATAAAGTAACGCACATGTTCCAGGACCTTGCTGTGTCTCGTTGTTTTATAAACTACAAGCACAAATCGTGTCCACACATCACCCGTGACCCCTGGACACAAAGTATAATTTCACTGTGGCGGTGGATAAGATGTTCTTCACATGTCGCAAGTGAGCCTTAGCCAACTTGTCTGTGTCGTAGGTATCAGAGCGCGTTGGCTCACCGCGATGTCACGGTGCTCACTCCGCCATACGTTGATGCCCTGGGCAACGGCATCGTCCTCAGTCTCTGCAGGGTGCTCTACCAAAGCAGGTTTGTCCTAGACATCATCACATTCTCCAATAACCAGTGGTATTCGTGAATTCATTCAGATTCAGACAGTTTATTGCCAAATAACATTTTAGAAAATGAACAAGGAATTTGTGGCGTTGTGGCATAAGAACTCACCCACCAACCCACCCACCCCAGAATCCAATTACAAACGTCTACACACAACTGACTTTCGTCTATGTAAAAATGTACATGTAAATCAGAAACATTACAAAAGCGACACAACTAGGCTAAAACATGTGTAAGTTAATAACAAAGCCAACTGCCAACAAATGTTTAAGAAATTCAAATGTCTGCAGCCATAAAAGTACTAACTTGGTAATTTAATATAATAATAGTAATTTTCATGAATGCACCATTGCAACCGTCTGAGCATTATCTAAGAAACAGTAAAACATTAGAAATACATGCATGTAGTTAGATGAGTAAAAATGGGCATGGCGACATAGGAACAAAAGAACGTGACTGGCTGAAGATATGTTATGGCACGAGGAAGATCTCTCCGTTCAAATGTCGTGTCCCACAGCCTGCGGGTAAAAGGCTGCCAAAAATGGCAATTGTAGTTGATGAATGACAGTATATTGGCATGAATTTTCAACGACTTTATCTAGCAGCATTATTACAGGGGATTTCAACATTAATTTACTCAAAATTAACTAAAATAGAATATACAGTGTTTACAAGGTTTTGCAAATTATGCAAAAACATGTATTACAAAAATATGAAGATACGTGTACAATACTAAATTGCTATACTTGCTATCAAATTCCGTTTAATCAGTAATACGTATCTGAATGCACGACTGCTATATATTATAATTAATATTACATATTATCACACATCTCACTATATACACTCAAATATTCACTCTTCCTCCTTCTGCACGCACACATTGTCACAACCATTTATATAAATTAGTTAGTTAATTATATTCCATTGGTGGCTCCTATGAGAGCGACTGTGAAGTCTTTATAGGAGTCACTGACCCCTTATTAAGTTATATTGTGTTTGTATTTTTCCATGTAAACGTATTAATGCACATTTCTTCTATCATTCAATATTTGTATCACATACGGGGTCAAAATAAACTTTCTTGTTCTTGTTCATGTCAACTGGGTGGAGCGTAGCTACTTACGCCCTCCCAGATCAGTACAACTGGATGTTAGTTATTCATCAAGCCTTGGAGAGACGGAAAACTTGCAATCAGAACACGAAGAAGTAAACTATGATTGTCAGTTGCAATCAGATGTGTTTGTGTTGTATCAGAGATATGAAAAGTTATGTTAATTAATAAAATTGACAAATATATCAGAAGGGCGGGTTACACATAGATGAAACATTGTAGGACTCTCGATAAGCCAATAACTTCCTTACCATCTGGGCCATTTGCCTTGGGTGGCAATCTTGTTAAATATGGATCATACAGATGGAATCTGTCAAGAATTTCAGTTAATTTGAATATTGCGAAATTAATTATTGCGATGCAATATGGGTTGAACGGTTGATTACAAATGTTACAAATATTGTTTGCTTAAAACCATTGCACACTTTAAGTGGAACATATTCAATTCATTGTTTAAAATACATTATGCTAGTTCAATAAAAAACACGTCATGATCTACAGAGCACAATTGTTGAAGGAAATGCTAGTTTATAATAAGTATGTCACTGCAAGTGAGAGTTGATTAGATTAGAAACATTTCCTCACTTCAGACAGAATACTGCGTGGCGAACGCAGACTGTGTTTGCATTGCTGGATAATGATATATCTTAATTCAAGTCAGAGTGATATATTTCCGTTTGTGTTTCATTGTGTAACATGCATCTTTAAAATATCTTCAATTTTCAGGGAATCGGGGACACACTCAACCGAAGACACCGTGGTAGGCGTAATAGCAATGGACTTCAAACTGGCCAATATCAAGAAAATGTTGACAAAGTTGTTCAAAGCCTGTGACAGCAACGACACATCGTAAGATATTATTATCTTTTTTTATTTGGTATTTTCTCTCATAACCACTGTATATAGAATATACGTATAGCTTACTGAGGCATATGTCTACGTACGTACTCCCTACATACGTTCGTAGGTACGTACGTACGAACATGTGTAAGGAGTAGCATGTGTATATATATATATGTATATGTATATGTATATGTATATGTATATGTATATGTATATATATATATATATATATATATATATATATATATATATATATATATATACAGCCCTGTATAATATATAATATATATATATATTTATTTATTACTGATGTACATTTTATTACAATTCAAATTCATATGTGGCTGTAATACTATGCCTTTCCTCACTCCCAACACACGTTTGTACATATGTATGTATGGAGTGAGAGAACGCATAGTATTACAGCCACATAAGAATTTGAATTGTAATAAAATGTACACAAGTAATAAATATATAGGATACCATTTAATTATTATCATGTGCTGCCTCATAAAAACAAATTCGACATCAAATATTTGTATGAATTAGAATGTTGATCCATTGTCTTTAGGTGGCATTTAATCAGTACTCGTCACTGTAGTTAAATGTAATTCCTTTATATATTACAGCTGCTTTCTGGTGGACACCAGCGGGTTCCTTGTGTACCACGATGACTTCATAAAGCCTGACAACAAGCGTCTTGTTTCTGTGCACATCGCTGAGAAGGTAATTTCTACATTCACAGTAAACATGTAATACTTCTTCATATATTTGTCAGATAGTAACCATCCCACCAGTTTTTTTTATAATCATCGAAAGAGTTTACCGTTGATCGTTAGCTCGTGTATCTTGTGAAAGTGAATTGAGTCTAAAACGAGACAAACAAACAAAATTTCATCGTAACGGTGTTGTTAAGTGTTATATTCATAAGTACCTGCATTATCGCTTACTTCGTATTAATATTTGTGTCTTACTTATGTTTTGTCTTTTCATTAACAATATAAATAAGATATATTAATTGGCATCAATGTATTAAAGTTTCTTTCAGTCTATACATACTATCCACGGTATTCACACAAATGTTATGTCATCCTCGAGCAAAATCTGCTGTACAAAAGCGGCCGTTCTACAGTAGCATATTAAATTAAAGCAATGACTCAACTTCAGCATAACTAATAGCTAACTCACTTTTTCATAGTTTGTGGTTATTGGAAAACATAATTAACCTAACATTACTTTTATACAGGAAGTGAACATTGCGAATGACCTCATCCAGAGTGAGATCATGACGCAAGGGTCCTGCCTCGGAATAATCACCAAGAAAACGTACAACACATGGCAGGTAGGCAAACAAACACAAAAATCTATCACATTAACAAATTATACTTCCCTATAAGATGAATTTCATTGCGGATTTTAGAGAGTTGCTTGGTCATGGTCACTGACATGCTAATTAATTGTGCAAATCGTTGTTGTTGTTTCCCCAAGATTGTGATGATGTTTGTGTTATATAGTATTACAGGGATGTTGTTGTTTCCCCAAGATTTTTATAATGTTTGTGTCATATAGTATTGCAGTGATGTTGTTGTTTCCCCAAGATTGTGATAATGTTTGTATTATATAGTATTATATAGTATTACAGTGATGTTGTTATTTCCCCAAGGTTGTCATGATGTTTTTGTTAGATAGTATTACAGTGATGCATGGCATACTTGTGGAAGTTAATGGTTCAGTTAATAATCATGTGATTTCTATTTGTTGGATAAACATTTCAATGAAATTTACAGAAACTTTCTTTAGTTTTCATCTAAGCGAGATATCACATGCGTTTGTGTGTGCATGTCTACATTCAGATTAAACGAAATGCCAAAGTGAACGAACTGCAGGACAGATCTCTGGCATACTCCTTGGAACTCGTCCCACAAACCAATGTCTTTCTTGGAGTCAAGAAGAAGATTGCACCAAATGCACTTTGCAAGAGTTGTCCGGTCAGTTCCATGTTCATTGATGCAGCATAGCTAATTCTTTCATGCAACGAATGGATGTTGTATGCGTCTAATCATACAATATATAATAAACACGATTTTGCAGAATATATCTTTTGTATCTCACATAAATTATTTGGAATAAAACTAATACAGAGCAATGTACCCATTCACTCGGTCACCGCCGGTTTCTCACACCCGTGGAATATGATGCATAATTAGTACCATACACCACTGATTTTGACAGGACTTGTTGCTCAGTTGTGATCCATCATTGCTGCTGTAGGTATCCATGGCACTAGCCTTATTCATTATTTTATTCCTTTTTATCAATGTTATTCCCGTGACTACCAATGTCTTACTTCCATTCCATTAATCATTATCTTACTTATGTTCGTTTATCTCCTATATTGCTTGTTTTCGTTTACCTGGTTTATTACTTGTGTTCGTTTACCTGTTCTCTTCATTGTGTTCGTTTACCTGTTCTCTTCATTGTGTTCGTTTACCTGTTCTCTTCATTGTGTTCGTTTACCTGTTCTCTTGCTTGTGTTCGTCTACCAGCTATCTTACTTGTGTTCATTTACTTGCTCCATTACGTTATTCCCGTGACTACCAATGTCTTACTTCCATTCCATTAATCGCTCCCTTACTTATGTTAGTTTATCTGTTATCTTACTTGTGTTCGTTTAACTGCTGTCTTAATTGTGTTCATTTACCTGCTTTCTTTTTTGGGTTCGTTTACCTGTTCTCTTACTTGTGTTCGTTTACCTGCTCTCTTTCTTACATTTCTTTCCTTGCTCTCTTGAGTTTCTTTCCTTGTTTTCGTGCTTACATTTTTCTTTGTTTTCTAACTTACGTTTCTTTCCTTGTTTCCTTACTTACGTTTCTTTCCTTGTTCTCTTACTTATGTGTCTTTCCTTGTTCTAATGCGTTTCATTCCTAATTTTCTTACTTATGTTTTTTTCCTTACTCTCTTACTTACGTGTCTTTCCTTGTTCTAATGCGTTTCATTCCTAATTTTCTTACTTATGTTTCTTTCCTTGTTCTCTTGCATACGTTTCTTTCCTTGCTTTGTCAGGACAACACTGAAGGCAATCTCCGCTGGTGTGAATGGGATAACATATCAAAACTGAACGGCCAGATACGATGTCAGTGTCCTTGCTACCTCGATGCTAACTTTAAAAGTTGCAAGAATGTCTTCGGAACAGAACGGTATAATTTACTTAACTATGACGTTGCATTACCAGACAAAAGCAGTGGATACATTTTGTTGGTGTTCAAAAAGTTATTGTCTCGTGATACTTCCAAGATGGCCACAGTCTCTTCACTATTCACTATATATCGATTTTGATTTTGATTCACAGATGACATTGATTACGTAATCCTACCAAATTGAAAATGTACAATTTAACGATGGCTTTACTACATAGATAAGCTAGCGTTTATATAGTTGTAAATTTTCGGCAGTATAATATTAATAAATGGATCTTTAATCTCAAATGCTATGTTTATCTAATAGAACCAACGGGCGTGAAATAGTATTGGAATAACGTGTTAGTTTGAGTGGTTTTTCATCAGAGACCGTACAATCCCGTGTACTCCGGTAGAACAACATGTCACCTACCCGAGTCCGGTGAAGAATGAGAGTGAGTGGGCTGCAACATTCCCGTCTTGCTACAAGACGGATTGCACCGGAATCACAATCAAAAGGTAGTCATTATAATGATGTAGTGCCACTAATATAAGCATTGTACGACATTGGTATAATTACCGCAGTAATCTGATAATATTCTTAAAATGAGATGTACTTTTTCTGCGACAACAGTGCAGCAGGCTTATTAACACATGCTTGTCAACGCATTTGAATATAGTTGCAAATGTTTCAATTTACTCAAAAGCAAATACCAAACGCAAATGTTATAGCTATGCATATGTTAATTGCATATTCATTTAAGATGTTTTGTTTGTATATTTAATTTGTGTTATACTTAGTACATTAAATTAAAGTTGCTTTTAGGAAGTATACGTTAAAGCGAAACAAAAGTAATTATTTTGGGCCTATGCACCAATATTAGTTAATAAAACATAGCCACTTGCAAATACAACCAAGACTATCACGCCGGTGGTTTACTTGGAAAGCCTTGTTGAACACACAACATCTTAAATTCATGGGCCGCGACATACTGCAAGATAATCCTATGTCACGAGTGCTTGTAGGCTAGCAATATTCGCTCAATAAATGAAAATCTATTTGTACACGCATATTCCTATACTTCCCAATAGAATATGGTCAGGCTGTTTGCGTCTAAACCCAACTTATGCAACATAGTTTGGCCTCTGTTCACTAAACGTTCTCCCTTTCTGACTTAGCAGCTCACTTGATTTAAAGTTTGCGTTTCTTAGGTGTATACCCGTCGGCCATTCGTTCTTGGTCGAAGGCACTTAACGCGCCGCAGCAGAAGTCTAGCTACATCGATTTCCACGAACCTTCAGACGCTTATTGGTCGCCCTGATCAACATGTCAGCCCAAACAACTTAGAGTTGATCAGAATCTCCCACTTTCAGAACAGATTCTGAGAACACCACCAGCATGATATTCTTGATTGTAGTTGAAAATTGTTAGTTCTTATAAACTATTTTAGTGCATTGCCCCAAAACCATGACTTTTGGTTTGCATTAATATGAATATTTCTAATGAAATAAGTACGTTTATTCCGCTTCAGTGAATGCCTCAGCTACAACGATTGTGAATGGTGCAACTCAGGCACTCAACCGTGTCGAGGCAAAGGAAAGTGCCCAATACCACTAGGTAAGGATGTCAAAGGGTTATCAACAACATCTTTATATAGGACTTTGGGAATTATGACTGACATATTCAAAGTATCTAAGGTTCTCCGTTGCCAATCAATCAATCGCTTCATGTTTCAAACAGGTGAACAGTTGTTTAAATAACTGTGATAAATTAGAATATCTACGTTACATATCTTAATCGTGATAGACAACGTTAAAATAGCCACCATATGGCGCACGGGTGAAAGTAGTCCCAAGTCGAATTTCCAAACAAGTTAGTCGCCTTCGAATATAGCTTATCTTGTGAAGCTGACTTTTACAAATCTTTACGTTACGTTCATTGAAAAAAGATCACCAAGAAGAGTAACTTCTATTTGAAGATCAATGTCCCTATTGTGTGCGATTCTTTAGTCATAGCAGAGAGTGGCAATGTCAAAATTATGTTTTATAAACTGCGTTTTCTACAGTGCAGCAGTGCTCAATCATAATCGTAAATTGCTACCTCTAAATTTGCAACGCTACTTCACTGTAAACGTTGGCATTTGTTAAGTTGCTCATCAATAAATTAATACAAAACGAAACTATTGCATATTCTCTTTCTTCCGATACCGCTCAAAGCTCTGTGTTAGCCACGTGTAAAATGTTGCAAGAGTATTTTCGAGCTAGAGTATTAATATAATATAATATAAAATATATATTATATATATATATTATATTTATATATAATAATATATAAAATACTTCTATTGCGCAAAAATCCTAGGGAGACCCAAGCTCGACAGCGCACCAAGGTGAGTGCGGTTAAACAGTTCATAATCGATAAGCAATTCCAGTTGAAAACGCTGGAGAGCTATGGAGGATAAACAAGTTTAAACAGGTGGCTTTTTAGTTTATGGCGAAATGTTGCTATATTTCCTACAGGCTTAACACTAACGGGGAGTGAGTTCCACAGAGTCGGTGCAGCAACTAAAAAAGCTCTATGAATGAAGATGTTCAACAAACTGGATGGTTCAAAGGAGTAATATTTTACTTATTTCACAATCAGTTTACTTTTTTCTTCCCGTGATGTTTCGACTGCTATCAGCAATCTTCTTCAGACGACTACTGCTAGATGGAATGGCGACACGCTGGTCATTCTACGCACACGTAACACTCTGTTGTGTGCCCCTCCGCCCACCCCCCCCATCCCCCCGCGGCTTCACCCTGGGTGGCCGTTCAGGAGATCATCGTAGATATGTGAGAGTTGGTATCGGCCCTAATCTCAATTCGTGCTGTCTTTGATTTTTCTTATCCATATCACTTCTTTGATGCCTCTTGTTATCCAGTCCGACTCCCTGTCTACAAATTTGGCCCCCTCCCAGTCTACTATACAATTATGTTGAGTCATGTGATCTGTGATAGCTGATTTATGCATGTCTTTTTCCGATGTTTTTGTGTTGTTTCGGATGTTGGGTCTGCTAGCCGACGCTTTCTCAGCGTCTTCTTTGTGTTCTTTGGTGTGGGTTCCTAGGGTACGTTTCGTTTCTCCGATGTATGTGGCATTACAGTTCTTGCATGTTATGGAATACACCCTTTCGCACATCTTTTGTGGTTCGACTTTGTCTTTTGGTCTTACCTCTTGATGGTGTTGTGAGGCTTCATTGCTGTATTCACTTTATATTTCTTCATGATCCGTGATGTGGTTTCGCATAATCCACCATGCATTTGCCCTTGTCTTTTTTCACCGCCTTTTTCATGATGTTATCTTCCTTCTTTTTTTATCTTTCTTTGTACTGTTGATATGGTCCATTGTGGAAATCCTCATCTCGTTACAGCATCCTTGGGGTATTATCTTTCTTTCCGTTTATCTTAATGCTCTGTCACAAGTGTTTCGCATCTGTCTAGTAAGGTACGGCTCACTCCCATCTTCTGGTGTAATGGATGGTGTGAGGAAAAGTTTAGGTATTGTTCTGTATGGGTATTCTTCCGGAAGATTAGTAGTTTCACCTCCCCCGATTCCTTCCTCACTAGTAAAATGTCTCAAAAATGGTATCGTTCCTTCTGCTTTTTCTTCTTGTGTGAATTTGATGCTGTTTGTCTTGTCCACTCTGTTTAGATGGTCGGTCAGATGTTGTGTCATTTCTGTCTTTATCACTTCTAGTATGTCATCTACATAACGTTTCAACATTCTAGCAGTTGATCGGGGCTGTGGCGATGGCCTCTTGTTCGAGATGTTCCACGAAGAGGTTGGCGACGATAGGGGACCCGGGGCTACCCATGGCTGGACCAAATTTCTGTTGGTATATTGCTTGACATGGTGTTGCGTCAGTCCTACATAGGACCAAGCAGATCTGCTAGGCTTCGTGCCACGTTGTAAGTTATTGAGCCAGTATAGTTCACTATCGGTCTAAGGGGGTTGTCTTTTTTGTGGATTTTCAGTGTGCAGTACAGTCTAGGAATGGCTTCTGCTGAGGGGTACATGTAGTAGTACTGTTGTTATGTGATCTTCCCCCTTTAGTCTGGAGAGTATGACAATTAGTTTTCTCTCATATTTAGCCGTTGGATCCAACTTCAATTTGTAGTATGTTTTCTCGTGCGTAGAATGATGACTACCGTTTCGCCATCTAGCGGTAGTCATCTGAAGAATATTGCTGGTAGCAGTCGAAGTCACGGGAAGAAAAGGCTAAACTGACTGTGAAATAAGTAAACATATTACTGAAAAAGCTCTAGTTCCGACATTTGCCTTAACACTGGGAACAAAAAGTAGATTATTATTAGATGATCGAAGCTGTCTTGCAGGAGTGAGTAGTGAATGTAAATATGCTGGTTGCTTGGGTAAAAGTGCTTGATAGGTAATTGTACAGATCTTAAAAACAATGCGATATTGGACAGGGAGTCATTGCAATGATTTAAGGAGTGGTACTGAGTGAGAGAAACGAGGAGACCGGGTAACTATCATTGCCAAACAATTTTGCACACGTTGAAGTATCAAGATGTCCTTGATAGCAATATTATAATAAAGGGAATTACAATAGTCAAGTCTACTGCTGACAAGAGCAGTTGCAATAGTATTGACGACAGCAAAAGACACATACCGGCGAATACGACGAAGGTCACGAATATGATAAAAGCTGCAAAAATTATGTGAAATATTCTGTCTAAAATTTGCATTATTATCAAAAGTGACTTCTATTCCGTGCTGAGATGGTAGGTGTGAAATTCTGGCTTAGTATATGTGATAATATTATAAAATATAATAATATATCTCAGAATGATTTTAAAGTAGGTTACTAATTTTTACAACAATATTGTATAAGGCATTATATTCATTACTCCTAAAACAATGTAAAACTACCTTGTTGAATAAAACAAATATTTTAATTTAAATATTAATTAGAAATTATATCACACATTAAGTGAGACCTTGATTGATCTGCATATGTTCGATTGTTTGCTTCACGTAGACCACTACGACACCACAAAGACACCACAAAGACATCACAAAGACATCACAAAGACATCACAAAGACATCACAAAGACACCACAAAGACAGCACAAAGACATCACAAAGCAACAAAGGCAACGCTCTCGCCATAACATTCTGTTAAAACGATTTCTTGATTCTGGAATCCGAAACCAAAATAAGTTAACACTAATAATTATTAATGTAAATTAATAACAGCGTAAATATGTAAACACTGTTACCACATGTACTGATAATATTGGTTGGCGTGCCTTTGTGCAGTGTCCCGTGGAAATGTTCGTAGTGTTTCGACATTCGCGTGTTATTGGCTTGTGCTGCCGCGGACGGCTATCAACTTACTTTTTATGGATAAAAACCTGGATGTTGGCCAGGTAGGACAACTTTAGGGCATGTTCTGTAATTAACTCTAAACCCGCTGTAAATATTATACTCAATAAAAACATGGTTTTACACTCTTGTCGAGAAATGTCTACGGCTTCAGCATTTCTCGTTGTATATTCTTATTACAGTTAAGTTTTTATTTGAGCAAGTAGCGATATTACAATGACGCTTTATTTAAATAACTTAAAACTAACGATATAATTGGTATTTTCATATATACGTAATTTGCAAACATCAATATCAGAACTACTGGATATCAACTACGAATCCTAAGCATGATTAAATGAAAAGTGCCGTAGTGGAACATTGCTCAACACTAAATTGCCATTGATTGAACATTTAGCCTTTTTAATAATCGAAAGAGCCTATTAGGCCCTTTGTGGAAAATGTTGTCTTTTTCACCATTGAAAGTCATCTTTCGCATACCATTGTGTTCGGTTAGTTTTAACTACGAAAGCGCTGTCCAAAAACACCACATTGAGAAGGTAGGAGCCATTCAGCAGAAGAAAGTGATGTGGCTAGGGTCAATACCCCAACTTCTATTCAGGATTAAACATGCCCGTCTCCGTGGCGAACACAGAAATATGTTGCTCGATAAAAATCATGGGCACTCGGTAAATACCGTCATAGGCCTGTGATACTCAATATGCAGTGCATGTATTGTGCATGCGTGCGTGCGTGCGTGCGTGCGTGCGTGCGTGCGTGCGTGCGTGCGTGCGTGTAGGTTATGTTATTTTATCTCCTTCTCTGACTCTGACAAACTTGCATGTGCTGTCTCGTTATTACAACTGGCAATGTATTCCTTTCGTGTTCACAGAGACTGGTAAGTTTGGGATTGGCATCATCATCGGCGCCGTTGTCGGTGCAGTCTTTGTCGTTGCTATCGCTGCCATCATCATTGTCGTTATCGGCCGACATCGTCGAAGCTTGTCAACGCGGGCACACGTCGGCAACCTCGGCGAGCGTCTGGGCCAGCAACAACGCAATTTGTCTGTTGATGTTTCGGATGGTGAAAACTCTAGCCATCAACAACAAACGCAGGTAAAAACTCTATATGAAGGCAACTCCGGTCAGCAACAACAACTCCGGCCAGCAACAACAACCCCGGTCAGCAACAACAACCCCGGTCAGCAACAACAACTCCGGCCAGCAACAACAACCCCGGTCAGCAACAACAACCCCGGTCAGCAACAAGGCTACTCGTCTGTTTCGGACGGTGAAAACCGTAGCCAGCAACCAAACAATGGGCATCGCTTAACACCGAGTGTGACAACTCGTAGCCGCCGACACCTTCCTGCAGTGCCCGCTGCAGAATTCGCCATGGAAAACCGTAGCCAGGAAGAACGCGAAGATCATTTTGAACGTTTAAATACAGCAAGCCGTATCCACGAACACCAGCTGAATTATGCGGAGTTGGACACAAATCAAAGCGTGGTAGAAAGTGTGCAGTAGAATAATGTCTAGACAGGGCGACCTTGTAAGTAGGCCAACCAATGGACTGGCGAGATGGACTGTAACAATTGTGCCATTGGCGGTTTTAATCATAGCTTAGAAGCGTAGAAACTTTAGACAATAGACCATTTCAGCCATCCGTCCCATGCTCCGAACGTATCTCAACACGTAACGTTCAGCCTGTACGTTTAATTTACCTCGTAGGTGGCCGTAATGTAGTTTTAGTTTTAAGTTTAATAATCACTAGTGTATTTATTGACGTTCTACCAGCGGGTGTGTCGACTCGTTCGTAAAATTCAGTAGACGTCAGTACCAATATGTTAGGGTCAGAAGTAACGATACGTAGAGCGAAACACGTATGGCTGAAACTAATACGAGAATACAGTTGTGCAATACTCTTATAATAAATGGTAATGTATATTTGTAGTAATTACTGTAAAATTGTGTTTTATATATTTTATCTGCACTGGTTTTGTTTTACCGATAACTGATTAGCATAAGTTACGAAAATAAAAATTCAAACTGTTTAACAGGAGAGTCCGTTTATCTGAACAAATAAACAGCTTCGGAAAGGTGGCACCTTTCAAGTAAATCATACGGAGGATAAGTTAGAAAGTGTAGTGTTCTTAGTAATAATGTTGTACGGTACATCAGGCCCGTCCTCTGGGTTTTGAAAACGGGAGATCGGGCGTACACAATTTGATCAGTCGGGGATTTCTGATTTCTCAAAAATGTTCACAGTTAAAACAAATTATCTCAAAATGGGGGTTCCAACCCCCTCCCCAGAACCCCACAGCGGTTGTTGTTGCGTGTCCTTTGCATCGGTTAACTGTAACGTTTATATGTGCAGGATTCAAAGCAATACAAAGTAGTTTTATTCATATATAACTTATAGCTAAACCACAATTAGGAACCATTGCGTTTAACTAAGCTTTGCCAGTGTTAATTTGCATTGCTTATCAGATTGCGTTAGAACACTTGTGTATAATGTATAGATATATTTCAGAGTAGTGGTACTGACCGTATCATTTGTGTTCATATCTATGGTGACTACGACACTGGACTTGTAGAAAAATGCATACACTATATGATATGTCAATTAAGGCCTGATCATATCGTAAACATATCGATTGCTATAGCAAAAAATCGATTCCGTGCAACTACACGGCGCTTGTCACCATATAGTGATAACGTTATGCGCCATCACCGGGCAGTGCTCGATAATATTAAATTCTTCGATTCCCAAGATTGATCGAAGATATGAAGCGTTTATTATACTGTCTAATGTCGGCATGTGGCTTAATGTAGACGGCTACTGTGAAATCAAGCCAACTGCGCATCGGTCTGTGCATCGTTTTCATAACACGAAATCAACACAAAAAGTTAACGTACTACCAGTGGAGCCCCTGGCGGACAATGTGTGTTGTTAATTAGTTACAGAAAACAGTTTGATTTTAAGATTGCAAACCCTGATTTTTTGCCAGTTATTTCATTAGTTTCTTCCACTTATATAATAAATTAACATTTCAGCCAACCTTTACTGAAATGACAAATATTACTCCTTGTGGGTATAATTTGGCTTCCGATAACAGTTTTGCTAGTTTTGCTGCTGACGTAGCTGTTACTATTTCAGCAATTCCTTGCCCAGTTTGCAAGTTAAACTTTCGAACTCTTGGAGCTGGGCAAAATCCAGGGTTCCAAGGACTCCCTCTCAGTTCCCTAATTACGTTGACCTCCGAGGTCAGAGCAATTTAGCAAAAATGTCAGGATTAAAGGGCGGCACACCGGCTTCCGTTAAGGGAGGACTGAAGGGTTTAAACATTACCATCTACCATTTGGATTTTGCCTATATCCACTTGGGTGGTTTAACTATAAGCTTTTAAAAAATTGCTTTTCTGTTGCAAATCTAGGCTTAATACATCGATTAAACACCTCCTAATGACTTAATAACAGTAGTTATTAAAAACTAATTAAACAAAACTGGCATATACAGCGGAGACGGGTGACTCATCGAACTTGGAATCTTGTATATTAACGAGGTTGAAATAAAACCAGAGAACGATGAATCACGATCGTGTGTTTTCTATTAAGGCGCATTGTAATGTGTCCTCACTAGCTAATCATGTAGACATTGTAATGTGTCCTCACTAGCTAATCATGTAGACATTGTAATGTGTCCTCACTAGCTAATCATGTAGACATTCACTCCTATCCAGCAAGCGTACGTGCGTGTGCATGTGTTGTACATTGTACACGGATAAGTCGGCCATATCGGGTGATATATCTTTTAAAGTTTCAGACAACAAATTTGTTTATCGAAACCATTTAGCTACTTACAGATCCGTAGTTGCGACGGCTTGTAGAGAATGCGCAATTATTTGTAGTGGGACGGACTAGTGTCATTTGCACTTTGTCACAATTCTATGATATCAGTTAACGAAACCATATTTTCGCAATTACTTGTCGTTAGAATGCTGCACTGTTACATATGGCCTGCTTGTAGTAAGATGGTATTGGGTTATTTGTCTGCGTCTTACGTTCGCCATAACAATGACCGTTTGACTCCATAGTAGTGTTGGCCAGTACCACTACAAGACACGTCTTACGTTCGCCATAACAATGACCGTTTGACTCCATAGTAGTGTTGGCCAGTACCACTACAAGACACGATAAGATAAGACAAGACAATGTACCCGTTTCTGTGAAAGAATTACGCATTCGTAACTCAACTTTTCCATAAATGTAGCGACAAAGCTTCCCCCACTCATGGAATATCAAATACCAAAATAACAATTCAAATATAATATCACACCGCAAACATGTCAGTCTTGGCTCAAATTCAACATAGACATATGCAATACTTCAGTAGTCCTTTAAAGTAATTAACACATCGGATAATATTTATCCACGAGTGACCCACTCCTCACCCCCCCCCCTCTCTGGGGGGTGAGGAGGGGAGTCGCTCATGGAATATCTCCCCTGGGTAGTGAGGAGGGGGGTGAGGAGGGGAAGTCACTCATGGAATATCTGGGTGCATATTATGACATCGCGAGGTGTGACGCAGCCCGTTTTGGGGGGAGTCGACGATCGCTAGTCGTCGCACGGCCGATTCGACCGACAGTTGGATGAGCGTCGTTGGCGTGTCGTACAGTTGTATATCCTGTGGTATCATTTAAAAATAACACTTTCGGTTCCATGACGATCAAGGTTTAAACACGCAAACATATCAACTTCACAGAAAGTCCGTTTGGCGTCGAGGTAATCGGCATTGTTACTACAACTGTCATTAATTAATTTTAGCATTATATAATGGGTAAACTCTACGTTTGGTCCGATTTGATTTATTATCATTATCTATATTTATTATAATTTTCTAAAGTGTTTAAAGCCTCAAGTTGTAGTATTTAATAGGATGGTTATTTGTACTTTCAGATCGACGGCTTACGGATTTTTTTTAAGCTTGTACATTGCGAAGTCTCAGCACGCATGAACATAATGCCGTAAAGTCTCGGCACGCATGAACATAATGCCGTAAAGTCTCGGCACGCATGAACATAATGCCGTAAAGCGAAATGTAGTTTTATATTTTTATCGTTATAATATATATCATTGATTAAAAGTTTTACACCCAAATGAAGTGGGTGAGCCAACTGAATCCACCAGCCAGCCAGCCACCAGTATCCAAACAAAGCCATTCCTACCATTGGCAGACAGGTCAGACAAGACCATTTTGTCAGTTTAGGGAAGCCATTACATTCGCCTTAATCACATTTTCAGATCGTAGCAATAATTTATAAATCTGCCACGACGCCAAGCGGACTTTCTGTGAAGCTCATATGTTGCGTTTTAAAATGAAATTCGAATTTTCGTAAGGGTGAGCAACTCTTCGCTTTTTCATTTCTTTGGTGAGTAACTGTCCGGTGAGTAACTGTTCGGTGAGTAACTGTCCGGTTAGTAACTGTCCAGTGAGTAACTGTCCAGTGAGCAACTCTCCGAGCATCGCGTCTTGTTTTGTGAGGAGGACAGAGCCGGGACGCGAGAGAGCTGCACTCGCGAGGTTCAGACGGAGATGCGAGCAGAATAGTCAATGTAGTCAAAGCCGTGACGTCATCGGTAATCAACATGGCGGCAACATTTTGCTTAGGACGGGTTACACCGGACGTGCCAATGGAGCCGAGGCAGTAGATCACCATGGCGATGTGCTGAGAAGCGAGAGGAATCATTATGATATGGCTGACGCGCAAACGGAAACTTCGACGCTGAAAGGAGACGCATCGATGAGATCGTCTACGGGCACTGTCTGCGCAGACGACACGACGACGACACAACACGCGGTGCTCGTGGCAAGTACAGCGACCAGAACAACAATGACGAGTATGTCTCGACGAGTGACACCACCGCTTCGTGTTGCGGGGAAGCGACATCTAGCGGCGTTAATCGACGCACTTCTATCAACTCGCTAAGCGACGTCTACAGCAAAGACAAATAAAAAACAACGACTGCGGAACTTTCCGTTTTCACGACGTCCGAATCATTTAGCGAGGCTTTGAACTGTGGCACTTTGTCGGTCGCTCCTGCCCGGGCCAGCAACAACTCGTACGCGCCACGACATCTAACGATGCGTCGGCTGTAGCGACCACGACAGAAAGTTGAAGCACGGCCACAGAGACGTCTACCGACGTTGTGAGGCGTCGTCAACAAGGGGCCGGCCGCACGACGTCGCCGGAAGGTGGCACTCACGATGACGGGGTGGGTCACGTGGAGACGAGCGCACATACAATTCAGGCCTATTATTCTCGACAAATTCGTAAGTCACATTTATCTTTCCTTAACTTGCACATGCATTTATACTGGAATTATACAAAATTGAAATAAAACAGTTTGCATGTATTTCACGAATAAAATAGACACATTGTTTGCCTATATGTAATTTTAAGAGTCAACATAGTATTCTATAAATACATATGTGAAGGTACGTATTTGTATGATATCTAATCTATTTTGTGCCAAACAAACTTCCATATACGGAGTTTTCACTGGCACATGATTCAATTTAATACGACTACGAGTTAAACACGTCGTTGTTGTATTCGGTGAAACACGTCGTTGTTGTACTCGGTGAAACACGTCGTTGTTGTACGCGGTGAAACACGTCGTTGTTGTACGCGGTGAAACACGTCGCTGTTGTACGCGGTGAAACACGTCGCTGTTGTACTCGGTGAAACACGTCGCTGTTGTACGCGGTGAAACACGTCGCTGTTGTACGCGGTGAAACACGTCGCTGTTGTACGCGGTGAAACACGTCGCTGTTGTACGCGGTGAAACACGTCGCTGTTGTACGCGGTGAAACACGTCGCTGTTGTACGCGGTGAAACACGTCGCTGTTGTACGCGGTGAAACACGTCGCTGTTGTACGCGGTGAAACACGTCGCTGTTGTACGCGGTGAAACACGTCGCTGTTGTACTCGGTGAAACACGTCGCTGTTGTACGCGGTGAAACACGTCGCTGTTGTACGCGGTGAAACACGTCGCTGTTGTACGCGGTGAAACACGTCGCTGTTGTACGCGGTGAAACACGTCGCTGTTGTACGCGGTGAAACACGTCGCTGTTGTACGCGGTGAAACACGTCGCTGTTGTACGCGGTGAAACACGTCGCTGTTGTACGCGGTGAAACACGTCGCTGTTGTACGCGGTGAAACACGTCGCTGTTGTACGCGGTGAAACACGTCGCTGTTGTACGCGGTGAAACACGTCGCTGTTGTACGCGGTGAAACACGTCGCTGTTGTACGCGGTGAAACACGTCGCTGTTGTACGCGGTGAAACACGTCGCTGTTGTACGCGGTGAAACACGTCGCTGTTGTACTCGGTGAAACACGTCGCTGTTGTACGCGGTGAAACACGTCGCTGTTGTACGCGGTGAACCACGTCGCTGTTGTACGCGGTGAAACACGTCGTTGTTGTACGCGGTGAAACACGTCGTTGTTGTACGCGGTGAAACACGTCGCTGTTGTACGCGGTGAAACACGTCGCTGTTGTACGCGGTGAAACACGTCGTTGTTGTACGCGGTGAAACACGTCGTTGTACGCGGTGAAACACGTCGTTGTTGTACTCGGTGTAACACGTCGTTGTTGTACGCGGTGAACCACGTCGTTGTTGTATGCGGTGAAACACGTCGTTGTTGTACGCGGTGAACCACGTCGTTGTTGTACGCGATGTCGTCAGGGTCGACGTCATATACCATCGACATGTGCATAGAAAGGTGATTCATGGTAGTCTCTAAAAAAACACACATATTGATCATCTAATTAAGCTTAATCGATAAGAAAATCAAATGTAAAGCGTATTCGGGTTGCTGCACAGTGATTTCACCTTGATTAATTCAGCACGTAACATGTGCGCACGGCGTTGTTAGAATAGACGAGCACTGTGACTATATTCGTAAATCTGCAATAATGGCTAGACGATGTACTGCTCTGATGAGTTTTTGTTGCTTCCAGCACTCGGCAACGTTATATTAACTGACTAGTCTGTATGTTGTGGTTACTACAAGTGCTTGGTGTTTCGAGGTCTCTAGCAAACCTTTACCAGAACGTTATCACCAAGCCGACCAAGGGTCCGACATTAACGTGATCATCCGATTCACGAGAGATACACAGTGTCTCTCGGTGTCAAGAGCCAGGTTTTGTACACCAAACATACCCATGCCCGGTCCGGGTCTTGAACTCAGAACTGTCGGGGAAAGCAGATGTGCTAACCACTACACTACCACGCCTCTCAAAGTTAATGTTTCCTGGACTACCTGCATAATATCTTTCAACTTATGACAAAGGACAAATCTCTTAACGCTGTCCTTATATCTTAATTTCGATCTTCCTCTTCTTCTTCTACTGCTCTTTGTTGTTTCCTGTGCTCTCACTCGTTCTCTGTATGTGTCGCATTCTGCTCCCAACTACCTTCATCCTCAGGCATTTCTTCGTTCCGATCTCTTCTCTTAATTCCTCATCTTCTTTATGTCCTCTCGTTTCACTTTACATATTCTCCGAGCCCAGTTCTCTGCTGCCTGTGGCTTCTCCTGTCTCTCTGTCACGACACTACAAGTGTTACTATGATCGTATCGCGTGTTGACATGTTACTAGAAACACGATACCGTTCGTTCTTGTATGAAACTATGCTACGTGAAACAAGTCGTAAACAACAATGACGTCGCCCAGCCTGCCAATCGTTTATATCGCTCCGCCAGCCAGCCATTCTGTATTTGTAATCAAGTTGTGGCAGTGGTGATATTGTGACACCACTTTTGTATAACAAATAATATATTTGTGCACAGGTTCACCAAGGCTGGGCTTATAGTATGACTAATATAGATCCAAGCCATCACTACACCACCCGCTGTCACGCCCCAGTTCGAAAATACTATAGCACATTTCTCATTCAGTTAAAACAGATGATGAGCTCTATTGGAGGTATGAAGCCAAACCAGATATTGACACCTAGAACGGTGCATTCCTGCGTCTACTTTCGGTTCTGTTTGCCTAGCAACCAGGTCCGCCTAGCTAACAAACGGAATATATAATGACCGCAGGAAATGTAAAGCTGTCGACATTCCGTCGTGTTTTTCGTTGAATTTCTGCCCAAACATTTTTCTTTGTGACAAAAACAAAGGGCAACATTGTTTCAACGAGAACATTATGTGGGACAGGTTGATTTGGCAGATGTGTGCAGCACTAGTAATGTAAATACACAATTGTATATAATGTAAACATGGCTGCTAAGGCGAAGATTGTCTGACGTCACGCTCATAATTAGGATTATGACGTCAGACTATGGATCTGACAATTCCCAGAATCCTCGGTAGAAGTGGCTCGGTGTCCATCATAATAAGTAATAACATGACTGCAATGGAAGTTAAGAGAATTTATTTTTAAATCAAGATTCTTTCATTGTCAGAATCGTTTAGCACCTGGCATATAGGAAGAAAGTGGGATGCTAAACAAACGTTGCAGCTTCCTTCTATTGAGTGTCTACAGCAAGAAAACAATAAAGATCACACGCAGGGGTAAATAGGTAACATGTCGTGGAATCGACGGATCGTGGAATGACGCTGTTCAGATCATTTTACACAGTGACGTTGAAAGATACGAATCACGACAGTGCAGTTTCACAGTTCATGTTGCGTGTGCCGTTTTAGCAACTGTATCCTGCTCTACATCTTCCTTCTTAAACGCTGATAGCACATCTTCCTTCTGGATCACTTTTAAACTGTTTTCTTCAGGCGTCACCCCAATCGACACATCGGATTTGCGACTCTTATCGTTGTCATGGTCACGGTCGTCATGGCGACGACTGTGTTTGTGATGTTTGTGTTTGTGGTGTTTGTGTCTGTGTTTCTCCGAACGGTGTCTGTCAGAGGAGCCGTCTTGACTCTTACTTCGACGGCGCCTCTTTCTTGAAGTGACATCATCGGCGCCACTTTCACTTTCTCTACTGCTACGCCGCTTCCTGTCCGACGGCCGATGTGATCGACTGAATACAACAAAAACAAAGAATAGGACCCATTTTAAACGATAAAACAACAATATAACCATTTTAGTTAAGGTTTGGAAAATCTAAAAACATTGAACGAATACATTAATGAGAGGCATTGTGCAATCTTCCAACCGTAATGAACAACAGACTTTTAATGGAAACATTTGCTTCACAATACACCCCTGTAGCACTTTCACAATACACTCCTGTAGTACCTTCACAATACACCCTTTTAATACCTTCACGATACACCCATGTAGTACCTTCACAATACACCCCTGTAATACCTTCACAATACACCCCTGTAGTACCTTCACAATACACCCCTGTAGTACCTTCACAATACACCCCTGTAGTGCTTTCACAATACACCTAGTACTTTCACAACTGTTATTATATTACCTATTATGATGTGTTTTATTTTAAAGTCGTCGCAAATCCACATTTTATGTTGTTGATGATGATCTACACAACTACAGGATGGTCTACACGATGATATCCGTGACTGATCATTAGTTATACCTTCTCCGTGAATGTTGTGAATCTTTCTCTGAGTGAAATTTATCCTCTTTTTCATTGCTTTCCCTCTTTGCTTTCTCTTCATCGATCCACCGTCGATGTAGTAACTCCATCTGGTTTGCAAGAACCTCCCGAATTATCTGTAATACAACGACCAGTAAAGTGAGACTGTCATGTTAGTAAGTCCTGGAATAGATTTTATTATTAAACCACAATGCAACCTAGCTTACACATCACACAAAGAAAGCATAGCAAAATGCATTTTTGTTAATGTTAAATGTTCATTATTAAAACTATTTGGTTATGTTATTGCATGACTGCTTGTTAAATGATACTGAATAATGAAACCACAACATGAAGTCATGTATTTTCTTAAAGCAAACCATTGAAAACAATTATTTTGTTGAGACACATGCTTCCATACAAAACAGACATTTTATTTAGACATACAAAAATGCAGCCCATACCTCTGTGTGGGACTTCTGTGTTATATGAACATTCTTCGCACGATATTTCTGTCGCTTTCTCTTCATGTCACGTTCTTGCATCAGTTGTCTTAGATGCTCCGGAATGTCTTTGTTTTGATCATCTGCAGACACAAAGCAGACCTGTATTCAAGTGTTGCAAAACACAAATAATATTTTCAAGAAAAAAGTTACAGGGCCGCTATTCCTTAGACGATGAATGTCTACAGCTAAAGAACATGCCACATGAAGTTCACTCATATTTTGAAAACTTGGTCTTCTTTTTAACTGAACTTCCCCCCTAGCATAGCATAGTCATCCATCAGTTTACATATTTAAAGGAAACCAAAAACGCATGTTTGAGGGGCTATGCACCTAAAAGAGTTAGTAAAAACTAACCATTTCCAGTGATTTACTCAGAAATTGTTCTGAAAGTGGGCGATTTTTTTCATTTCTCCGAATGACCGAGGGCTGACATGTTAACTACCATGACTGATAAGTGCTAGCGCAGTTCTATGAAATTGAGGTAACCTAGACTAGTGACGTACTAATGGAGGCTCCGAGGCTGACATACACAGAAGCAACACAAAATCTCAAACAAACATGTTCTTTTGTCAGAAAGAGGACTAGTTTAATAAACAAAGGCCAAGATATATTACATAAGTTTGTTTGGACGCAAATAGCATGGCCATATCCTATTGGCAAGAATAGGAATAGTTGTATACAAATATATTTTCCTTTGGCGAGAGAATATTGCCAGAATATCACACTCGTAGAGTTATCTAACAGAATACCACACTCGTAGGGTTATTTAACAGTGTTCCCAGAGCAAAGATGTTTACCAGCATGAGTAAATAACCCGGCCTTTGAGACAATTGCAAAATTTATTATATGAAGCAGTGTTGAACCTGTCTTGTCGTCCTGGTCTTCAAGCAACATGAGCTGTTCTTTGGGGAAGGTGATCATCTTGTTGGTGGCCTTTCCTGTGGCAACACAGTAGTCATAGATGGCTCGGCGCTCCTCTGCATTCAAGTCACTCAGGTATCTCTCTGACGTCAGAGGCAGGGGATGTGTAGACCAATCTAGACAGCATGCTAAGACAATGTCAATATAACAGCAACAACTACATACATTTATCAAATGACTCCAGCAGAAGTGTACATTTCTGAAAATATTTAATGTTTTTTAACTTTTAAATTCTACTGCAATCTTCGATTAGAACTTACAATCTGATAAAAAATGGAATGGCATTAATATCACTTCAGTATACTCAGAGTGCACAGTTAACCTATTCTGCTTCTTATATGTATGTCTAAGAGTCTGCATAGTTATACCTGATCAATATACAGAATGCATATTATGAATATATAACAATAAGTGTTTTTCAATTATGTGTGTTGATTATATGTACTTGCTTTTTCCCGTAGAACAGGAAGACAGAATACGCCTAAGTGTAGCACCATCTGGAAAAGAAACGTCACAAATCACATACAGTAACACTGTTCTATATGTTATTGTTTTAATGTTTTTTAGTTATGTTTTCTCTTGCAGACCTGGGGTGGAAGTACTCGGTACTCGTGTACTCGAGTACATTTTTTAAGTACTCGTACTCATACTTATATAACTTATGGGTCATGTACTCATACTCGTACTCATACTCAATGTACTCAGATTTTACGAGTACATTATGAGTATATCTGAGTACTTTCTCAATATATGCTGTGAAAATGTATTTATTTGTAGTTAACAGAATGAAACTTTCCTGAAGTATTTGAATGTTCAACTATTTTTTTTAAATACTTTGTTATTTCTGATTTCTTACCATGCCTACACATAATAACCATGACTATGATACCCCAAAAAATGCAACAGGCAGCATCTTTTCCCAGTCAGAAACACCCTGTTCAGCAAATAATTGTAAGCTACCAGTTCAGGCCATAATCTGTTTGTTTAATTAAGCCCCCAGGATGTCCATAAAGGGCCATTCATCAGTTAACCCACCAGTTAGCCATGAAATGCATTTGATGCAGTCAGGAGAGCATGCCATTTGGCACTGGCTGACAGTGCTAACTGCCATGAACTGGCAGCTGAGTCCTCCTCTGTAGAAGTAAGGTGACTCAAGTCAGACTGCCTCCTAGTCCTACACTAGTATAATCTGGTGCCAGCAGTCTGGCTAAAAAGTACAAAGGGGATTTTGAGCCTGTTGTGTTGGCATGTGCTAACCCTCTCAACAACCAGTAGTCTAAGATCAGAAAAGATAAATTGCAAACTTCTAATATAAACATATTGTAAATTGCAACACTTCATTTGTGCACCAAAAGAAGACAAACTGAACTGATGTAAAAGCACGTAAATTGGTCTTGTGTGGTCTTTATTCAAAACAAGGACAAAGAAACTTTATACAAATTCCCGCACATCCCCTTTGTTCCAGTTTGGACAAATCTTCTCACCTCTACCCCTTCAAGTGATGTACATGTTTGGGGTGGGGGGGTAGTGTTTAGTCACTGGTAGACTAACTACAAAGATATTGGTTTAATGGGTATTATTATATCAAAGCATGTGTTAACTGCAGTTAAGAAGGGACTCCAATCAAAAACTTATTTATGAGTCATACCATGTTTGTATGCTTGTAAAATGGAGGGGTTTGTAAAAGGTAACCGTATGTTTGGGGTTCTCATTTGTTTGTAGGGGTAGGGATTTGTTTGTCTTCAAGTATAAATAACATATTATCTATAATGCGGTAAACCATAATTATATTGTATGGGTCTATGGAGAATTTCCCTACTGTAGAAAGTATGTTACAACTATTGGAAATGTTTTCCTAAAAGAAAAAATGCAACAAAATATCTGACAGTGATTAATTTAAGATGATCCTTATTTAATTAATTGATCAGACCATATCCACTCATGAAGCCATGAGACCTGCTAGTCTGGGTCTGAGAGAGCAGAGATAAGAGAAATGCTAAACAAAGAAATGTAGCCAGTGTGTTGTCAGGTAACAAGTCCTCCTGTTGGTTGCTTTGTTTTAATTGAAGTGAATGTTATTGTTCATTAAATAAAGAGGTTTTTTACAGTTTTCATCATAAAAAATCTGATCAACTGCCATTGCATATTCACTTGTTGCTGAGTTATATAAATTAGATTAATTAATAATTTTTAGTTGAAAATACATTATTATTTAATATTTATAAAATATGTACTCGTACTCATGAGAATGTACTCATACTCGTACTCAGCTTTTAGCAATGTACTCGTGCTCGTCAATCATCAATGTACTCAGCCCCAGGTCCATTCTCTTGTACTATAGGTACATGTTGCATGTGCAGAATTTATGAGAAACTTCTCAGTCTCAATCTAGATGAAGACTTGTGATAACTTTCACATTTCCTCTGCATTAACAGTATAATATTTACCAAGTGCAACAGGAACAACTGTAGTCGCCTTTTCGTAGAAGAACTTTGAACTTTGGTCTGCATCCTGTAAAAACAAAAGAAGTGAAGGCTGTTCTTTTGAAGGTATCATAATTCTCCATGTATAATACGCCCCCAAGTATAATACACACCCTGACATTTCGCTCAAATTTAACAGAATTTCTATATTACTATGTATAGTAAGCACCCCTTTTTGGCATCAACCCCTGATTTGTCCAGTTCCGATAGTTTGGTTGAAGTATGGCTTAGAGTGTCCCTTGGCCTGATGGACCTTTTAGATCCACGTTTGGTTGAAGTACGGCTTAGAGTGTCCATTGGCCTGGTGGACCTTTTAGATCCACGTTTGGTTGAAGTACGGCTTAGAGTGTCCCTTGGCCTTCTGGACCTTTTAGATCCAAGTTGCACCTCGCTGCATCAGCACCGACTTATATTATCACTCACTCCACTGTGATATATGGACCGCAAAAGTGCGCAAACATAATATTTTTAAAGAATATAGGCCTTTGTACATGGAATGATTGAACGAATGCATTGGCATAGAAAAAATAGGTAAGAATTGTTGTTTAGATTTTTTTGTTGAGTCTTGTTACCTTATATAATAGGCACCTGGACGTTGTAATAAAACATTAAGGGAGCAATAGACAATTTTAGTATTTACTAACACGAACATGTAACCTCAGACAAAGCAATGTATGTTTTACTTAAACTTAAAGCGTGCAATTCAACACAGCTAAATGTGTAGTAAATTATGAAATTATGACGGTCGTTGCTTCAGAACCACTACCCCTATATAGAGGTGCTCGGACAGTTGCTCACTGGACAGTTGCTCAGCAACAGTTGCTCACCAAGGAAATGAAAAAGCGGACAGTTGCTCACCCTTACGAAAATAAAAATTTCATTTTAAAATGCAACAGCTCACCCTAACGAATTTCAGTTTAAAATGCAACATATGAGCTTCACAGAAAGTCTGTTTGGTGTCGCGACAGAATTAGACATTATTGCTATGATCTGGAAATGTGATTTAAGCGAATGTAATGGCTTCCTTAAACTGGTATAATGGTCTTGTGTGACCTGTTTGCCAATGGTAGGAATGGCTTCATTTGGATACTGGTGGCTGGCTGGCTGGTGGATTCAGTTGGCTCACCGGCTTCATTTGGGTGTAAAACCTTTAATTGACACTTGACTTGATGTGATTTGCTCTCCTAGTCCTGGTTTTCTTTTTGTTGATCTTCAGACCCAATTTTGCAGCAGACTCATACAGTCCTGCATGTTGTCATGACGATGTGAAAGTAGTGCGACGTCATCTGCAAAGCCAATATCCTCTAACTGTTTGGAGAGTGTCCACTGGATTCCCTGCTGGCAACCTTCTATTGTTGATGCCATAATCCAATCAACTGCCATGCCAGCAAGAACAGGAATGGTGAGAGCAGACATCCATGGCGGACCCCTGTTAATATGAAGAAGGGTTCAGTCAAGGAGCCGTTGTGGACAACCTGCCAAGTGGATGGTTCATAAGTTGTATGGATCAGTGTGATGATCTTTTCCTGGTATTACAGTAACGTGATGCCCCTCCAGTTTTTGCTGTCTTTCAAATTGCCTTTCTTAGGGAGCTTGAACAGGTGGCCATGTCTCTAATCATCTGGAATCTCTTCTTCAACCCAGATCTTCCCAAAGAGCCGGTAAAAACCTTTAATTAATTAATTATATATATTATTATAATGATCAAAATAAAAAACTACATTTCGCTCTACAGCATTATGTGCATGCCGAGACGTCACAATGTATGAGCTTCACAAAGTCAGTAAGGCGACGCTCTGAAGGTACAAATAGCCATCCTATTAAATACTACAGTTTGAGGATTTAAGCAATATAGATAATGATAATAAATATAGAAATTTATAATAAATCAAATCAGACCAAATGTAAAGTTTACCCATTACATAATGCTAAAATTAATTAATGACAATTGCAGTAGCAACGGCGATTACCGCGATGCCAAACGGACTTTATGTGAAACTGATACGATTGCGTTTTTAAATGCTCATCATCATGGAACTGGAAGTGTCCTTTTTTAAATTATACCACAGGATGTACATATATATATACCACATGATATATATGCACATATATGAAGAGAAATTTGGCGCCTCTACGTAGAGGACTTACGTAGTATCAATTTTAAATTTAGCGTAATATGCTTACAAGAGACGTGGAAAGCTGATAATGATGATTTCTCTCAATTTTTTTTAGATGGATATGATTGTATAACACAGGGGAAAAAGTGTAGCAACAAAGGAGGGTTACTAATATATGTGGACAATAAATATAAATCTGAAGTAAAAATGAATCTAAATACGTACGAACACTGGGAAGGGCTAATGATTAAAGTAACTGGAAATAATTTATCAAAGACAATGACCATTGGAAATATATATAGACCTCCAAGAACATGCAACGAAAATATTACAAAATTCATTGATGAATTTTCATCAGTTATATCATCTCTGGAAAATAGCAATAATAATCTCATTATAGCTGGGGATTTTAACATAAATTTACTTAAAATAAATGAGAACAGAATCTACAGCGATTTTTTTGATACTTTAATATCACATAGTCTCTACCCTCAAATTACTTTCCCAACTCGTTTCACTAAAACCAATGGAACACTGATAGATAACTTTTTTTGTAAGCTAAATAAATCTTTATTAGAAAGCATTGCTGGGATCTTCACAAAAACATTTTCAGACCATCAACCTTATTTTTTATTTCTAGACAATATTCCAAAAATAGAATTTCCTCCCAAATTTATAAAAATAAATACACAAAGTGAAGAAGCCATGCAGAAAGTTAAAATTGAAATAGATTCATATAACTGTTACAACAAACTACATAAACATCAAAATGAGGACCCCAATCTAAATTATAACATAATGCATGAAGAAATTATGCGCGCAAAAAATAAGTACATGCCAATTAAAATAATGAAATTTAATAAATACAAACATAAAAATTCGACATGGATCACTCAAGGTCTATTAAAATCCATTAGATATCGGGACACACTTTATAAACAATTAAAAATGTCTGACCCTAATTCACCAGATTATGAGACCACAAACGCTATCCTCAAAACGTACAACTCCATATTAAAAAGAAATATTCGTGTAGTTAAAAATTATTATTTTGAATCACGATTTAACCGATTCAAAAATGACAAGAAATACTTGGAAAACCATCAATGAAATTCTTTTAAAAAATAAAGGAAAGAAAACATCCTCGACAATTTTTAAAGAAAACGGTATTACTGATAAAACTGATATAGCAAAGAAATTCAATAACTATTTTACAAACATTGGTCAAACTATTGCAGAAAGCATTCAATATAAAGGAAATAAAAACTATGACTACTATTTAAATACACAAGTTAAATCTGTTCTCAAATTTAAGAATGTTAATGAAGAAACTGTAAGGAAACAATAAATGATCTTCCTACAAAAAACAGTTGTGGATTCGACGGCATTTCTTCAAAATTGCTGAAAATAATTGAACCTGCAATCATTAAATCCTTAACCTTAGTAATTAACCAAGTCATAAATACAGGCATATTTCCTGATAAACTTAAAATTGCAAAAGTAATTCCAATTTTCAAGAACGATGACCCAACATTATTCAAAAACTATAGGCCTATTTCTCTCCTTCCAACTATTTCTAAAGTCTTAGAGAAAATCATCCACAATCAGTTATCTGCATATTTTATTGATTCTAAGCTATTTTTTGATAATCAGTACGGATTTAGACCTAATCATTCAACCGAATATGCATCACTTGAACTAGTAGATAGAAACATTACTAAAATGGATAGAAATTACTTACCAATTAGTATTTTTCTTGACCTTTCCAAGGCATTTGATACTATTGACCATTCAATATTACTAAATAAATTAAGACACTATGGCTTAGATGGTAAAACTCTTCTTTTATTTAAAAGCTATTTAAACAACCGTAAACAGTACACCGAATTTGATGATACCACATCTGAAACTTCACTCATTAAAGTTGGAGTACCACAAGGGTCCATCCTAGGACCACTATTATTTACTATATATATAAATGATTTCTCACAAGCCAGCCAAATGTTTAACTTTATAATATATGCTGATGATACCACTTTATTTAGCACTATTGAAACTTTCAGAGATAGTGTCCAAAATAAAAGTACAGAATCAGTAATAAATGAAGAACTCCTCAAAATAGTTGAGTGGCTTAATATAAATAAGCTATCACTAAATAAAAGTAAATCTAAATATATGACCTTCCAAATGCCAAACAAAACTACACTGACATTATCTCTCAAAATAAATAATATAGATATTGAGAAAGTGGAAGAATTTAACTACCTAGGCTTAACTATAGATACTAACTTAAATTGGAAAAAACACACAGAAAAAATCTCAAAAAAGTGTTCCAAAACTATAGGAATACTAAACAGATTAAAACATGTATTACCTTTAGAAATAAAAATTATGTTATACAATGCATTGATATTACCTCATATTAATTACTGTATTACAACATGGGGATATCAAAGAAACAGATTAGTGAAAATACAAAAGAAAGCAGTACGAATTATAACATTAAGCAAATACAATTCGCACACAGAACCACTTTTTAAAAAACTCAACACACTAAAAGTAGAAGACTTACTAAAACTACAAGAACTTAAATTTTATTACAAATATAGACATCAAAATCTACCTGTCTACTTTTTAAACTGGCAAATAACCCCAAATACATACATTCACAACTATAATACTAGGAGAACAACTGAACTACATACTTACAGAACTAAACATGAATTTGCCAAAAAAATTCTTAAATACAACTTGCCACATGTTATAAACAATATCCCTGTTTTAGTTATAGACAAGATAGTGACTTATAGTTTGAAAGGCTTTTCAAGTTATGCCAAAAATTACATGCTACAAAAATATAATGACACATGCACTCTCCTAAATTGCTATATATGCCAACTAAATTAAATAAATTATGAATGAGCATAACACAGTTCATGCAATCAAAATTAAACTTTTCAATTTGTATACTTGCACACAGGCTTATACGCGTACAGGCGAAAACAACACATAAAACACACCAGTACAACACATCATCACACACTTAAATTGATTATATATAAGACACAGACAAAAAACCAAACATGCTCTCTACTTTTTTAATGTAGAAATATATGTATAGGGAATATATGTTTATTGTTATTTTTTATTTTGGGTGGCTCCTACGATAGCGACCAGTGTTGGTCTTAGTAGGGGTCTCCAGTCCCACTGCAAATATGTTTTTTTTTGGTTGTTGCATAATGTATTACTTTTATTGATGATTTATTAGTTGCTATTATATATTGTACAGTTCTATATGTGCATATATCATATGTATTTATATAATTTATATTGCCACTCAATATAATTTATCTATGTTTTTTGCTGTTGGGACAAATAAAATTTATCCTTATCCTTATCAATGTTTTAATAGTAACAGAAATGGAAGGATCGTTGAATTAAGTCGTTTACATTGTCACTTATTTTATTTATTGTCATTTTGCAGGGGAAGGGAAATTACATTTTTATGTTAGTTCCCTCAATAAACCCTGTTTCCGCAAATCCTACTTTTTTGTTTTTTTATATCATATTAACATATACACAGGGTGAGCAACTGTCCACTTTTTCATTTCCTTGGTGAGCAACTGTCCAGTAAGCATTTGTCCAGTGAGCAACTGTCCGTGATTTTAAACAGATGATGATTATGGTCTTGGCCTGATCTGCTAAAGTAAATAAGAGTCACATTTTCAGATGTGTCAAATAGCAGGAAATAATGCAAGTTCATACAGTTACTGTGAAAAAATAATCACAATGAAAAAAAATAATTGCATATACTGACCAGTTCATGTCTTGAGTAGCCACACTGTGTCCGAGAGCAGTACCACTCATGTTGGTCAAGCTTCTTCCCAGGGACCATGTGTCCAGAGTCAAAGCTGCATGGTCTCTTCTCCAGCTCATCCTAATCACCCATATAGTTGGTGGTCACCACACATATTTTTAAGTTTTTTTTCTCAACAATTTAAGTATGTCAGAAAATAATTTATCTATAGTCAATTGAGTCTAGTTAGACAGATAAAGACCCACCCAAACTTACCAATGTACATAACCTGAATATAGACACATTCAATGGTACCAGTATATGAAGAAATATATATATAATGGAAGAAATATATATATAATGGAAACTTTTTAATCCAGACACACACACACACACACACACACACACACACACACACACACACACACACACACACACACACACACACACACACACACACACACACACACACACACACACACACACACACACACTGAAACAGAGGAAACACAATTTTTAATGTTCACAAGAACTGGACTTACTTATTTATTTTATTAAACAATTGGAATTGGAATGCACCTTCAAAAGATTCTCTCTGCTCCACCCAAGACTGTCAAGAGTTTTATCAATCCACACCTCCGTCTCAGCATGAAGACGTTTCAGTTCTGCTACATCATTAATCAGGTCCATGACAATCTGGAGTGAAACACAACATGGGTGATAAATTAGACAAATGATTACAAGAACTGTTGAGCAACATAAAGCAATATGCCCAATACAGTCTCAATCTCAGTACAGTAGACCAGTAGCCTATCCAGTTTATGCAGCGTTCGGGTTTTTGGACATTTTGCACTCAAACACAGGGTGGCCGTCAATCGTTGCTGTTTCACTGTTATTTCCTGACAACTTCGTCTTAAGTAAATCTGCAACACCAAAGATACAATAATAAAATAACCGATCTAGGTGTGCACATTCCACTGAACCTGGAGACATTGTCAAACTGGGAAAATGCTTAATTATCGCCCAGTCTGCGAATACACTTTTATCCTCTGCGTGAGAATGCAAATATAAAGCGAGATAATGACAAACTGTTTAATTAACACTCGTAACATCACATTGTCAGTAAACGCCAATTACCTAGTATTATGTTCTTAGAATGCGGGAACACAACAAAAATAACACCAAATTTTTATTTAGCACCTAGCGGACAACAAGTTCGACAGATTCGATTAGCCAAACGCCGTGATGAGGCGCCACCGTTTGTCGCACGCCCTAGTCTCGCTTTCTGACTCTCGTTCGGCTTTTTGAATTCGCCGGGTCTGTTCTCAAATCAGGGCGTTTTTTATTGAATTTTCACTGGGGGGGGGCAATGTCCTAAAAGGGCACTCCAAATGGTTAAAAAGGGCAGCTTACGCATTATTAATGATTATTTACATAACCCTTATGAATGTATGAAAGCTTTATATTTATATATATATATATATATATATATATATATATATATATATATATATATATATATATATATATATATATATATATATATAATTATATATATATATATAATTATATATATTTTAGATCCAAGTTGCACCTCGCTGCATCAGCACCGACTTATATTATCTCTCACTCCACTGTGATATATGGACCGCAAAAGTGCGCAAACATAATATTTTTAAAGAATATAGGCCTTTGTACATGGAATGATTGAACGAATGCATTGGCATAGAACAAATAGGTAAGAATTGTTGTTTAGATTTTTTTGTTGAGTCTTGTTACCTTGTATAATAGGCACCTGGATGTTGTAATAAAACATTAAGGGAGCAATACACATTATATATGGACAATTTTAGTATTTACTAACACGAACATGTAACCTCAGACAAAGCAATGTAAACTTAAAGCGTGCAATTCACCACAGCTAAATGTGTAGTAAATTATTAAATTATGACGGTCGTTGCTTTAGAACCACTACCCCTATATATATATATATATATATATATATATATATATATATATATATATATATATATATATATATACAAGTTGCTGGAGACGTGTTCTCTAACTACTGCATCAGTTTGTAATAAAAAAAAATTATGGGATATATGTGTAACATTAATTTTATACCGAGATGCAGTCGTCAGTGTGCAACCATATGGATAAAAAGATACTGATATATATATATATATATATATATATATATTATATATATATATATATATATATTAATATATATATATATATATATATATATATATATATATATATATATATATATATATATATATATATATATATATATAATTATATATATATATATTTTATACCGAGATGCAGTCGTCAGTGTGCAACCATATGGATAAAAAGATACTGATATATATATATATAATTATATATATATATATATACATATATATATATATATTAATATATATATATATATATATATATATATATATATATATATATATATATATATATATATATATATATATATATATATATATATCAGTATCTTTTTATCCATATGGTTGCACACTGACGACTGCATCTCGGTATAAAATATATATATATATAATTATATATATATATATATATATATATATATATATATATATATATATATATATATATATATTAATATATATATATATATATATATAATATATATATATATATATATATATATTGCACACTGACGACTGCATCTCGGTATAAAATTAATGTTACACATATATCCCATAATTTTTTTTTATTACAAACTGATGCAGTAGTTAGAGAACACGTCTCCAGCAACTTGTATATATATATATATATATATATATATATATATATATATATATACTGTAGCAACTTGCAAGTCAGTACGTTTGACAGTCGTATCAATTTTACTAGACGAGCCCCGTTTCGCGGGTGAATTTCCTAACGAATTCACGCTGCCCGTAGATGTCCAAATCTGGAGCCCCCATCTTCTGGTCTTCTCCAGGAATTTGACGAGAGCGGGTCGAGGGTCAAAGTAGGCGGTGCCCACAATATTCAGTGCCACAATGAGGCGGGCGTTTCTCGTGTCCTCACCCATGCTGGTGCGGTGATTGTCGACAACGAGGTTGTGGTGGCTCACGATCCTTTCGGTCTGCATAGAGTGTGGACTCATGCAAGCCAGAGATGCCAACACCTTCTGAACTGAACCTGTGGTGACTGGCAGAAGTTGCCGCAATCTGACAGTCATCTTACAACCGAGATCACAGCCATCAGGCAGTAACGGCACATTCATCATGTTCTCACATTGCTCGGCTGCCCCGTCCGCAAAGTCAGAAGCTTCGTCTGGAAAAAGACGCCTGACGACACGCACGCCATGTTCAACGAATGATCCCAGGTTGCGTGATATCACCAACCCCTTCATGTCTTTGATGACGTCCTCCTGCTCCGGGTGGATGCGTTCAGAGAGGTATATGTGGGATGCTTGCACGACCTCCAGCCTGATTGCTCGTGCATTACGGCGGTTCGTACAAACGAACTGGTGGTTGGACTTTCGCTGTGCTAGGTCCTCACTGGTGCTATCGGTTGGGCAACTCTCTTTCTCCTCTCTTCTTCCCGGGAATGGTCCATCCCTCATCAATCTCAACTTCTTGACGGCAGCGCCAGTCACAGTGAGAAGATCGCTGATGAACAAATCACTCCTTTGCAACTTCTTCTGGAGTGTTTCAAATATCTCCAGGATATCGCCCATCAGTGAGGTGATCCACTTCTGTTGGTGGTTCCAGATTCTCAGAAACCCTTTGGCTTCAGCCTTCTCCTTTCTATCGCTGGTACTTTCTGGTGCCTGCATCTGTTCCCACACATTAATGCAGGCTGGTAGGTTATTCAGCACAACATCCACCAGCTGCAGCTCGTGCTGGGCAAACTTGACATCGTGGTGCAGGGGGAACTGTTTGACATTCCCGGCTTGCGTTGACAACATCTTCATCCTTCTCGGCGTCCGGAAGAATCGTACGAGCCCCAGTAGATTAGACTTCCAGATGCCCAGCTCCGGTACGGTGCTGACGACCGACTCGATGGCTAAGTCCGACCGGTGAGCAGCACACCAGAAAGTTGCCAGACCTCTCTGCACTTGGTCAGCAAGCAAACGCCATAACCCACCATGTCTGCCAGTGTTTGCCGATTCGCCGACATTTTATGTTAATATGTGCACCACCAACTTTTGAGTAACAATTTTCCAAAGTTGATGTCCCTGCTGACCGCCAACTATCCATCTCACATGTAGAACACTATAAATTACTCATACATTTTAAAGTTTATTTGTTTAGTATGTATACAATATGCTTATTTGAGTTATCATGCTTAACATTTCGATTTCTCAAAGATGCGGAGAATGAATTGGCACGGTTACTGCCTCAATCAAAATCTACCCTAACAGGTTTATGGCTGTTATGATGTTTGTACCATCTTACCTACAAGAGGGATCATTATTAAAATGTGATTATTTTGTGATATTTGTTAAACGTTTCCAATTGCTTTCGTTGGACACTACACACACTTTGCCAGGTTTATTTATTATTTGAACAAAAAACAGCCGACTGTCAGGTTGTTGATACATCGTTAATCCCCGCCCGCTCGCTCTCGACCAGTGGTAATAGCGAATGGGCGAGGTTTAGTCTCGCCTGTGCTATACCGGGTACGTTTCGCAATTTCGCGGCCAGGACACCGGTTTATGTTAACAGCTATTTCAGAATTCTTGTTGAATTATACACAATTGAAACAAACGGTAACATGCAGGTACACATATTTACATATACATAATCATTAGCTATTCTAGAACCGGAACACTGACGTCATAAGTAAACACTTCTATGGCTATAGTATGGCTATGCCAAAGCACGTTTTCAGTTCTTCGCATGAACTGTACGAAGAAGCCATTCGGCAATACGTCACTGTTATTGCTATGATGCTATTACATTCCCATATCAATAAATTGATCTTTTGTAGACATATTGCCCTTCTTTAACTTTGGAACTTTTTTGATTTTGCCACCAATGAAAATTAACTAAAACACACTAACAAAAATAATACAAATTAAGACCTACATTAATACAAGGGGCTGGTTAACAAGATTTAACAAGATTTAACAAGATTTGCCATCCAAGCCAAAGGCCCAGATGGCAAGTGGACAAAGAAGCCATTGGCTTATCGAGAGTCCAACAATGTTCATCTACTTATAACCCGCCCTCCTGAGATATGTGTCAACCTTGTTTTTAAACATATTCACGCTGCTAGCAGTTACACAATCTGTAGACAATTTGTTCCATTCATTTATTGTCCTCTGTGAGAACGAGTGCTTCCTGATGTCCAATCTACATTGATCCTTTACTAATTTTACCTCATGTCCTCTAGTTCTGCTATCCTTCTTGAGTGAGAAAAACATATTTCTATCAATATTTTCATACCCATTCAATATCTTAAAAACTTCAATCTGATCTCCTCTTAACCTCCTTTTCTCTAGAGTTGTTAAACCACATTCTTTCAGGCGTTCTTCATAACTAAGGTCTCTCAGTTCTGGAATCATTTTAGTTGCTCTCCTTTGTATGCGTTCAAGCGTATCTATATCCTTCTTACGATATGGTCTCCATGCTTGTATACAGTATTCTAAATGACGTCTAACTATTGCTTTATAAAGAGGTATAATTAACTTTTTTCCCTTGTATGTTATGTTTCTTCTAATCAATCCAAGAATTTGATTACCCTTTGAAGCTGCAATACCACACTGCTCTGAAACTCTGGTTAAGGAGAATGGGGGCACGCATTGGGGGGGGGGCAAGTTGGTTTGACTGGGGGGGGGGGGGCAATTGAAAGGGCTGGGGGCATTGCCCCCCACTTTGTATGTTAAAAAACGCCCTGTCTCAAATACATGGTTTGACTGTTACATGCGCCATTTTGTGTAGGCGTTACCGTGAAGCGGCCAATCAGCGTCAATATCGAGATTCTATGCTATAAACATTTTGCACGATTTAACTTTTCAGTGTGACAAGTGTATTTAACGTTTCAGTGTGACAGTTGTGTCAATATAATCAAATTGTAAAGTTGATTCGAATGCGTCGTATAAACTGATAAACGTCTACTATTATATGTGCAAACGGCAAGTAAAGGCCACCAAGCATTTAGTATGCAAAAGTGTAGTAACTGAGTAGACTTCGTCAAGTCCGGGTGTGGCAAGTCCTGAACCGAGTTTCAGGCGGATAGTTTTAGTTTTTAGTGTAGGGGATGTGCGAAGATGGAGGGACTAGAGGTAGAGATGGGACAGCTGAGGCAACGCGTTTTGGCGTTGGTGGGAAGGGAATAGGTGGGTTGAGCCAGTTGTTCGAATGGGGGGGGGCGGTGGATGATAAAGTGCTGGGAAGCGATGGGAGAGATGTTAGGGAGAGCTCACCTCAGTCAGGGAGGAGGCTGAGAAGAGGTAAGGTGACAGGGCGGAAGGAGAAAGAACGGAAGGAGACGAGAGGGACTGAGACGGGGCTAGACGTCGAGAGGGAACGCGACGGGAGCGAATGAGAAGGAAGGGAGGGAGGGAGACGGGAGGGAAGGGAATGAAGGAGTCAGAAGTGAAGGCGACAGAAGTGCAAGATAGCCAGGAGACGGGAGGGAAATGTGACATGTTGATGGGCGAGAGGGAGATGGACAACATGCCGCCAGGTGACACAGCTGCAGGACTGCATGCAACGGAAGGGAACCGACGCAAGAGCTATTCTGAGGTAGTGATAGATGGGATGAGGAGGAGAGCGAGTGGGACTCAATAGTCAGGAAGACTGACAGAGCGCTAAGCAAGGGGATGACTGGTGGTTTGCTTTCCATGAGCAAAAATAGAGACTACTGATTCGTTGATTCATTCATTTTATTAAAACATTGGACACATGATACAAGACAACCATGTATACACGCACGCACGCCTGCACGCACGCACGCACGCACGCACGAACGAACGAACGAACGCACGCGCACGAACACACACACGCACACATTTACATATGAAAGCTATCTAATTATACACTAGTTTGAAAAAAATCAAGGGTTCTGGCAAGGGAGGATCTATTTTAATACACATAGGAACTAATAACGTCGAGAGGGAGGGCACCACTGCCATAGTAAGGGAATATAGGCAGTTAGTCATAATACCTAAGCAGACACGGGTTGAGCAGATAATTCTATCAGGGATTTTACCAGTAATGGGAAGCAGGAGGATGGCAATAAACACGCCAGTTCAACAGCTATGTAATAACAGTAACCAGTAACAAAATGTCTGGAAAAAATTCTGAAGCTTGTTATAAATGAGTGTGTTTAAATGTAATCAGCAAAGTAAATAAGAAAAACGAATTAAACATTTTGACAAAAGTTATTGACCCTCACTTAATTGGTATAACCGAATCATGGGCCAATAAAGACATAGCAGATGCTGAATTAGGAATGACAGGATACGTAGACCTGGGGCCGAGTACATTTTCATGAGTAGAGTACGAGTACGAGTACATTGGTGATGGCTGAGTACAAGTAGGAGTACATTGGTGATGGCTGAGTACAAGTACGAGTACATTGGTGATGGCTGAGTACAAGTACGAGTACATTGGTGATGGCTGAGTACGAGTACGAGTACATTGGTGATGGCTGAGTACGAGTACATTGGTGATGGCTGAGTACGAGTACATTGGTAATGGCTGAGTACAAGTAAGAGTACATTGGTGATGGATGAGTACAAGTACGAGTACATTGGTGATGGCTGAGTACGAGTACGAGTACAATGGTGATGGCTGAGTACGAGTACGAGTACATTGGTGATGGCTGAGTACAAGTACGAGTACATTGGTGATGGCTGAGTACAAGTTCGAGTACATTGGTGATGGCTGAGTACGAGTACGAGTACATTGGTGATGGCTGAGTACAAGTACGAGTACATTGGTGATGGCTGAGTACGAGTACATTGGTGATGGCTGAGTACAAGTACGAGTACATTGGTGATGGCTGAATACGAGTACATTGGTGATGGCTGAGTACGAGTACGAGTACACTGGTTATGGCTGAGTACGAGTACGAATACATTGGTGATGGCTGAGTACGAGTACGAGTACATTGGTGATTGCTGAGTACGAGTACGAGTACATTGGTGATGGCTGAGTACGAGTACGAGTACATTGGTGATGGCTGAGTACGAGTACGAGTATATTGGTGATGGCTGAGTACGAGCATGAGTACATTGATGATGGCTGAGTACGAGTACGAGTACATTGGTGATGGCTGAGTACGAGTACATTGGTGATGGTTGAGTACGAGTACGAGTACATTGGTGATGGCTGAGTACGAGTACGAGTACATTGGTGATGGCTGAGTACGAGTACATTGGTGATGGTTGAGTACGAGTACGAATACATTGGTGATGGCTGAGTACGAGTACGAGTACATTGGTGATGGTTGAGTACGAGTACGAGTACATTGGTGATGGCTGAGTACGAGTACGAGTACATTGGTGATGGCTGAGTACGAGTACGAGTACATTGGTGATGGTTGAGTACGAGTACGAGTACATTGATGATGGCTGAGTACGAGTATGAGTACATTGATGATGGCTGAGTACGAGTACGAGTACATTGTTGATGGCTGAGTACGAGTACGAGTACATTGGTGATGGCTGTGTAAAAGTACGTGTACATTGGTGATGGCTGAGTACAAGTACGAGTACATTGGTGATGGCTGAGTACAAGTACGAGTACATTGGTGATGGCTGAGTACTAGTACGAGTACATTGGTGATGGCTGAGTACAAGTACGAGTACATTGGTGATGGATGAGTACAAATACGAGTACATTGGTGATGACTGAGTACGAGTACATTGATGATGGCTGAGTACAAGTTCGAGTACATTGGTGATGGCTGTGTAAAAGTACGAGTATATTGGTGATGGCTGAGTACAAGTACGAGTACATTGGTGATGACTGAGTACAAGTACGAGTACATTGGTGATGGCTGAATACGAGTACATTGGTGATGGCTGAGTACGAGTACGAATACATTGGTGATGGCTGAGTACGAGTACGAGTACATTGGTGATGGCTGAGTACGAGTACGAGTACATTGGTGATGGCTGAGTACGAGTACATTGATGATGGCTGAATACGAGTACATTGATGATGGTACGAGTACGAGTACAAGTACATTGGTGATGGCTGAGTACGAGTACGAGTACATTGGTGATGGCTGAGTACGAGTACGAGTACATTGGTGATGGCTGAGTACGAGTACGAGTACATTGGTGATGGCTGAGTACGAGTACGAGTACATTGGTGATGGCTGAGTACGAGTACATTGGTGATGGCTGAGTACGAGTACGAATACATTGGTGATGGCTGAGTACGAGTACGAGTACATTGGTGATGGCTGAGTACGAGTACGAGTACATTGGTGATGGCTGAGCACGAGTACGAGTACATTGGTGATGGCTGAGTACGAGTACATTGGTGATGGCTGAGTACAAGTACGAGTACATTGGTGATGGATGAGTACGAGTACGAGTACATTGGTGATGGCTGAGTACGAGTATATTGGTGATGGCTGAGTACAAGTACGAGTACATTGGTGATGGATGAGTACGAGTACGAGTACATCTTGTATTATATCATAGTAACTCTGTATAGCAATAATAACGTACTTTAAAAATAAACACTGTGAATTAATTTATATCATTCAGGAAGAGTTGGCTATGCAACGGCAGTTTTTATGATGAAAACTGTAAAAACACTATTATGTTTGGGACCATACTGGGGGTTGCATTCCATTCAAATGCAAATGTTCAGGGTATGAATTCAAATATGGGTTAAAATGTATTTAACTTGAAAATACTTTTTCAAAATACATTTTATAGCACAACTTAACAAGAGAAAAGAAATAAAAATATATAACCATTAAATATATATGATATATGAATCAATGAACACTTAGGCATGTTGTGGCTGGCAGTGTCCACAAGTCCACAACTAATGTTTGCTGAGAGGGTGGATTAGCACCTGGCCAATGTTCAGGGCTCAATATCCGTTTTGTACTTTAACCACACTACACATTGACACCATACAATACTGGTGCAGGCTGTCTGACTTCAGTCACCACATTTCTTCAGAAGAACACTCAGTTAGCAGTACTTAGCACTGTTACTAGCATTCTTCGGCATGGGGCACCTATAATACATACCACGAAATGGCCGAAGCATTCATCTACATGGCACTGAATGTTTCAGCCAATTGGACTTGGTATGATGAGTCGTTCAACGTTTGGAACGCTTCATCGTTGTCCTTTACGACAACAGTAGTAATGTGGACTCTGCTAACGAGGCAATAGCTATTCTGCCAAAATAAAAAGACCATGAAAACTTGTCCATCAACCCAAGATGCTTTGTTGCAGCACTTAAAGCGTGTAGCATACCAGGCTGGTATCTAGTCGATAGCCCAGCAGCAGACGCCCACTACAGATAGTTGGCGTTGGACCTGGGACAATAAAAGTCAGTCTTGGCACCCCATCTGGACCATCGTGCCTATAACCTTCAAAGTGTGGATTTTAAAGCAAGAGTGGCTGCAGTGGCAGATGTGCCTGCAAAAAAGCTAATTTCAGATGCACAAAACTTTGCCGCTGTAATTGTGAAACCTGACGCTTCAGAATGAGACACGCAAGCCACTCCTTAGACTGTGTTGTTGCACTTTTGTGCATCAATATGTGACCAATATTATGCACATTCCAATTACGTATAGTAGCGTACTGTACCGCACAATAAGTTGACACTGTCTAACGAGACTAATTCATGTGGACAAGTGTAATGGGTACAGTTAGTATCTATATATTAAGACGCTAACTTAGTGGGCCATCTAACAGTATCTCGTCCAAAGTGCCGACGTCCACTCGCGTCTTTCTATGTTCCTGCGCCTCCTTGCACCGCTGGCCTCTGATTTACCAATTGGCGATGTATTCTAAAAACCACAAAGGTGGTTATTTAGAGTTATTTACTGGTATGCATGTTTCTATGAATAGTCTTTTAATTGTTGCATTGCTTTTGTTGAGACTACTGGTTGGAGTTCTACAGGCCTAATACCAACTTATCTCCAAGCAAAAATACATTGATATTGGGTAGTTTCAACAACGTCGTTAAATGCGTGTTAAACGATGATATGGTTTAATACAGAGTACAGTTTCTGTATGAAAACTTACGTCACAGTTGTGAACGCTGCAACAGTGTACCTCCTTGTGGCTGCTATTTGCTGGCCCAATCGGTCAGTGGGTCATTCATCATAAGTAGCACAAATCAGTCAGTATTTGTTGAACAAATTGGAATATGAATACACCGCACTGTGTGTACATGCAATGTGTGGATGCCTGTTGAAAGACAGCACATATCAGTAGCGTGTGCAGCGAAGTGTGACTGCCTTACTGCGAGGACCAAATGTCGTTGCCGGGAGCATTCAATACAATGCCATTACAGCATCGTTGATAAGTTACCTAACACTGGTCGCCCTAGACATGCTTTATGCTTATCTCTAAAAGATAGGATTGTATGATTATTGTACGATTTTTACATGTATTATTTTACTGACTGTATAAAGATATGAATCGAACTTAGTTGAGTTGCCAGTGATGTTCGTTTTTTAACGATGTCGATACTTTTGTTCAAGTTATGCGGATAGAAATGTGCACCATTTTCTATGGAAGAGACTCACATTCCGCAAGTTAGGTAAAATTATACCTTTTCAACTCGATGGAGTAAAACCAAATACGTATCATTTAATGTGTAAAACATGTTCCATGGCATACGAAATGTGGTGTACCGGCAATGCATTGTGTGCCTCCAACCCCCCAGATTATACACATGAATGATTCGTGTTCAAAGACGTCAGACATCGGGTGTGTGTAGATGTGTGTGCAGCAATGTGTAACCAGTGTATGCAGCTGGTCGAATGTCATTGCTGGTGAGATCTTCCATTATACACGTGAATGATCCGGGTTTCAGACATAAGTAGTGACATAAATGCTGTGAAACGCATAGCGTCAGAATCTACGTAAGATACAGAGCTGTGTTATATGACATATTAAATGTCTATAAATGAGGTATATATTGTTTATGTTATTATAATTACCGTTTTCGTATAACATATGAAATAACAATACACACACGCACGCACGCACGCACGCACGCACGCACGCACGCACGCACGCACGCAAACACACACACACACACACGTGTTGTATTGAAATATTGAGAAATGCGGTAAATTGGCAGAGGTGATTCGATGTAGTGTGAAAATTGATGGAACCCTCAAAAAAATATGCAGGCTCCTATCAAAAAGTTGAAGTTTTGTGCTTTTATCCGGCCTGTCCCGATACCATCCAAATATGTCGCTAATGATACACGTGATTACAGCTGCAAGATGAGTTACTGTGATCAGTGGCGCCATCTCATAGTCAACAGTCAATCTATGCATCTGCGGTCGGATTCTATTCTCGGCGAGTTCAAGATGTGCGACAGTCGTAACGTGCACACTGTCACCGTTCCCTGTTCACCTGCGCACTCGCGAGTCACTACCGTGTGCAACTTTTTCCGCATCTGCTCGTCGGGCGGTGGACGATGTGTGTCTCGACAGCCAATGAGCGACGAAAACACTTTAATATGTTTGTCTATAGAAATCACTGACCCGTTAGTTTCGACGAGTGGATTTAGCGTGCGAACGTTAGTTCGAGGCTCCTGGCCGTGTTGACTCGTGTCTCTGGAAACGTTTATGCAAGAGAAATTCACACACAAGGTAAGACACGATTTTGTGCAGTCTAAAACCGCTTACATTGTCCCTGATTAGGGTTCACAAAAAGGGGTAATAAAGTTGTATTTACCAGTTTTCCCACTTGTCTACATGTGGCATAGAGGTGTGTGAAATATATATATATATATATATATATATATATATATATATATATATATATATATATATATATATATATATATATATATATATATATATATATATATATATATATTATTGGGATATGTTTTTTTAGGGTTCACAAAAAGTGGTAATAAAGTTGTATTTACCAGTTTTCCCACTTGTCTACATGTGGCATAGAGGTGTGTGAAATATATATATATATATATATACATATATATATATGTATATATATATATGTATATATATATATATATATATATATATATATATATATATATATATATATATATATATATATATATATATATATATATATATATATATATATATATATATATATATATATATATATATATATTATTGGGATATGTTTTTTTAGGGTTCACAAAAAGGGGTAATAAAGTTGTATTTACCAGTTTTCCCACTTGTCTACATGTGGCATAGAGGTGTGTGAAATATATATATATATATATATATATACATATATATATATGTATATATATATGTATATATATATATATATATATATATATATATATATATATATATATATATATATATATATATATATATATATATATATATATATATATATATATATATATATATATATATTATTGGGATATGTTTTTTATTAACATTGCTTTGTCGATTAATGTATCAAATGCCACCAGCATTTTGAACAACATGATCGGATTCGAATCGAAATGTATTAGTCAAACAAAGATGTTCTTAGGCCAGAGGCGTCCGCAGGAATTTTTTTCAGGGAGGGGCAAGAAAGAAATGTACATATACTTGACCCCCCTGCTTGACCCCCCCCCCCCGCCGAGGACGCCCATGTCTTAGGCCACGCCCGAAACGCAAGGAAACGAAAGTCTTCCTCTTCAAGTAAAGCTATGTTCATATATAGGTGTTTAGCCGTCCTAACTTTAGACCTGGCTATATGTAGGATGATAAAGCATGTCTGAAATAATAAATACGCTAATAGGCCCAGCGCTACCTAAAACGGCTAAAGAGACTGTTTGCTATGTTACGGATAGAGACTGTAGCCGAACTAACTCGGCTGTTCGAACAGGGACTTTCCTTATTAAGCCAACGATACCAAAGGGCGCGTTGCAGCAAAAGTTCAATTTAATTTCAAACACAGTTTATGACACAACAAATATCCTTCGACGTGGTGTTTATGTTGCGCCTTGTCCACTCAATTTGGTATACAAAACACCGAAGCAGACGTGGACCATACGTAGCACGCACTCGTTGGTCGGGCTGAGAGGATACTCTGGTGGTTTGCGGCGAAATGTGCGAGCTAAGTGAACGAACGAGCTCACATTCCAGCTGACAAAATAAATGAAGAAACTTCTGGTAGGGCTGAACCCCCAACTGCCCTACCGCTTGCTACGTCCCCGCCATAACAATGGCCGCCCTCTGTTCTAGCGTAGGGCTTGTCATGGCGGATATGGTGCAAAATGCTAGGCCTACCTATTCGAATACCCACTCGCCAGACCCAGGGCAGTTGTTTTGGTCTGTGGTATAGTGATGGTCGACGGTACTTTGAACCAGCAAACAAAGAAAAGGGTAACACATTAGTTTGTTTATAGAGACGCAGTTGCTTCAAACCTTGTTCGATCGCCCGCATATTTTGGGCGTAGCCCAATTTCTCACTAATTTGGCGTCTTCGAGTAGGCCCTACATTGTACCGCTGCACAAAATAGTCCCATATGCTCAGTGGCGTTGGCCCCCTGGTCTCCTTGTCCCCCTTGTCCCCGTGTCCACCTTGTCCCCCTTGTCCCCTTGCCCCCCTTGTCCCCTTGTCCCACTTCCGAGATCATAAATACTCCACTGACTAAGTTCTACTAGTTTGGGTTACAACACACATTCGCTATGTATGGCATAAATAAGATAAATACATAATATGTCGCGCACCCGTCCTCTCTATGCGTGCGTGAGTGCGTGCGTGCGTACGTGCGTGCGTACGTGCGTGCGTGCGCATTTTATTACATTTTTTTTATCCGTAGGGAATACATTTATTTTCTTGTATTTACGCCATTGTATTCACTATGAATGTAGCCGGGGAATATTCAATAAACGAAAATTACAACTTCCAGCTGGCCGTCTTGTTTGTTGCCTTTTGACAGTGATACACTGGTGCAAATGTTCCTTTGTCTCACCGCAAGCCTCGACAGTAGGGGCCTAGCGCCATTGCAATTGTATTGATAGTCTCTCTCATAGGAACAAAGGCACACTATGCTTGAATGGAGCAGCTCAGGGGTGTAGGAGCGACATGTTAAAAAGTGTCACCACCATACACGTTCCTCGTCGTCAGTTGAACAACCAGTACTTAATTACCACGGAATCAACTCAAGTGGTATGAAAGCCGCTCTTTCAATGCCAAAGCATCCACTGTGAGCATTCATGTTAGTGGAGAGCATTCTCGTTGAGACCTTTGTAAAGAATACTATTATATTATCAATTCCATGTTTGCTCGGGCTGATCCAATGCAGTAGGCTCACAAGAATGTTAAACAGCACAACCGATATTTGTAGTTATTTTGGCAAATACTTGTCGCCGTTTTCATCAATATTTGTTGCCGTTTACACCAATATGTGTCGCCGTTTTGATTCAACATGTAGCCGTTTTGGCCAAGGTTGTGGCCGTTTTGGCCAAGGTTGTGGCCGTTTTGGCCAAGGTTGTAGCCGTTTTGGCCAAGGTTGTGGCCGTTTTACATTTGATGCCTTTTTGGTTATCGCTGTTTTCGATCTATCGCCATTCTGACAAGTGTGTCAGGGCCGGCTGTCCGAGGTGGATGACCCCCAATACGTTACATAAAGAATATACCTCTACCTACTCTAAATCAACCATAGTAGTAACGACATGCCTACAAACAAAGGTCCCACGATACGTCGACACGAATTACGATAGTAATCTCACACGACCTTAAGCCTTCGACGATGCGATCCGACGGGTACAAATAAACGTACCAACGTTCTTTTTGTGTTACCTGGAGGTACTAACATTGCACAAAAAGCAGTGTACATTGCACAAAAAACAGTAGATCTACCGCAATTCAGGATGTGACGGCGTTAGATGAAAATCCAAGCCGCGGGCCTCGCGTCGCGGTCGAGAGGAATGTGTAGAAAGGGTTGCCCTCCTGACGAAAGGATTTGTCAACTTTGGGGTATAGTTACTTCATTCTGATGCATGTCTGGTGCATGTTCTACGTGGAGTGGTGGTTTGTCGGTATATCAGGATTCGAAATGAGTATATGTTATTTTGTAACTTTAAAACAGCGGTTTGGTGGTAGATTTTGGCTGGAAAGTGGTAGATCGGTAGATTATGTGCACATTGAAGAAAAAGCAGTAGTTCTACAGCCAAATCGGTAGACTGTCGCCAACTGTATACCGTGGGCGCACAACGACGTGTTTCGTTGCTGTAGGGGTGGGGTGGATGATGTCACGCTGTTGGAAGGTCACTCATTCGTCGCAATAGACAGGTGCCAATTCTGAGTAAAGCATGCCAACAAACGGTTTTAGGGTGATTTGGTTAGGTTGAATAAAAAAGTGATGTTAGCAAACGGTGGGAGGGGACCTTGATCCTCTAAATTTCAAAACAAAACAAAACTTACCCTATACATTTTGTAATTTAGAGGGTCAACGACCCCTCGCATAGTTTACCAATTGTTTTATTCAGTACACCCAAACCGCCATAAAGCCCTTGGAAAGATCATTATTATACTAATTAAAATAATGTTTGTCTATTTCGTGGCCAAATCGGGCGCCATTTTTTTTTTTTCATTTAGGGGGTCCCAATGTTTGCCAACATCACTTGTTGGGATCAGCAAAGGCAAATAACCGTGAAATCGTCGTGCTTACTAAAACATTCCTACCGGACCTTTTTTAATAGAGAATGTGCACTGAAGAAGCTTGGAATGGGAAAGAGGCAGTAATTTAGATATATTTCATGATAAATCACACATGCACCCACCGCGCACGCACTCACGCACACACGCACGCACGTTTGACTTATTTCGTCACAGGGAATAAGTGTTCATTTATTAAAGGAATAAACTAAAGAATGACACATGCATCCAACCACGCATGCACACCCGCCCGCACGAACGCACGCACGCACGCATGTACGATATGCATAAGTATCGTCGTTTTTCTCCAACATTAAGTAACATTTCTCATTGTTAGACTAATTTAACTGTCGTGCTCAGCTGGTGATTTATAGCCTCCTTTACATTTCTAAAAATACATTACTGTGCATCATTTTTATGGTGCCTGTATATAATATCGCCCTTGAATGTATTCATAGAAATTAGACATAGGTCAGGTGGTGCAAGATTTTCCCTGTTCATAGCTGGTTTCTCCACTTCCAACACCTCTCCACGTAGGCCCTACTATTTCTTACACAGAGACAGCGAATATTGGTAATCAAACAATGGATTCCCTCTACAAACTAAAGTGGGTTTGTTATGTGTCTAAGCTTGTTATGCATGACATTCGTCACATCGTAGCAAGATATATCTGCCAGCTTTCCAACGAAGAATGATTGACGTTCAGGTGACCCTTGCTGATAAAATGTGAACACGCGATAAAATCGGATAACTTTTTGTTGGAACTTCTTTCCAACCATATCGTTTATCCATTTGTGTATCCGAACAGCAGAAGAAGAAATGAAGCTGGCTGGGGACCTGGAATGAAGTGAGATGCGAAATGTTCATGAAACGAGACGAACGAACACAATATTGAGGAAGAAGCTCAAAACTGCAGCCATTTTATTTCGACCGATTTCCCTCGCTTACAACTTGTAACCTTATGTGTCATCTTGGATTCATCTAGGAAGTGTAACTAAAACAAGTGACGCGCAGGAAGAGGAAATAGTAATCAGGAAGTATGAGAGAAGTGAAATAAGACGTCACAATAACCAGGGAAATCCCCCAAAAGAAGAACGCCGACATTATCTTCGTCGCATTGCTCATGAAAGTTAAATAATGGTTAAACGTATCGTTATGCAAAATAAATTATTGATTTCCGCTACATATATTTTCACTGTGTTTACTCCCTTTAGTGGTAAATAAGTCGTAAATATTATTCCGGGGCACCGCTTCGTTCGTAAGACCGAATGACAATTGTAAGGCACATGTTTTACATGGCACAGTCTGCGCTTGGCAGAAACGACGATAAAGTAGGTTAACAAAGTAGCTCTTGTTACACACCTGTTCAGAACGGCAACAGAACAGTCGCTGTCAAGTAGTGCCCTGCTTGAAGCAGTTGGTTGTGCTGGATTTCTAGAACTCGTCGAGCACACAGTACAGCCGCAGACTAGTAGACATTATACAATGCTCATATATTATGTTTTATGTTATTAAATAAAACAATACATATGTTTTACAGTTTATTTGTGTTTCGTTTTTATTATAAGATAATAGGTTTATCTTTTTTTTTTAATTAGTGGGCCGCGGGCTTACAGTCGGCGGGCTTACCCGTCTTTGGCCCGTGGGTATGGGCCGGGCCTGGGCTTGAAATGTACGAGCCTGGCCGGGCTTGGGCCAAACATTAACAGTCTGGGTTGAGCTTGGGCCGGGCCTGGCCTTAAATTATACCTTGCGGTCCTCGGCCGGGCTGGGCTTGAAAATATTTTGCGGGCCTGGTTTCTAACTGCTAATTGAGGGCCAGGCTTGCGCTCAAATTATAGGCCCGTGCAAGTCACTCCTTCACAGCGACTGTTGCCGTTCTGAATAACAAGAGCTACTTTGCTACTCTTTGTCACACTAGGCCCAGGCCTGGCCCAAGCCCAATGTGTTTAATATGTTTTAAGCCCGGGCCCGCAAAATGTAGGCTTGGGCCCAAAGCCCGGGCCGTGCAGGACACAAATGTCAAGCGAATTGTTAAGAGAGGTGCACATGTTTAACATCGGCTACGCGCCGCTGAACAACTTGAATACATAGAATGCTCTATTGATAAGTACAACACAATCAATCTCAGACGGGTCAGCGTGACACGAAACTGGTTGAACCAAACATGTATCCTGTCTCGTCAAAAAACGTTGCATGAACAATATAATCAATGGTGCCGTTGCTCAATGGAATGTTGTTTGCGACGCGAAATACAAATCTCTACTCTCGAGCTGACGACCCATTCAGGTGTCTGGGAAGAGAGGTAGAAATATGTATATTTTTGGTGATACAAACGCTGCTAGAAAACCCGCTAAATCTTTTCTGAATAAGGAATCAAACGACCCTGCGTGGAATGTAGGGGAGACCGGGGCTAGTTGAAACATTGGTTAAATTCTGAAACAAGTTAATAAAAAACATTAGTCGCTCCTTCCATTGAATAATAGTTACATTACACATCAACCGTGTCCGTGTGGCTCGTGCAAAGCAGTAAACTAGACAGGCTTATTATTTTTTGGAAGAATTGAGCAAACAAATCGGCATGCGAAGAATGTCTTATTAATAGTAACTTCGCTACCATATTTGAACTACATTGATAATATTGATGTCTGTATTCAGGTCCACTTGCACGATAAAAGAAATGATTTAGTTGTTAGCTACTTAGTTCGCTAGTGGTGATCTGTCAGTTAGTTGTGTTGATAGTTGTTAGCTGCTTAGTTTGCTTGTGGTGATCTGTCAGTTAGATGTGTTGGTAGTTGTTAGCTGCTTAGTTTGCTTGTGGTGATCTGTCAGTTAGTTGTGTTGATAGTTGTTAGCTGCTTAGTTTACTTGTGGTGATCTGTCAGTTAGTTGTGTTGATAGTTGTTAGCTGCTTAGTTTGCTTGTGGTGATCTGTCAGTTAGTTGTGTGATAGTTGTTAGCTACTTAGTTCGCTAGTGGTGATCTGTCAGTTAGTTGTGTGATAGTTATTAGCTGCTTAGTTTGCTTGTGGTGATCTGTCAGTTAGTTGTGTTGATAGTTATTAGCTGCTTAGTTTGCTTGTGGTGATCTGTCAGTTAGGTGTGTTGATAGTTGTTAGGTGCTTAGTTTCCTTGTGGTAATCTGTCAGTTAGGTGTGTTGATAGTTGTTAGCTGCTTAGTTTGCTTGTGGTGATCTATCAGTTAGATGTGTTGATAGTTGTTAGCTGCTTAGTTTACTTGTGGTGATCTGTCAGTTAGTTGTGTTGATAGTTGTTAGCTGCTTAGTTTGCTTGTGGTGATCTGTCAGTTAGTTGTGTGATAGTTGTTAGCTGCTTAGTTTGCTTGTGGTGATCTGTCAGTTAGTTGTGTTGATAGTTGTTAGCTGCTTAGTTTGCTTGTGGTGATCTGTCAGTTAGATGTGTTGGTAGTTGTTAGCTGCTTAGTTTGCTTGTGGTGATCTGTCAGTTAGTTGTGTTGATAGTTGTTAGCTGCTTAGTTTACTTGTGGTGATCTGTCAGTTAGTTGTGTTGATAGTTGTTAGCTGCTTAGTTTGCTTGTGGTGATCTGTCAGTTAGTTGTGTGATAGTTGTTAGCTACTTAGTTCGCTAGTGGTGATCTGTCAGTTAGTTGTGTGATAGTTATTAGCTGCTTAGTTTGCTTGTGGTGATATGTCAGTTAGTTGTGTTGATAGTTATTAGCTGCTTAGTTTGCTTGTGGTGATCTGTCAGTTAGGTGTGTTGATAGTTGTTAGGTGCTTAGTTTGCTTGTGGTGATCTGTCAGTTAGGTGTGTTGATAGTTGTTAGCTGCTTAGTTTACTTGTGGTGATCTGTCAGTTAGATGTGTGATAGTTGTTAGCTGCTTAGTTTGCTTGTGGTGATCTGTCAGTTAAGTGTGTTGGTGTTTAATAAATTCATAATAATGATTACTCTACAGAACTAAACAGGAAATAATTGATACTCTGCCATTTGGCAGCATCTTTTCCCAGCAATGGCTTATTCAAGCTGATCCATAAATAATATCAAGCAATGCCAAGGACAGGGACAGGTCACTTTTAACTGCAATTAGCAACAGCATTCCTCTGTTGCACTGGTCTGCTTTCTGATCAATTCTAGCCCCAGCTGGTACCAGGTAACCAACACAGCTAGCTGCTAAAGCGTGTTGTTTCAATGTTTGTGTGAGCTGATAAGACATATCTGGGAAGACATGAGAAGGTGGGGCCAGATGGCTTCATCAGCTAGGCATCATATGTCTTTGTTAATTTTACTATGGGCAGTGCTAGGTTGTATTACCTCTGACCAGTTTCCATGACAGGCTACTACTACTAATACTGGACTGACCCTCTACCTACTCAGATACAATCACACCTGCGTATACATATCCTGTTGTACAATCTAGCTCCTCCCATACCCCAGTGGAACAGGTCGATAAAAAGAAAAATTCTGCCTCATCATTACTTAAATTCTGTATTTAACTGAAATTATTTGATGTTGTGAGCTCTCATTTAAAGATAATGTAATTTTCCAAGCATCCAAGTGAGCACCGTGTTCAACGGTGGCAGACCGATTGACCAGCTAAGGCTGTCTGTGAGCACATTGTTATAGGCAGAGTGGTTACAAAGCAGTTGTCAGATGCAAGTTGTGTAATTTATATAATATTACTCATGATTTTGTTGTTATTTCTAAGTGTTGTACTTTTACTTCTACTTTTACTTCAAGTTCTTTTGAAAAGTAGTTACTTTTACTTTTACTCAAGTACAAAAAGTAATTCAGTCAAACCTGCGTTGGTACATATGTATGTTTTTGTTCGTTCGGACTTGATACAAATTGGAGCCGGATATATCTATCAAATGATAGGTTGATAATATAAATGTGTAGATCGACGTAAGTGATGTATTTCAGCGATATTATACAAATGTCTCAACGAACCCCGTGTACGTCCTCTGTGACATCACTACAATCGTCCCTGTCAACGGATGATGTCACGTGCAAGTGATTATCTGCATGGATTTGTATGGGGGGATTACCCTGAAACCGCGAGTGGGCCTATGCTATCCCAAATGCACAGAGTACGGGCGTTTCGTTCTGGCCCGAACCTAATAATGTACTTGATCTCCTTAGATCACTCCTGACCTGTAGAACACCGGTCACAATGGTCAACCTAGGCAGACTCATCGCTGTGGTCACGTACGTCATCTTGTCCGTCCACTACACGGCTGCAGCATCCGATGTGGTGAACGGCTTAACCTTTTACAAAGAACTGGAAAAGCTCAAAAATGAGGTGCTGGGAGTGAAGAAGATGCAGGTGGGTGTTGTTCCATCGTGTTCGCTAGATGGCGCGCCAGTTTCTTCTCAACTGTCTTACTTCGGTTGGAAATTGTTTTGATGCTAAAGTTCAAAAATTAAATCCCTATGACCATAGCACAACGTTGTTATTAAAATTTACAATTGCACCATAAAAAATACAACCACAGATAAAAGTAAACTGAAAAATAAATTAATCCGTTAGTGTAGCATAGGCTATATAGGGCGCATGTGTGCTGATATTAATGTAGTTTCAGTTACACACTCGCTATAGGGACGCCCAATGTATGGAATATCCACTTAAAAGAAACATCTTTGAAACCCTCGTTCTGGCCTGCACTGTCCCATGTACCCATCGATATAACATTGACTACATGGAGCAGTCCCAGTGTGTTCCTTACTGTGAGTCCGCTGTAATATAAATCATTGAAAGGATATTAATAACAAAATATAACTAACAGACAATGATTACAGTTATAACATGGAGACTCGTCTGAATGTCAAAGACAAATAATATTCGTTCGTCCCTATTTGTAGGATATCATCGATCAACGAGCAATGAATTACGACGAGAAAATCGACGGATCTGCGGCCGTTAATGCGGTGAGTAAAACGAACATGTGCTGTGTATTCTTCCTCGTTTCTTAAGTCATATAACGGTGAGGTTAATGCGTGAAGTGCTGCACTGTGTAGTGCTGCACTGACCCAGATAACGTTAATGCAGTGAACATGTGTCATGTCTTCATCATCTCTGTCGTTATATCGGGGTGAGGTTAATTTGTGTAGTGCTGCACCGCCCGAGCTGCTATCCCTTTCCACTTTGCCCTATCGGCAGCCTCCTCCACCCCTCCCCCTTGTCACCCCTCACCCTACCTCCGCCCTTCTCACATACCTCTTTACAGCTTTCCCATCTTATTTATTGGTTATTCCTTTTCCTGCGGCCTGGTTGTTTCATTGTCTCTGCTTTCTGTGGTAAACGGCCCTCATCCACCCGCACAAAGTGACCTGCCCACATCATCCGGCGTCTTTCTGTTCTTCCCATCAAGCATCCCAATACCTTCCCTCAGATCACCCATCATGCTTTTATCCACCCTCTTTGCTCCTGTGATTCTCTGGACCCAGTTCTTATAGCAGTACCACCGTCTCAAGACCACACAGGCATGGCGGCGTTACACAAGGCATTATATACAGCAATGATTTCGGGAAAGGGGCATTTATTCCGTTGCACTGTCTTGATTTTTCACTGCACACTGTTGTAACACTACGGGTAGAGGGAGTGTCCATCAAGGCACCCTCCTTATTTTGCCTGGATTTTTTATTAAGTCAGAATGAGACACCGTGAGGTTGTGCCCACATGGACTTGTTCCTCAGATGAGGACATTTCTAGAATACAACAAACTAGGGGCATTACCACCGGTACTGCCCTTTGGTTTGGTGCTGCCATCTGGCAAATCACAAATGAAATAGGATTTGTCTAGGATCTTACGAAAGCATTTACTGTCGAATCCATCAAGTTTCTTGCGTTGGTTTGCTTTGTGGTGCCATGTTTCGCATCCGTAGAGCAGCGTTTGTAGAAAGTTTTCATTGTGAAAGCAGAGTTTTTATCTCGGTACATTTATTGCTGTTTCATGTTTTGTCCAGCTATTTGAAGACTGCTGATGGTTTCCTTCTGTGTCTGTTGACGTGTGCGATAATATTACAATGATGTCCTTGGTAGATAGTGTGGCTCTCATTCGTTGGTCTTCCTACTCGTCTATCAGTTGATGTCAATGTCTGGTTGTCATATGTAGGCTGTATACATGTACGCCATTGTTACAGGTGGCCCAGAGTATGTCCAGTAAGTTCAGCGATGCATTCAAAGCCCTGGCAAACATAGAACACGCTCTTCTAAGGGACTACGACAAGAGAAACTTCAATAGAAATGGCATCAACAGGTGCTGTCAAATCAAAGATACTGAAACAGAATACAACTTTCTATTCAAGAAGCAGGTGAGTGAAAATGTGATACAATAAGCTAACTCCAGTTTCCTGAGATCACTTACCATCAGTGGTTTCTATATATCGTCACTGGTTAACGAGGATGAGTCACTTACAGCGAGTGATTAGGCACTAAACGGGTGCCGTCTGTCACCTACGTCAAAACATGTTCCCTACAAACCTCATCTGTGCCTGTTTTGAGAAGAGTTATCTCGCTAATCTGTAAGACAGTGCTTTTTCATTTGCATTCCCGGTAACCCTACCACAAACACACGTACGTTTAAACAGTTCACAGCAATATTGACATGTTCAAAAAAGTCAGCCAGTGGTTCAAGAGGCCTGCAACGTAATTGGCTAATTTCGAGCTTTTGACAAATCGGCGAGTGAAATGTTTGCCAAAAACTTAGAAGCTTGCCAAAAACTGGAAGTATGGAGGTTACACACGGCCAGCGAGGCCGTTGATCACGATAGATTACGCGTGTAGCTACTGATAATGATATAACAATTCCCATGTATAATTTCTTCCTGTAGGCTTTAAACTTTATTATTTTTTTTTATCTGAAAAAGCCGTAGTGAAGATTTGGTTGTCTTTATCGATGTTGTATTGTTGTTTTTTATATGCTCAGAAATAAAAGCACAAGAATTTTTTCAATATGACTTGTTTTGCGCATAGATCCGAGTCACCTGAGCTGACAGCGTGCTGTCAACCTAATCTTAGTGACCTCGTGGCTGCTTGAAGGGGATTTTGCGGGTGAACTTCTTGAATATTAACGAGTTCAATGATTTCATCATGTAGCATAGTTTTATTATCAATTAACCACTATGTAACATTAAACATTGCTATTCAAAGTTACATTTGCATTATTTTTACCTTTTATGCCTAGTTACATACTTAATCCTTTTGGCCACTTCAGGAGCATAAGGCGTCAACCATGTTTCTCCACCTCACTCTCTTCTGGGCTAGAACTTTGGCCTCTTGCCAGGTGACCCCCATTTTATAGTGTGGAGCGTCTCCAGCTGATTTTTGGCCCTCCTTGTGTTGTATTTCCTTGTGGGTTAAGGTCCAGTGCTTGTTTGGTTGTATTTGTTGGACCTTTTTTGAGTATGTGGCCAATCCAACTACATTTTCTCCTCTTGATTTTCTTCCAGAGCTCTTTATTTGATATTCTGTTAGGCCACCATACCTTATGGATGTATCGGTGACTGTTGATGAAGACTTGGAGTTTGTTGTTGAGAGACTGAGTAGTTTTCCACGTTTCACAGCCATAAAGAATAACTGGTCTAACGTTGGTGTAGAAAATGCGGATCTTGGTGTTTATGGATAGTTGGGAAGAGAGCCTCACTGGCCGCAGGATTCTGAAGGCATGATGAGCTCTATTGGTGTGTAATTCCACATCTTTGTCAGCTCCACCATTTTACTGATGTTGCTCCCGGGGTAGATGAAGTCTTGTACTTCCTCAACAGTACCGCTTTCTATTGAGATGGGTTTGGAGGATTTGGTATTGACTTTCATCACCTTTGAGATGGGTTTGACGGATTTGGTATTGACTTTCATCACCTTTGTCTTTCCCACATTGATCTTAAGACCCAGTTGGCTGCTTTTTTCTTGAAGTCTCAGTTTTTTGTTGCATGTGTTTATGGGTTTCTGAGAGTAGTGCTAGATCATCTACAAAATCTAGGTCTTCTAGTTGTGAGAACAAGTTCCACTGGATCCCAGTACGATGGTGTTCTGTGGATCTTTTCATAGTCCAATCTATGGCTATCAGAAAGAGCAGTGGAGATAGCAAGCAGCCCTGTCGTACTCCAGTTCCAATCTGGAAGCCCTCTGAAACTTGTCCATTAAAGATGAGAAGACCAGTGAAACCTTCGTACATGTTCTTTATTAGGGTTACAAATTTTGCAGGTAAACCATAGTGCCTCATGAGCTTCCATAGAACTGTCCTACTAATGCGATCGAATGCTTTTTCAAAGTTTATGTAAAGGGAACTCTGCCATTTGTTCAACGATAATCCTGGGTGTAGCAATATGAGTTGTACAGGATTTGTCCTTTCTTAAGCCTAAGCCAGGTTGTTCCTTTCGTAGCTTCTTGTTAACTGTTTCTTGTGTCCTATCCAGGATGATACGGAGAATTTTACTGGGCACTGATAGAAGCATGCTCCCTCTCCAGTTCTTAACTGAGATTGCCTTTCTTGAGGATCGTAACTAGCATACCCGTTGTTTGTTGATCAAAAGGAACAACTGTGCCAGATAACCTTGAAGAGTCAGAAATGTAATTTCCCAATTAACTGTCCCTGAAATAATTATTTAAATATTGGATCTCGCTCCATATATTAAAACACACTACGGACTATCACTAAAACTGCTCATTTAGACATGTGGAATCAGTGGAATTTTTTTTATATATTGATGCCTAACAAGATGCCTAAATGCACTTAAGCCTACAATGCTCATGCCCCCAATCGGACTGTTTTGAGTAAACAGATTTGCTATGCATATAGATTTTACTATGCCGACAGTGCGCGAGCGATAATACATGGTATCCAGTTGTAAATAACTCTCAAATGATTACCATGAACATTCTTATACATAAAGCTTCTCACACACCTTTAACATATTTTCATCAATCTGAAACCAGAAAATTTTCACCGTTTAGTGTCAGTTCTGTGAGTACACCCAAAAACAAAATATAATCCTATTTTTGCACAGGCATAAAAAGCCGAGGTCGCCAGTGGACTCCAGAACTAAAACTAGGTCATGAGACTTACGTACCCTATTAAAGATCGCCTCATTACAAATTCAAGATGGCCCCCATTTTGACCTACTTCTTCTTCCGGGTACGAGTCAACCCTTTCTTCAAGGCTTATAGACTCGGTGTGTGTGTGTGTGTGTGTGTGTGTGTGTGTGTGTGTGTGTGTGTGTGTGTGTGTGTGTGTGTGTGTGTGTGTGTGTGTGTGTGTGTGTGTGTGTGTGTGTGTGTGTGTGTGTGTGTGTGTGTGTGTGTGTGTGTGTGTGTGTGTGTGTGTGTGTGTGTGTGTGTGTGTGTGTGTGTGTGTGTGTGTGTGTGTGTGTGTGTGTGTGTGTGTGTGTGTGTGTGTGTGCACACGTGCTAAAGTGCTGTAAGAGAAAGTAATAACATATTTGGAAGAAAGAGAAAAGATGATAGCGTGATGATAACTGCAATTTGAGGAGAGGAAAAGTTGATAGCGTGAAAAATGCAATATCAATTAATGTTGCAAGTTGGAGATTTTCTGTCTGAAAATATTCAAACTTGGTGCTGTTGCTGCGTTGGCTGGCAGGTTATTCCAATTGGCTATTGTACGGGGTAAAAAGCTATACTGGATGAATTGCTTAGTGATTACGGGGAGTTGAAAAGCTTCAGAATGCGTGTGTCGGGAGGGTCTCACCAGGGGTATAAGTTGGGGGAAGAGGTCCAGGGCGATTATACCGTGTAATGTCTTATAAAACATGAGAAGGCGGGTGTCGGTTCTCCTTTGTTGGAGGCTGCCCCAGTGCAATTGTTTGATCATGGTCATTTATGGTTGCGACATCGTAAAACGGAAGTTGCTGTGTTGTCATCTTCAACTGTTCATATATTTTGAGTGTAAATGACGATCTTAATAATCGTGGTGTCATTGTGTTCCCAGCTTAGCTGTGTCCTATATGACTATGCAAAATGCAATGAGTTCTAACATGAAATACATTCACATGTGACCCCCCTACTGGAAGAATGTTTAAAAACATTACAACACAAATTTTATTTTATAGGCATTACAGAAACGGTTAATAGAAACCTACACTACATTGTTCTTTACTAATGTTACCTCATGTCCTCTAGTTCTACTATCTTTCTTGAGTAAGAAAACAATATTTATATTAATATTTTGATACCCATTCAATATCTTGAAAACTTCTATTTGATCTGCTCTTAACCGCCTTGTCTTTATGGTAGTTAAACCACATTCTTTCAGTCGTTCTTCAGGTCTCTCAGTTCTGGAATCATTTTAGTTGCTCTCCTCTGTATTTGTTCAAGTGTATAAATTTAAAATGGGAAAGTGTCTAATGCAATCCAAACCCAAACTCGGGCTACAGTACCTTTATCAAGAAATTAAAACCTGTCTGCCTATAAAAAGGATAAAAGTAAGAAATTCTGCTGGAAATTAACAGCTTACCACTGGTATATTAATACCATGTAAACACAAGAATCTTATATAAAAATAATATAAACAAAATCCAACACCAACAAATGAGCATATACATAAATCGTAAAAAAGAAAATACACGTCAATAAAAATGTAAAGACTATAAGAATAGCACAAAAAAGACATGGAAGACAGTTAGTGAAGTCTTAAGACGCAAAAACAAAATGTGATTTCAATGAAAAGTTCACTAAAGAAGATGGTAGGGCATGCACAGATAAACAAGAAATATCAAACATAGAAGAAGTCAATATAGAAAAGGTACAGGGTTCCCGCAGATGCTTAAAAAGTCTTATATTCATTTGTCAATTTTCAAGGCCTTGAAAAGTCTTTAAAATGATAACTTTTCTGTGGAAGGTCTTAAAATGGTCTTAAATTTGATTTAGCCACTATAATATTTTTTCAAGATGTTTTACCAGCTTACGTCGCAAAGCATAAATGTCGCGGAGCTGAAATGTTGCAAAAAAAAGTTGAAAATATTCATCGTTGTTGAGATCTGCAGAGCCATCAGAACCGTGTATAAAAAACACATGTACCGGTTGCGCCATCTGGTGGTTAAGCATGCACTGACTCACAATGTACCTGCCGCTAGGTGGCAGGTGTTCATGTGCAGTTGGTGCTATGCAAATGGCGGCTGTTGTATTTGTGTAATGGTCCACGATAAACGACCCAATTTACCAAACAATGGGGAAATGTGCGTTTAATATATTTTTGCTGACGGACGAAAGAGTAAGTGGCTCGCAGTGGATCACTCCAGCAAGTATGCTGCGTATTGTAGTGTTTGTGAATGGTTGTTACAACTTGGAACAATGCCAGTGCAATGCCAATGCCATGGGTGTAACTGTAAGAGCCCTAGATTCACATATGACATGATATGTAGGCACTTCAAATCAAAAATGAGATAACATGATAGAACATTGGCAATTGATTTAAATGAAAGGTGACATTTAAAGGAACCAAAAACTATTTATTGTATCAGTATATCTATATTAAATCGCAAAGATATTGCAATTTTATTGCGGTTAAAATCCAAATTTTTTTGTATCTTGTATACAGGCAAAAGTCTCTCATTGTTGTGCTATCTTTCAATAAATGTAGGATTAAAATGGCATAGCTTTTTTGTTTGTACATATTTTCATCATTTCTTCAGGAGTTGAAAGCACATTAAGTAGGGTCATAAGACATAAATATGTATAGTCCCGTCATGTATCATTAATAGTAAATCAGTTAATGCAATTAAAAAGTCAGTATTGCCTATTGGCTAATTAGTGTGTGAAGTCAACTGACTGACACATTTTGATAAAAGGCCATAACTTCCATGATTATGAAGATATTTGTATAATATGTTCTGGGTTTACAAACTCATTACCAAGGGTTATCAAATGTACATATCTCGATTGATGTAATTAATAAGTCAATATTGGCTAATTAATGTGCGAACGCAATATAAAAGGTCATAACTTCCACAATTATTAAAATATTTGTATAATTTCAAAACACATTAAGTAGGGTCATAAATATACATTAGTCATCATTAATAGTAATTCAATTAAGAAGTCAACAATGGCTAATTAGCATGCTATTTCATCAGACATTTCAATAAAAAAAAAAACTTCCGTGATTATGAAGATATTTGCATAACTTTTTGGCAGAGCCTGGATTTTCTTTCACTGACAAATTATATATATATACATACGCACGCACACCACAATAATCTTGCATAGTGACAATAACTTTGAGAAATATATAGTAATTGGTGTTCCATATAGAGTGCTAAATGTCATTGCATAAGTATAACACAATTTATTACATATTCTGGGATTTTTTATTTCCTACATGTACTGCACAGTACACTGCAGGTTCCGTACAGCAATATTTATATTTCAGTCACTGCTTCATAAAATAATGTTGACTTTACGTTGTGCAATTCAATATGATGTAATGTTTATACATTTTTTTACAGTATTTCACTGTTGAATCCAACATGTCTCGTGTTGAATGGACTATGGCTGCAAGATTCTAAATTATTCCATCTGGGAGCCAAGTGTATGATGATTGTTCACAGTACACTGTATGCTGGGTGTAGCAATATTCACAGCTCACTGTTTCATATATCCTGGAAAAAAAGTCCTACTCTTTTGAGTGCCGAATAAGCGTCCCTATATGCGTATTTATTTGATAAAAAATGCCACCCTATACGCACCTTATTTGGCAGTATACTATTATTAAATTTAAACATTTGTGCCAGCCTATATTCTCCGATAATCGTGGCAAATTATGCAGGGCATAATTTTTTGGAGAGCAATCCCTCTCACTCCCTATAGCTAGCTCTAATCAATCATCCACGGAGAGGTTTACCGCTCGCACTAAAATCACTTTCTCCCAACTAGAGTTGCATGTTGTTCCATCTGACGACTTTCATCCTTTCGAACGACAGTCGTGAATTTAACGTGATCCCGTGCATCTGATTATCCTAGAGTAGACCATTAGAATTACACGAATCCGGGAGCACGACATGGTATATTATTAGTTTAAACGCCTTTATCATCGCGTAAACCGACTGTAAATGGCCGCCGTGCGCAGCGCCTCAAACTGGTCGTAACTGGCTGGCGGCAGTTTCCCCTGAAACGGGCTTGCGTATTCAGTTCAATAAAACTTTAATGTCCATTTAAAAATGGAAAATTCCCCGGTTTTTCACAGATATAAAATGCGGTTACTATATCTGCGGTGACACGAATACGCACAAAGTTTATACATTTTCGGCAGAAAAAACCCAAAATACAGGTGATCCGCATAGTTTTCTAGGCTAGGGACCCCTTGGCTTCGCGTCGAGTAAAACAATTGCTTTGGCGCTAAAAAGACAAATATACTAGTGATTTTTTTGCATTGTACTATTATTTGTTTTGAAAAATTTGCCCCCCTATACTGTTATTCGGCACTATACCATTATTAAATTTGACCGATTTGCCACCCTATACTGTTATTTGGCCTATACGTTTATTTGGCACTCAAGAGTATATCATATATATGCAACCTACATCTCAACCAATAAAGTATATATTTAAAAAAATTATATGTTAATATAATGTTACTTATATATATATATATATACAATGTGTTTTGCATGCTACATGAAGCCCCTGCATAGCTGGCCATAGACCAATATATCACACCCGCTGACGGTGCTTGCTGGCGAGGGTGACCATGTAAATATTGTTCCATTGTTTTTTTATACCATCATCCCCCATTAAGTTAACTGTGAAAATTCTCATAATATATTAGGTCAGAAAACAAAATCTTTAAATTTGGTCTTGAGAGGTGTATCTATATTCAGCAATTTTGTCCACCGGCACTGGCAGCCTGTCACAAAACGTCTTGTTGTAATTCAGCAATTAATTGTAACTGTTTTACAAGTATTTGAGCTAAAAAAAATGGCTTGGCAATTAGTTTGCACTCAATGAATAAAATAATTAATTGTTCTTGTAATTGAGAATATAAATCTCTTGCACAACATTTTTTGACAAATTTTTTAAATCATTGAAAAATTGCGTTATTTTTTATTCTCGTATTTTTCTAGGACCAAGGCGCACACAATATAAACATTAATAGTAATATCATGTAAAACAGATGGTATTAGCTTTGTAGTGAATTCAATTCAGAGAAATGTATATGAGCCATAATGGAGACTTGCTCTCACTGTCACAGATCCGTAAAACTTCACAATGTTGCTGTTGACTAAAACCACATTTCGCGTTCGCGCGGAAAAAAGATATTTCCCCCTCATACTAACTTCGACCTATAGAAGGCAACCACAGCATTGAAATATTCTGAGGAATTCGATGAAGTTGTGCTACTTGCATTTGAAATACACCTATGAAGTCGAACTGACATATTGTAAGCTTTATTTTGGTCCAATTTCGATAAGAAAAACATGACACAAAAGTTAACTTACCGTTTTCAAAGGTGCCATTAAAGCTGACGAAAATAAACGGAAGCAGTCGTAAAACACACAGCGAAACAAAACGTTAGCGTTAAATCGTGAACGGATTTTCATGCACGCGGAACGACCGAGGCACCGCATTTTGTTGAAGTGCCTAACATGTGCAGAGCATGAAACACACAAAAAATGGAGACGTGGGAAAAAGAAGGTGAATTCAATAACCAATTACGTGTCGAATGCTAATGCTGTTACAACCGTTGCGGCAGCAAATTCGAATATAGGTCTTACATTTTCTGAAAATTGGTATTGAGAAGTCTTAAAAAGGTCTTAAATGTGATTGGCTGAAAGGTGCGGGAATCCTGAGGCTGAGGTATCAGTTTGGTTTCATTGTAATAAGCTATCAATAAACATCAATGGTTTGGGTGTGTTTGGGAGACATTTTCATCTGTATTTAATTGTATGTTTTTATTGAACACATGATGTTCTTGCATTAAATGATCTACAAGTTCATCCAAACCATGTCTTGTTTTGTACTTATAATTATATGTTCTCCTGCTGTCATGAAGTATATATACCTATGTGAATGTTATATACTATAAATATTATGCAGGTGCGTATGAAACAGTGTAATATTTTTTGTGGCCTAACAAAAGATCGTCAATCCCTCCTTTTACTCACGCCCACAACAACAGTAGGGGTTAGTTCAATCAAGTTTTGTGCAGAATGGACCAGGGAAACTTTATAAACTTAGATAAACTGTATCCTTGTGTTTTGCTTGTTGTTGAAGTTGTACACATTAGATGATCGGTCCCCCATTATCGATCACATGTGCATATCGAATTCAAATATTGCCTATCAATACATCTCCATTATATATGAGTTTTATTTCATTCATATATATTTGATGATTGTCACAATCAGAGCATATTATGAACGAAAAGGCAAATAAAATAGGTTTTCATCAAAAACTGCCTCCATCACCTAGGATCATAAATGCCTCCATCACCCAGGATTACAAACTTTGAAGAAAACGAAAATGCTTCAGTTCTAGCCCTGCCAGTAAATATTATGTTAATTGCTTAAGTGTAATCAAATATGTAGACTATTGCCTGCTAGGTAAGGGTTTTTTGTCATACCGTAGTATATTTGAGGAGTTGAAAAAAAAATTTGCATCAGTAACTATGTTATGGTTCACTAGTCCACAAAGGATTTGTCTACTGCCAAAATGTTTATTAACATGCAATTTAATAGTATATATGCAGTGTAGTTGGAATTAAAGCTGATATGGTGGTCATTTTATGAGTGGCAAGGATGTGAAATACCGGTACTCTGATTTATGCACAATTCTCTGATACCCGGAGACCCTCCAATTTACATACAATTCTCTGATATGCAGAGCCCCTCCAATTTAGTACAATTCTCCGTTATCACGAGCCCCTCCGATTTATGTATCAGTCTCCTACATTTACATTTCTGAAACTAGTATGTATTAATAATATAGTGTGTAAAATTGCACCCAATAGAGAACGGGCTTTATCCATAATTAAGACTTGGCTAAGTTTACTGATAACATGACAGACACCTGTTTAAAGGGTGATTACCATGTCACCTCATGAATGCTCACAGGTGGTCATGCAAGCTCTGTGCTATCGCAAAGCAGCTGAATCGAATGCGACGAACCAAGTGCCGACTTCCGACGATCTGCTGATGACGTTCCGTGAAAACCTTGGTTTGATGCCGCATCTGAAGGTATGCTTGCCATGTGTATTTCGACTGAACATTGGTTTGAGCTACATGCATTCACTATACCAGTGTCACAAATAACGATAGCACACATAACAATATATGTGTACATGGTGTGTATGTGTGCAGTGTGTTTCCTAGGGTTTCATAGGGCTATTTATCCGTGTGAAATTCTGCTCTGCCACCATAAAAATTTATATGTGTAATATTTATTGACTAAGTGTCATGGATTGGCGGGGTTTCCACTCACTAGGTTGGCTCGGGTCTAGTTGAGATGCCCCATTTCTATAATACAACGCTTGTGAATGGCGATTGCACAAATTAACAAGGCAAGAAAGTCAAGTGAAAAAAATAAACATTTAATATATGATAGTTACTCAGTAATTTAAAAGAAAACAAGTAGACTCCTGGGTCTATGTAATTATTATAGGCAAATATCTCTGATTCTGTAGTAATCACCTTGAGAGAAATAACTACTAATAGCATATAACATGACCCATTGCTATCCAAACATCAACCGGAAGTAAACTATATTGTTATATACGTCATGACTAAAGATAAAACACAGTTGTCCTTTCTCTATGTTATCATGAACCTTTCATTTTGCCCCAGGCGTACGGTGACGAGTCGCAGAACATTTTGTGTTTATGTAGACTATCTCTGTGGGCTACTGAATTTGTCTGTGTTATGTACGTGTAGGCCCTATTTTGAGTATATTGTGTGCGTGTGTCCATGTGTGTGTCTGTGTGTGTCTTTGTGTGTGTCTTTGTGTGTGCATGCGGGCGCGGGCATGCAGTGGTGTGTGTGCGGCGGCAGCATGTAACACGTAACATGATTTGTGATACATCTACAAATGTAACTCCGTCCTGTCAACAATAAGGCTACGGTAAGGTAATGTTACGTGTACTTGTGTCAGTGGCAGTATTACGGCACAGAAGGCGGTCTCTCGGTGACGTACCCGGCCAAGAAGAGTGGCGCATGTGGCGCTTACGACCCACGCTTCAGGTAAAACATTCTTCCTCCTTTTGCTACACGGCAGCCAACGACGGTCCCGATACTAGGGTCTTCATAGCTACGCAGCTGTTCATGTGATCTCCCCACTGACTGTTCTGGTTTGGTCTTGCACCATCGAGACCAATTTTTTAATTCTCATGGTGTTTCAGACCAAAGCGCAACCTGCCGTGAACCTCCTCTCTCGTGTATATTGACACTTTTGGTTATGAATGAGATTGCATGATTGCATTTCTGTCATATTTTTGTCTGTCACATCGTTATTTGTACATTATTGATAATTTGCACATTTTACAGATCGTCTTTGTATCTGCCATTTTACATATTTACATTAGAGTTACACTTTCCTTCATCCATAGTCTTCTGTGTGTTCTGCATGAAGAAGAATGTGTTCTTCTTTTCTTTCGTCACATGCTGGAAAGTTTGAGTAATTCAGTGGCTTAAAGACAGTGTTCTGTTCTCCAACAAGGATGCTGGTATTCAATCTAATTTACTGCCAGGGTACTTCTTACAGTCCCCATTACCTCATTGTACCAATGCCTCGTTGCCCACTGCCCCATTGCCTCATTGCTCCATTGTCCCAATGCCTCATTGCATCATCGTCCCAATGTCCTGATGATAGTAGGAGCCTACTTGGCAATGTACTGTGATGTGATTATGTGACACATATTCTTAGTAATTGCAACATATTTGAATTTGTCAAAAGAAAGCCATGTTCGAGTAATCAGGTTGTTCAGAGTGTGATGTGTCACGTTGTGTTTACAGACCGTGGTATGTAGAAGTAATTAGGTCGTTCAAAGGGTGATGTGTCACGTTGTGTTTACAAACCGTGGTACGTAGAAGTAATGAGGTCGTTCAGAGGGTGATGTGTCACGTTGTGTTTACAAACCGTTGTACGTAGAAGTAATGAGGTCGTTCAGAGGGTGATGTGTCACGTTGTGTTTACAGACCGTGGTACGTAGAAGTAATGAAGTCGTTCAGAGCATGATGTGTCATGTTGTGTTTACAGACCGTGGTATGTAGAAGTAATGAAGTCGTTCAGAGCATGATGTGTCATGTTGTGTTTACAGACCGTGGTATGTAGAAGTAATGAAGTCGTTCAGAGCATGATGTGTCATGTTGTGTTTACAGACCGTGGTATGTAGAAGTAATGAGGTCGTTCAGAGCATGATGTGTCATGTTGTGTTTACAGACCGTGGTATGTAGAAGCGTCCACGCCGGTGCCCAAAGACATCGTTATCATTATAGATCGGTCGGATTCCATGATAGTTGACAATCGCATGAGCACAGCAAAGGAGGCAGCCAAGACAGTCATCGGAACCCTGAACCCCAACGACAGGGTAGGTATGACAGCGAGGCAGTGTATCCATCTGGGAGCGGTGTGGCGTGGGAGTTGTATTGCATGACCGTCACCTTGTCTTCTTCGACTGACGTAGTCCTCTTCACATTAACAAGAATCCATTCATGTAAAACAGTGGCACGAGAACACATGTTTGAGCTCAGACAGAGCTTCTGTTGTTTCTGTCACAATCACAGTTAAGCAATTAACACTCGTAACACTGTTTATTCCACAGATGGGCGTGGTGTCATTGTTTTCTGGCAGTGTCGATACCCTGTCAGGTTGCTACAGCAACGAGCTAGCCTTCGCTACGACTGACAACAAGCGTGCGATGAATACATACATAGACGACATGGTGGCAGGCGGTGCCACAAATTACATCGAACCTCTCGAGAAAGCATTCAAGTTGCTCCGCAGTGATCAGCCAGGGAATCGACGTGAGTACTGGCTAAAGCTGTGTGTAGATGTCATACAGCTCTGATGACTATATGAATGTAGATGTCATACAGCTCTGATGACTATGTGAATGTAGATGTCATACAGCTCTGATGACTATATGAATGTAGATGTCATACAGCTCTGACGACTATGTGAATGTAGATGTCATACAGCTCTGACAACAATGTGAATGTAGATGTCATACAGCTCTGATGACAATGTGAATGTAGATGTCATACAGCTCTGATGGCTATGTAAATGTAAATGTCATACAGCTCTGATGACAATGTGAATGTAGATGTCATACAGCTCTGATGACAATGTGAATGAAGATGCCATACAACTCTGATACAATGTGAATGTAGATTTCATACAGCTTTGATGACAATGTGATTGTATATGTCATACAGCTCTGATGACAATGTGAATGTAGATGTCATATAGCCCTGATGACAATGTAAATGTTGATGTCATACAGCTCTGACGAAAATGTGAATGTAGATGTCATACAGCTCTGATGACAATGTGAATGTCGATGTCATACAACTCTGATGACAATGTGAATGGAGATGTCATACAGCTCTGATGACAATGTGAATGGAGATGTCATATAGCTGTGACGATAATGTGAATGTAGATATCATACAGCTCTGACGACAGTGTGAATGTAGATGTCATCAGCTCTGATGACAATGTGATTGTAGATGTCATATAGCTCTGATGACAATGAGATTGTAGATGTCACACAGCTCACAACTGATGACAATGTGAATGTGAATACCCGACAACCTTTACATATGTTTCGAACGGGCAGTGATTAATCTACTGTGTTAACTAGTTAAGCTTAGTTAATTTATGAAGTTAACTAGTTAAGTTAATGATTAAATTGACATGGAAATCTGGAATTAATAGATAGTCTACCCTCTTGTAACCTGTAAAATAGTTGGCCAGCTGCACGTCCTATAAAAAAGTGTTACCCACTGAACTAATGTCCCATTACCTATATCTAAACATGTGGATGATATTAATCTAACTAATTTGTAAAAAAAATTAGTTAACTGAAAATTAATTTCAGTAAATGCTAATGTAACTTTTGCAAATTAATGATTAAGTTAATCACCCCATGCCTGATATCTAAATGTATGCTGCATGATAGTCATTAATGAAACTGTCAGCACTAGAGCCTAGTATTGATGACTGGGAGAAAACAAGCTACATACTGCATTGAATGTGTTTTTTACCACAATAAACAGTTAAATAAAATATGACAGTTAATATTAGCTCATTCGAATGAATTCTGTAGAACGTTTGATAGAACATTTAACTGACACAATAATGGGTAGAATTGTGGGCATCGTTTATAACACAATGTTTAATTTGAACTGATCATGTTGGCTTAGCTATAATGATATTGATTATTATGCAATATTTAATGCAGAGAAAGCGATCTTGTATCTGGCTGACGGGCGCACTTCAACGACGCCTTATGTCATTTTGAACAAGATCAAGCAGTTAAACGGAGAACTCGGAAACAAGGTTGTCATACTGACATATGGAATTGGAAACGGTAAGTGGGAATAAATATCACTAATATCAATAATTATATCACTTGCTGTATTGTGGTTTGTGAATCAATCAAATGTAATACTTTCTCAGATGTCTGTTAAATATCATGTCCATGGAGTGTGTGATGCTTTGTTGACATTCTCACACCCTCATAATCGTTGTTTTAATTTTTACTGAGAAGTTTCAACATATGATGGAAAGACTTTTAAACTCAGCAGTCTGATTTCAGACAAACAGTTTGGATTCAGGGCTGGCCACTCTGTTGTAGCGGCGATTTGGTCTCTCTCTAAATAAATATTACGACAACGGGGGTACCAATATAAAGAAGCACTAACAAATAATACTTCACTGTATTAACCAACCTTAATCTTTATTATAACAATCAATATTAAACCCAGACAGTCTATACCAGTTCCAGCCAAGCTTACATCACCCATGAGCAGCTCACCAGTGTACCCAGCCCTTGGCTGAGAGGGAAACCCTCCTCAGCCTACACCTGCAACTTCACTTCTTTCTCTCTGTCTACAACACTACAGTAGTACCTGCCTTCAACGGACCCTCCGATGAGCGGACACCTGCTATGGCGGGCCACTTTCTCAATGTACAGACTGTTTTACCATGTTAATGTCCCTCTGATGAGGGGACACCTGGTTAATGCGGACAGCGGACAGGATATTTTGGTTTTCTGTCCCTGCTAAGGCGGACAGTAATCATTATTTTCTTGATTTTTTTCTCAAAATATTTTATTTCCAAAATGACGACGGACAAACAGCATAGTGTGTAGTACTAGTGGTAAAAACAATGTTCTATCGCGGATTCAGATATAAGGCTGTTGGTCGTGGACCCCGATTTTCTGCCACCTGGGGAAATGCCAAATGGGCCTGCTTAAACCTACTTAGAATTGCTTTGACAATTCTCAAGAAACAGGTGAACAATGTCAATGAACGAGTGTCAACCTGTTGTTTGTTTGAAGCTGCCGCCGACATCAATCGCTGATGTTGGCTTCGCTTAAATTGCAATTGAGATTCACAAATATGCCTTGCATAAGAATCAGATAAACAGTCTTAAATGCAATTTAGTATGCAGTACTAATATGACACTGGGGTGAAATGGCATGCTTCCAATCTAAACGACGCGAAACCAACATGCCAAACCCAAGGCGTTACTGGTGGTACGAATACGAATTCGTCATCTGCATATGAAACGATGAATCAATACTAAGTGGTGCATCATAAATTTATGCTTCGGTCGAGATCAGTTGAAAATCGAGGTGAAACGATTATTAATTCTGCCTGTTGTCGTTTTCTGTGTTTAATCAGCTTACATACTGCGCGTGTTAACTCATATACGTTTTCGGCTGCTCAAATCCAGGGTATTATTTTCGATTCGTAATCCTATTAGTTCAGTACATCGTCATTCCATAACGGTATACATACATGTATTTTATTCAGTTAACGATTAAACAGGGTGTGACATTAAAAAATAATACACATTGATGCTAGTTGACTCATTTAATAAGCTCTATAAACTGTGTGTTGCCGTATAAGACAGTGCTGCAAACAGTGTCTTCGACAGCGTTCTTGGACTTGGTGCAGCGGGCGGCGGTTGCTGTTGTTTAGTAGCTCCCTGGTGGCAGACATGGGAACACTTAATGCACCTTATTTATAGAATATGTACCTCAGTTATATCCTTACTGTACAGCCTGTTTATATATTATCAAGTTAATTGATAACATCCGTCATCTGCACATATGTTTACCGTATATATGTGTAGTACTGAACCCTCTACTCCAACATGCCTGTCCCTCCAATGAGGGGACACCTGCCATGTAGGGACACTTGCTTGTCCGTTCAAGGCAGGTACTACTGTATATAACATCCAACCCTGGCTGACCAAACACTAACCAATCATTATCTCATGAGGCAACAGTCCCTGGGTAATTAATTAACACTTAATACCTATCAATCTGGTGACACTGGACCTTGGCTCTTATCTAACACCCCAGTACTGACACTGGCAGGGTACTTATATCAAACTGAGTAAAACGTTTATCAAACTGATGACGTAACAACTATATTATAAAACTGAAGTGTCAACAATCATATTATTAAAAGCATTACCACAACTGTACAGGTGAAACCTTAATATACACTGTACAACAGCTACACAATTCATTGACGAAAAGCAAGAAGCTAGATTAATCTACCTTGACATCAGCAGAGCATTCGATAGAGTGTGGCACAAATACAGCCAAACTGTGAAAGCTGCCATCCTTGCTGAATGACTGGCTGAAGGACAGAGTTGTGAAAGTTGCTATCAATGGAATATGATCTGTTGCCAAGTCTGTTAATGCAGATCCATTCTAGGATCTATCCAGAAAGAATTGTCCTGGAGACCTGGACACACTTAGAAAAGATGACAAAGGATGCAGGAAAGCGGTTTGGCCTCCTGAAGAGAGTTTCGCCTTACTTGAACCCAAACCAGCGGGCTATGATCTACAAGAGTATGGTGAGATCCAATATGGAATATGTCTCATTTGTATGGACGGCAGCCTCCAAAACATCGCTAGTCCAACTTGGTGCCACCCAGAGGCGAGCTGTCAAAATTATGGCTATATCAGAGGCTTCTCTGAGCAGGAATGCCATACAACCACTAGCACAAAGGAGAAACATTAGTGCACTCACCTTGTTCCACTGGATATACCATGGAGATGCACCAAAACTACCCAATAGCATGTTACCACCTCTTCCTGAGGTGCAAAGAGCCACCAGGACATCAACATCTCACCACACAGCTGTTGTGGGAATTCTACCATCGAACACTGCTGGCCATAAGAGAACATTCTTACCAACTGCCTCCAGCCTTTGAACATGAACACCCAGAGGAAATAATTACAATCAGGGAGAGAAACAAGTTAAAGACAGAAGTCAATGCCCTTCTTGGTGCCTTGCTGCATCGTCAGCCCCAGAGTGGAGAGGGACGGCTGCTCTTCCAAGGAAGAAGCACAAATATAACAAAATATTGAACAAGTATCATCTTACCATATATAGACCAGGTGCCTGCCAAGGAGGTTTGCGAAGTGTACACGCATCACTTAATATCAATATATTCACGGCCAACTAACATGTTCTCCCTAACAGACACATCATGTACTGATAACATCAATTTCCATATACTATTAATACGTGATAACGTATACCGTCAATAAAACAAAAGTAACATATTATTTGTTTGGGCTTAAGATGTACTGTAAATATCGTTGCAGACCTGACCGAGAGTGAAAAGAAATTTCTAATGGACATGGCAAACCAGACACAGTCGGATCCAACGAAAGGCGACATTAAGGTTGGCAAATGTTGTTATTGACCACAGCGTTTGGCATACTCTCTTCTCTTTCTTTCCCTTTCTCTCCCTCCCTCTCTCCCTCCCTCCCTCTCCCTCCCTCCCTCCCTCTTCCTCCCTCTCCCTCACCCTCCCCCTCTTCCTCCCCCTCCATCCCTCTCACCCTCCCCCTCTTCCTCCCCCTCTCCCTCTGCCTCTCCCTCCTCCCCGTCTCTCTCCCTCCCCCTCTCCCTCCCTCTCTCCCTCCCCCTCTCTCCCTCTCTCTCCCTCTCCCCGCTCTCTCTCGCTCACTCTCTCAATGTTCTTTATTGCACCTTTATTACTGTACTTGGGCATATTGTATTATAAAGTAACTCTCTGTTTGACAGAGAGGCACATACACACAAGTTGAGCCGTCAATGAGTCTGAAAGTTCGTCTTGGTTCCTACTACACCATATTCAGCAGCCCCGACAACCACTCGACGCCCATCATTTCGGCACCTTACGTTGACTATTCTGGACTTGGTGAGAACCATTTTATAGAAGCACTTGTGCATGCCCCAACAAAATAAATTATATAACCCTACATGCATTGATAAAAAGGTGTACTTGTTTTATGTGGCCTGCGTTTTGCTTGTCATATTTTCATTTACAGATATAAGAATAATAATTCTTGGAAGAGGTCCTTCTAGACGACTTTAATTCTTTTACCTTTACAGTTAATATATGTAAACGTCATTACATTGTTTCCGGTGTGTGATTGCCAATGCATGTGTGGCCAGGTATCGTTATTTCGGTGTGTAAACCGGTCTACAAGGAGGAGAAGCTACTAGGTGTTGCTGCGGTAGATCTGCGACTCGCCGATCTACTTACGGAGGCGACATACTACAACGGCGGCGAGTATTCCTACGCCTTTATCATCGATCGTACAGGGCGAACTCTTGTTCATCCACTACTGCCGAAACCATCAGTCAGCGAAACAGGTCGAGCTTCCGTCGATATATCGGCACTCGAGCAGAACAATGTTGTACAACATGTCATTGATTCCATGAAAAAGTTAGTCATTTATTGATGTTGCTTAATGACGTTTGTGTTTTTCATCTCATCAACAATGAAATAACTCATTAGAAATGGTTGCTCTTTTGGGATACAATGAACATCGTGTATACATTTATTTTTAATTAATGTATACAGTCACATAACGACATATAGACAATTTCATATATGTAAATGTTAAATATAATTATGTTCTTCAGTGTTACTGAGTGTCATCCCATTGGCCACTATATGCTACGGGACATGACGACAATAATTTTGTAAAATTCAAATAATTGTTCATTTGCTTTATCATAACATAATAAATCAGTGCAATGGGTTTTGGACTTGTCTTACAGAGGAAACGAGGGGAAGAAAGAATTGGATGTGATAGAAGTACAGAGTCGTGGAAACCCCTACCTGGATGGAGTCAACTCGCTGTCAGTGAAAGCCACCTATCAATGGAAGCCGGTCAGTATGTCTTGTCTCTGTTGTCGGTTTATCTTCACAGTTATCTTTTCCTGTCTAGCTTGTGCCGTTTTCAGCTCTCCGTGCTCCGTGCTCCACCCTCACGTTTTCCCTACGTAAGATAAGTGGTCTAGTGTGCCTTGGCTTGATCTTCTATGTATTTGATGCAACATGATTTTCCTTGTTGCCATGTCATCTTTGTATCTGTAGCAGAGCCAAGCAAATCGCAGCCTCCTTAACATACCCTGTCTGTACCTTTACTAATTCCACCATGGATCTTTGCCTAAGTCAACTGTTGTGACATTGCCAGATTGCGATGACAGACTTCAGCGTTTGTATCGTGGTGACCGAGAACAGCCACGTAACGAAGACCAAGAGCAGAGCGACAGCCAGACACTTCGTGTACCACCGACTCGACCTGGTGCACTCAGTGTCACTGTGCAGCATCAGGAAGAAGAAGGTGGCGACCAGGGGTACGTGAAGCGGTAGAAGATTTTGTCCTACAGTGTCTTTATTCCTGGGAACAATTGATAAATTGTACTTGTAAAACCAACCAAATCAGGTCAAATGTAGAATACTGTTTTATATATATATATATTATATTATATATATATATATATATATATATATATATATATATATATTAACTATATAATATTATGCAGATTTATGATTGCATATACGTACGCAATGAACGGGCTGTAAATGTCAGTACTGTTTCCAAAAACAAAAAGATCCAAATCGGCTACGTAAATGTTTTTGACCTACGATATATAATCCATTTTTTTTTTAGTTATTAACTTGTTTAATCACCAGTCCCCTGATGGTTAGATTTCATATTTGTTAGTTATATATCATTATTCAGCAGCGTTTAAGTAAGGAGGACATTTACGAAATAGCAAGTACGACATACGTCGAAGCAAAATTCATGGAATCCCATTATCGCCTAACGAGTGAATGCTTAACCATAAATTTTCCATGTACGTTATGTAAATGGAAAATTGATAGTTAAGCAAAATGAAAAAGAAGACTCGTATATATATATTACTACAATAAATTAAAAGAATATGCTTCAATGTCATATACTGTCGTAAAGTGACAACATCGTTCTGACAAAGCGCCATGAGCCGTGATCTATCGCTTCAATCAGTCATGTTCCTGTTTTTCTAGAATCCTCTGTAGTGAAATTCACGGGTTCATCCTTTTTGGACCCGAACAAATATTTCAACATAAAAGAGACGAAAGGTACAGTGAAAAAATACGAAGACTACATGAAGGGGAAAGACGTCTCAGACAACAACATTAAGGTACGATATGCTGTTGACATATTAAAATAAATGTTATTACTGACACCAGTGGCCACCGTCATTATTGCTCTCACTGATATGTGTGCGTATCAGCCTTGTTAACAAACGTAGATGCATTTGAATGTACATTCCGATAAGCCATGCCATTTTCAGTGCATTTGTATTTGAATGTGTACCATAAACATTTGCATATGAATGCAACCACCAACAATTTTTTTCTAATGACAATCAAATGCAGACCTATTTATTTTTGTTAGATTTTGCACCTGATATATAGTTTCATATCAGTTATTATAACTTAATAAGCATCATATTGTATTTGTATAATCATCTATAATTATTTGTTTATGAGTAATCATTACTAAAATTTATATTTACAAATATAAAAACAAAACATTTGAACTGAATTCAGATGCATTTGCAAATGCATGACCCAAACATTTCCATTTCTATATAACCCCAAAACAGTTGTATTTGCAGTTGCATTTGAATGCGATCCTGGAAAGTGGTATTTGTATTTGAATACATTTTAAATAAACATTTGCATGTTGATACGCATTTGCTAACAAAACATGCATTTACTCAAATATATGCATTTAGTCAAATATATGTATATAGGCAAGTATGCATATCAGTTTGCTGGCATGTATGTATGTACTCATGTATGTTTGTACTCATGTATGTTTGTACTCATGTATGTTTGTACTCATGTATGTATGTACTCATGTATGTATGTACTTATGTATGTTTGTACTCATGTATGTTTGTACTCATGTATGTATGTACTTATGTATGTATGTACTCATGTATGTTTGTACTCATGTATGTATGTACTCGTATGTTTGTACTCATGTATGTATGTACTCGTATGTTTGTACTCATGTATGTTTGTACTCATGTATGTATGTACTCATGTATGTATGTACTCACGTATGTATGTACTTATGTATGTATGTACTCATGTATGTATGTACTCGTATGTTTGTACTCATGTATGTTTGTACTCATGTATGTATGTACTCATGTATGTATGTACTCACGTATGTATGTACTTATGTATGTATGTACTCATGTATGTTTGTACTCATGTATGTATGTACTCATGTATGTTTGTACTCATGTATGTTTGTTCTCATGTATGTTTGTACTCGTATGTTTGTACTCATGTATGTATGTACTTATGTATGTATGTACTCATGTATGTTTGTACTCATGTATGTATGTACTTATGTATGTATATACTCATGTATGTTTGTACTCATGTATGTATGTACTCATGTATGTTTGTACTCATGTATGTTTGTTCTCATGTATGTTTGTACTCATGTATGTTTGTACTCATGTATGTATGTACTCATGTATGTATGTACTTATGTATGTATGTACTCATGTATGTTTGTACTCATGTATGTATGTACTCATGTATGTTTGTACTCATGTATGTTTGTTCTCATGTATGTTTGTACTCATGTATGTTTGTACTCATGTATGTATGTACTCATGTATGTTTGTACTCATGTATGTTTGTACTCATGTATGTTTGTACTCATGTATGTATGTACTCATGTATGTTTGTACTCATGTATGTTTGTACTCATGTATGTTTGTACTCATGTATGTATGTACCTATGTATGTATGTACTCATGTATGTTTGTACTCATGTATGTATGTACTCATGTATGTATGTACTCATGTATGTTTGTACTCATGTATGTTTGTACTCATGTATGTTTGTACTCATGTATGTTTGTACTCATGTATGTTTGTACTCATGTATGTTTGTACTCATGTATGTTTGTACTCGTATGTTTGTACTCATGTATGTTTGTACTCATGTATGTTTGTACTCATGTGTGTTTGTACTCATGTGTGTTTGTACTCATGTATGTTTGTACTCATGTATGTTTGTACTCATGTATGTTTGTACTCATGTATGTTTGTACTCATGTGTGTTTGTACTCATGTGTGTTTGTACTCATGTGTGTATGTACTCATGTGTGTTTCTACTCATGTGTGTTTGTACTCATGTGTGTTTGTACTCATGTATGTTTGTACTCATGTATGTTTGTACTAATGTATGTTTGTACTCATGGATGTTTGTACTCATGGATGTTTGTACTCGTATGTTTGTACTCATGTATGTATGTACTCATGTATGTTTGTACTCATGTATGTTTATACTTATGTGTGTTTGTACTCATGTATGTTTGTACTCATGTATGTATGTACTCATGTATGTTTGTACTCATGTATGTTTGTACTCATGTATGTTTGTACTCATGTATGTTTGTACTCATGTATGTTTGTACTCATGTATGTTTGTACTCATGTATGTTTGTACTCATGTATGTTTGTACTCATGTATGTTTGTACTCATGTATGTTTGTACTCATGGATGTTTGTACTCATGTGTGTTTGTACTCATGTATGTTTGTACTCATGTATGTTTATACTTATGTGTTTTTGTACTCGTATGTTTGTACTCATGTATGTTTGTACTCATGTGTGTTTGTACTCATGTATGTATGTACTCATGTATGTTTGTACTCGTATGTTTGTACTCATGTGTGTTTGTACTCATGTGTGTTTGTACTCATGTATGTATGTACTCATGTATGTTTGTACTCATGTATGTTTGAACTCATGTATGTTTGTACTCATGTGTGTTTGTACTCATGTATGTTTATACTTATGTGTGTTTGTACTCGTATGTTTGTACTCATGTATGTTTGTACTCATGTATGTTTGTACTCGTGTGTTTGTACTCATGTATGTATGTACTCATGTATGTTTGTACTCATGTATGTTTGTACTCATGTGTGTTTGTACTCATGTGTGTTTGTACTCATGTATGTTTGTACTCATGTATGTTTGTACTCATGTATGTTTGTACTCATGTGTGTTTGTACTCATGTATGTTTGAACTCGTATGTTTGTACTCATGTGTGTTTGTACTCATGTATGTTTATACTTATGTGTGTTTGTACTCGTATGTTTGTACTCATGTATGTTTGTACTCATGTATGTTTATACTTATGTGTGTTTGTACTCGTATGTTTGTACTCATGTATGTTTGTACTCATGTATGTTTGTACTCATGTGTGTTTGTACTCATGTATGTTTGTACTCATGTATGTTTGTACTCATGTATGTTTGTACTCATGTATGTTTATACTCATGTATGTTTGTACTCATGTATGTTTGTACTCATGTATGTTTGTACTCATGTATGTTTGTATTCATGTATGTTTATACTCATGTATGTATGTACTCATGTATGTTTGTACTCATGTATGTTTGTACTCATGTATGTATGTACTCATGTGTGTTTGTACTCATGTATGTTTGTACTCATGTATGTTTATACTTATGTGTGTTTGTACTCGTATGTTTGTACTCATGTATGTTTGTACTCATGTATGTTTGTACTCATGTGTGTTTGTACTTATGTATGTTTGTACTCATGTATGTTTGTACTCATGTATGTTTGTACTCATGTATGTTTATACTCATGTATGTTTGTACTCATGTATGTTTGTACTCATGTATGTTTGTACTCATGTATGTTTATACTCATGTATGTATGTACTCATGTATGTTTGTACTCATGTATGTTTGTACTCATGTATGTTTGTACTCATGTATGTTTATACTCGTATGTTTGTACTCATGTATGTTTGTACTCATGTATGTTTATACTTATGTGTGTTTGTACTCGTATGTTTGTACTCATGTATGTTTGTACTCATGTATGTTTGTACTCGTGTATGTTTGTACTCATGTATGTATGTACTTATGTATGTTTATACTCGTATGTATGTATTCATGTATGTTTGTACTCATGTATGTTTATACTTATGTATGTTTGTACTCGTATGTTTGTACTCATGTATGTTTGTACTCATGTGTGTTTGTACTCATGTATGTTTGTACTCATGTATGTTTATACTCATGTATGTATGTACTCATGTATGTTTGTACTCATGTATGTTTGTACTCACGTATGTATGTACTCACGTATGTTTGTACTCACGTATGTTTGTACTCACGTATGTTTGTACTCACGTATGTTTGTACTCACGTATGTATGTACTCACGTATGTTTGTACTCACGTATGTTGGTAATCACGTATGTTTGTACTAACGTATGTTTGTACTCACGTATGTTGGTACTCACATATGTTGGTACTCACGTATGTATGTACTCACGTATGTGTGTTTGTACTCATGTGTGTTTGAACTCATGTGTGTTTGTACTCATGTGTGTTTGTACTCATGTGTGTTTGTACTCATGTGTGTTTGTACTCGTGTGTTTGTACTCGTGTGTGTATGTACTCATGTATGTTTGTACTCATGTATGTTTGTACTCATGTATGTATGTACCTATGTATGTATGTACTCATGTATGTTTGTTCTCATGTATGTATGTACTTATGTATGTTTGTACTCATGTATGTTTGTTCTCATGTATGTTTGTACTCATGTATGTTTGTACTCATGTATGTATGTACTCATGTATGTTTGTACTCATGTATGTTTGTACTCATGTATGTTTGTACTCATGTATGTTTGTACTCATGTATGTTTGTACTCATGTATGTTTGTACTCGTATGTTTGTACTCATGTATGTTTGTACTCATGTATGTTTGTACTCATGTGTGTTTGTACTCATGTATGTTTGTACTCATGTATGTTTGTACTCATGTATGTTTGTACTCATGTATGTTTGTACTCATGTATGTTTGTACTCATGTATGTTTGTACTCATGTATGTTTGTACTCATGTATGTTTGTACTCATGTATGTTTGTACTCATGTGTGTTTGTACTCATGTGTGTTTGTACTCATGTATGTTTGTACTCATGTATGTTTGTACTAATGTATGTTTGTACTCATGGATGTTTGTACTCATGGATGTTTGTACTCGTATGTTTGTACTCATGTATGTATGTACTCATGTATGTTTGTACTCATGTATGTTTGTACTCATGTATGTTTATACTTATGTGTGTTTGTACTCATGTATGTTTGTACTCATGTATGTATGTACTCATGTATGTTTGTACTCATGTATGTTTGTACTTATGTGTGTTTGTACTCATGTATGTTTGTACTCATGTATGTTTATACTCATGTGTGTTTGTACTTATGTATGTTTGTACTCATGTATGTATGTACTCATGTATGTTTGTACTCATGTATGTTTGTACTCATGTATGTTTGTACTCATGTATGTTTGTACTCATGTATGTTTGTACTCATGTATGTTTGTACTCATGTATGTTTGTACTGATGGATGTTTGTACTCATGTGTGTTTGTACTCATGTATGTTTGTACTCATGTATGTTTATACTTATGTGTTTTTGTACTCGTATGTTTGTACTCATGTATGTTTGTACTCATGTGTGTTTGTACTCATGTATGTATGTACTCATGTATGTTTGTACTCATGTATGTTTGTACTCATGTGTGTTTGTACTCATGTGTGTTTGTACTCATGTATGTATGTACTCATGTATGTTTGTACTCATGTATGTTTGAACTCATGTATGTTTGTACTCATGTGTGTTTGTACTCATGTATGTTTATACTTATGTGTGTTTGTACTCGTATGTTTGTACTCATGTATGTTTGTACTCATGTATGTTTGTACTCATGTGTGTTTGTACTCATGTATGTATGTACTCATGTATGTTTGTACTCATGTATGTTTGTACTCATGTGTGTTTGTACTCATGTGTGTTTGTACTCATGTATGTTTGTACTCGTATGTTTGTACTCATGTATGTTTGTACTCATGTGTGTTTGTACTCATGTATGTTTGAACTCATGTATGTTTGTACTCATGTGTGTTTGTACTCATGTATGTTTATACTTATGTGTGTTTGTACTCGTATGTTTGTACTCATGTATGTTTGTACTCATGTATGTTTGTACTCATGTATGTTTATACTTATGTGTGTTTGTACTCGTATGTTTGTACTCATGTATGTTTGTACTCATGTATGTTTGTACTCATGTGTGTTTGTACTTATGTATGTTTGTACTCATGTATGTTTGTACTCATGTATGTTTGTACTCATGTATGTTTATACTCATGTATGTTTGTACTCATGTATGTTTGTACTCATGTATGTTTGTACTCATGTATGTTTGTATTCATGTATGTTTATACTCATGTATGTATGTACTCATGTATGTTTGTACTCATGTATGTTTGTACTCATGTATGTATGTACTCATGTGTGTTTGTACTCATGTATGTTTGTACTCATGTATGTTTATACTTATGTGTGTTTGTACTCGTATGTTTGTACTCATGTATGTTTGTACTCATGTATGTTTGTACTCATGTGTGTTTGTACTTATGTATGTTTGTACTCATGTATGTTTGTACTCATGTATGTTTGTACTCATGTATGTTTATACTCATGTATGTTTGTACTCATGTATGTTTGTACTCATGTATGTTTGTACTCATGTATGTTTATACTCATGTATGTATGTACTCATGTATGTTTGTACTCATGTATGTTTGTACTCATGTATGTTTGTACTCATGTATGTTTGTACTCATGTATGTTTATACTCGTATGTTTGTACTCATGTATGTTTGTACTCATGTATGTTTATACTTATGTGTGTTTGTACTCGTATGTTTGTACTCATGTATGTTTGTACTCGTGTATGTTTGTACTCATGTATGTATGTACTCATGTATGTTTATACTCGTATGTATGTATTCATGTATGTTTGTACTCATGTATGTTTATACTTATGTATGTTTGTACTCGTATGTTTGTACTCATGTATGTTTGTACTCATGTGTGTTTGTACTCATGTATGTTTGTACTCATGTATGTTTATACTCATGTATGTATGTACTCATGTATGTTTGTACTCATGTATGTTTGTACTCACGTATGTATGTACTCACGTATGTTTGTACTCACGTATGTTTGTACTCACGTATGTTTGTACTCACGTATGTTTGTACTCACGTATGTTTGTACTCACGTATGTATGTACTCACGTATGTTTGTACTCACGTATGTTGGTAATCACGTATGTTTGTACTAACGTATGTTTGTACTCACGTATGTTGGTACTCACATATGTTGGTACTCACGTATGTATGTACTCACGTATGTGTGTTTGTACTCATGTGTGTTTGAACTCATGTGTGTTTGTACTCATGTGTGTTTGTACTCATGTGTGTTTGTACTCATGTGTGTTTGTACTCGTGTGTTTGTACTCGTGTGTGTATGTACTCATGTGTGTTTGTACTCATGTGTGTTTGTACTCGTGTGTGTTTGTACTCGTGTGTGTTTGTACTCGTGTGTGTTTGTACTCGTGTGTGTTTGTACTCGTGTGTGTTTGTACTCGTGTGTGTTTGTACTCATGTGTGTTTGTTCTCATGTGTGTTTGTACACGTGTGTTTGTACACATGTATGTTTGTACTCATGTATGTTTGTACTCATGTATGTTTGTACTCATGTATGTTTGTACTCATGTATGTTTGTGCATATAGATATGTATGCATTGTGGCATGTATGGACATGGGTTTGTTGGCATGTATCTATATAGGCATGTAGACATGTAGTATACATAGGCATGTTTGGATATGTGTTTGCAAGAATGTATGCATATATGTGCATATTTGCATTTATGCAATAACCAACACAAGTCCGATGTAGGAGAGAATTGAAACAGGCCAAATAAATGACGTTTTTTATTGCAAAGTGGACTGCTTATCACGCAGCCACTTTGGGAAGAACATTAACAGGAATGTGAGCTCCTCTAAGCAAACCCGACAGGAACTGAACACATGTACAGCCCCGTCCGGCAAGTTTCTCAGAGCCCACATTCCTACAAGCATGACGATAACATATATACATCAAGAAGTCGTCATGAACATGTAATGCAAAGAATACAGACATTCTACCACCAATACACAAATTTAATTACAAACAGGTGGGGCCATTTCGCCACAAGGTCACCCACAAACCTGTGACCACCCCACCACCCGGACGGGGCTGTACATGTGTTCAGTTCCTGTCTGGTTTGCTTTGAGGAGCTCACATTCCTGTTAATGTGCTTCCCAAAGTGGCTGCGTGATAAGCAGTCCACTTTGCAATAAAACGTCATTTATTTGGCCCTTTTCAATCTCTACTACATCAGACTTGTGTTGGTCTGCTTAAATAGTACACTGTCAATAGTTCAGACAAATTCGACTTTGAGGTCGAAAGGTCAGCACTTAGCTTTTCTAAAACACACTTTTGTAAAAACATTCATGAAGGCAAACAGTTGTTTTATTGATATCCTTGGTAATTCCATGCATGGCATCAATACCATTTTACCAAAATCGTGAATAATTGTGGTCATTGTTGGGTGAACAATTGTAGAACGATATTCACCATGACGTGTTCACAGTGAACGGTGTATTGTTTACAGGATGGAGTACGTCAGGCCACTGCACTGAGCGAAGAACTCGATGCCGTGTGGAAGTCTCGGGGTGGTACGTTTTGGCGATACGTTGCTTTCATCAACGGCGTCATTAGGATGTTCCCTGGACCAATATTTGCTACCAACTACGATCACACCGTTCGAGGATGGTAAGTTGTTGCTGCTGCTGCTGCTGCTGCTGCCGCCGCACAATTTCACGGGAGGTGATAGAAGATAAAGTAACACCTATGTTCCCGGACCTATGTTCCCGGACCTTGCTGTGTCTCGTTGTTTTATAAACAAACATCAATCACAAATCGTGTGCACACATCACCCGTGGGTCATGGACACAAAGTGTAATTTCACTGTGGCTGTGGATAAGATGTTCTTTAGGGGATTCTAATATGCATACAACACGTGTCGCAAGTGAGCCTTACCCACCTTGTCTGTGTCGTAGGTATCAGAGCGCGTTGGCTCACCGCGATGTCACGGTGCTCACTTCGCCATACGTCGACGCCCTGGGCAACGGCATCGTCCTCACTCTCTGCAGGGCACTCTACCAAAGCAGGTTTGTCCTGGATATCGTCACATTCTCCATTGACCAGTAGTATTCGTCAATGGCAATTGTAGTTGACGACCGACAGAATATTGGCATATCAACTTACTTACGCCACCCCAGATAAGTATAAATGGATGTTAGCTATTCATCAAGCCTTGAAGAGAGGGGGAACTTGTAACTGGAAGACGAAGAAGTAAACTACGTTTGTCAATATACAATCTGATGGCAATCTGATGTGTATGTGTTCAATGTATCAAAGATGAAACGTTATGTTAATTCACAAAATTGACAAATATCTCGGAAGGGCGGGTTACACACAGATGAAACATTGTTGGACTCTTGATAAGCCAATGACTTCCTTCTCCATTTGCCAACTGGGCCATTTGCCTATGATGACAATCTTGTTAAATGTTTTATTAATATGGGTCATGCAGATGGACTCTGGCAAGAATTTAAATTACAGTGCAACACGCTTATAACAAACACGGATACAACGAATTGACGGATGTAACAAAATAATTTCTTACGTACGGATTTTTTCCCTATCTTTTCCATTATAAGCGTTCACGCATATTACGAACACGGGTATAACGAATTCACGGTTATTACTCGCCGTATAACAAATTTCTGTCCAACTGAAAATCGCCTGGTTGTTCGCAAATACTTCCTGTCTGGAAGCCATGCCGTGGCCGCGCAGAGCGCCAGTGACAAAGTAATTAAGTCAATGAGGGAAATCATCAAAGGTGATTGTTAGCTGCCCACTAAGCTATGTTTAAATAAACATTGGTGCGAATCCGACCCATCTCCTGCTGAGCAGATAAAGAACATCGCCGAGTGTTTTGACAGGCTGCACAGGCTGTACGACAGTTCATCCGGCTACGCAGTCAGACGACGCTGCAGCGCACTGTGACTGGCTTGAGGATTACCTTTTGTCTGGTGCCCTAGCCCGTAGTAAACAAACTTCAATAGAGGACTTCTTCAAAGCATATCCTGTGTGTGTTGTACAATAAGAAGTACTGTAGTTACTGTGGCTCCATCCCACCACAGTTCGTGTTTTAGTGTGCTTGGATGCGGCGTGCTCGCCATGTGTTTACGTCATAATTCGTTACTTTTTCACAGACGGTGGACTGCGATGTTATACTATAACTACACTTAATAGTAACATCTGTAACTGTTTTATGTGTCATCTAAATAAATGTTACACAACAAAATATCTTTGCGTTTGATAGACACCTGGCGAATAGTTTAAAAACTGTCACACACAACACTGCCACCTAGTGGGTAAATGAATTCACGGATATAACGAACTCAATAGCTACCCACAAAGTAGTTCTTTATAAGCATGTTGCACTGTAATTTGAATTTTGCGAAATGTAATTGCGATGCAATATGGGTTGAACTGTTAATTACAAATGTCTTATTTAATACCCGCTACCCAACAAATTTATATGTAAATTGTTTGTATAACACCATTGTGCATGTGGACACCACTGCACATGTGGACACCACTGCGCATGTGGACACCACTGCGCATGTGGACACCATTGCGCATGTGGACACCATTGCGCATGTGGACACCATTGCGCATGTGGACACCACTGCGCATGTGGACACCACTGCGCATGTGGACACCATTGCGCATGTGGACACCATTGCGCATGTGGACACCATTGCACTCTAAGCCGAACATATTCAATTTGTTGTTTAAAATGCATTATTTTAGTGTGATAAAAAACACGTCATGACTTACAGCTCACAATTGTTGAAGTGAATCCAAGTTTATAATTAGTATGTCACTGCAAGTGAGAGTCAAATAATTTACAAACATTTGCTCACTTGAGACAGTGTTTAAGATTGCTGGATAATGATATATCTTAATTCATGGCAGAGTGATATACTTCTGTTTGTGTTTCATTATGTAACATTCATCTCTAAAATATCTTTTCAATTATTAGGGAATCAGGGACACACTCAACCAAAGACACCGTGGTAGGCGTAATAGCAATGGACTTCAAACTGGCCAATATCAAGGAAATGTTGGCAAAGTTGTTCAAACCATGTGACAGCGACGAAACATCGTAAGATTAAAATATTCCTCGTTGTGATATGTATTTCCTGTCATAACCACTGTATACAGAATATATGTATAGCTTTCTAATGTACTTGTGTAGGGAGTGAGGAAAGACAGCATTACAACTTCCTCACAAAAACAAGTTCGACATCAAATATTTGTATGAATTCGAACGTTGAACCATTGCCTTCATGTTGCATAGAACCAGTACTCATTACTGTAGTTAATGTTATACCTCTATACATCACAGCTGCTTTCTGGTGGACACCAGCGGGTTCCTTGTGTACCACGATGACTTCATAAAGCCTGACAACAAGCGTCTTGTTTCTGTTCACATCGCTGAGAAGGTAATTTCTACATTATCAGTAAACATGTATTGCAGTGTTCTTCATAGTCAGAGAGTAATCACGCCAGTTGAGACTTCCCTTGCTTTTAACAGGGTTCGAATAATACAACTATATTGTAGTGATTAATCTTAAAACCTCTCCCCAATTAATTTAGCCCATCGCAAATCAGGTTCATTGATGTCATCATATGTAGTGTAGCCTACATGAATAGTTGAAATAATATAGGTTCATTGATGTCATCATAGGTAGTAGAGCCTACATGATGATGTCATCATATGTAATAGAGTCTGCATGAATAGTTGAAATAATATAGGTTCATTGATGTCATCATATGTAGTACAGCCTACACGAATAGTTGAAATAATATAGGTTCATTGGTGTCATCATATGTAGTACAGCCTACATGAATAGTTGAAATAATATAGGTTCATTGGTGTCATCATATGTAGTGTAGCGTACATGAATAGTTGAAATAATATAGGTTCATTGGTGTCATCATATGTAGTGTAGCGTACATGAATAGTTGAAATAATATAGGTTCATTGATGTCATCATATGTAGTGTAGCCTACATGAATAGTTGAAATAATATAGGTTCATTGATGTCATCATATGTAGTGTAGCATACATGAATAGTTGAAATAATATAGGTTCATTGATGTCATCATATGTAGTGTAGCCTACATGAATAGTTGAAATAATATAGGTTCATTGGTGTCATCATATGTAGTGTAGCCTACATGAATAGTTGAAATAATATAGGTTCATTGATGTCATCATATGTAGTGTAGCCTACATGAATAGTTGAAATAATATAGGTTCATTGATGTCATCATATGTAGTGTAGCATACATGAATAGTTGAAATAATATAGGTTCATTGATGTCATCATATGTAGTGTAGCCTACATGAATAGTTAAAATAATATAGGTTCATTGGTGTCATCATATGTAGTGTAGCATACATGAATAGTTGAAATAATATAGGTTCATTGATGTCATCATATGTAGTGTAGCCTACATGAATAGTTGAAATAATATAGGTTCATTGATGTCATCATATGTAGTGTAGCCTACATGAATAGTTGAAATAATATAGGTTCATTGATGTCATCATATGTAGTGTAGCATACATAAATAGTTGAAATAATATAGGTTCATTGATGTCATCATATGTAGTGTAGCCTACATGAATAGTTGAAATAATATAGGTTCATTGATGTCATCATATGTAGTACAGCCTACATGAATAGTTGAAATAATATAGGTTCATTGGTGTCATCATATGTAGTGTAGCGTACATGAATAGTTGAAATAATATAGGTTCATTGATGTCATCATATGTAGTGTAGCCTACATGAATAGTTGAAATAATATAGGTTCATTGATGTCATCATATGTAGTGTAGCCTACATGAATAGTTGAAATAATATAGGTTCATTGGTGTCATCATATGTAGTGTAGCATACATGAATAGTTGAAATAATATAGGTTCATTGATGTCATCATATGTAGTGTAGCCTACATGAATAGTTGAAATAATATAGGTTCATTGATGTCATCATATGTAGTGTAGCCTACATGAATAGTTGAAATAATATAGGTTCATTGATGTCATCATATGTAGTGTAGCCTACATGAATAGTTGAAATAATATAGGTTCATTGATGTCATCACATGTAGTGTAGCCTACATGAATAGTTGAAATAATATAGGTTCATTGATGTCATCATATGTAGTGTAGCCTACACGAATAGTTGAAATAATATAGGTATGTAGTCGGATAAATAAAAGAATATATGTACTGTTGTTATAATCATCAAAAGAATTGACCATTGATCGTTAGCTCAGGTAACTTGGGAAAGTGTGAATTTATTCTAAAATGAGACAAGCAACAGTAGTGTCATCGTAACGTTGCTCTTAAGTTTTGCATTCATAAGTACCTGCATTATAGCTTACTTTGTATCAGTATTTACGCCTTGCCTATTTTTTGTCTTTTCATTAACAATATAAATAGGATATATTAATGGGCATCAATGTGTTGAAGTTTCTATCAATCTATACATACCATCCATGGTATTCACGTTGGAAATATTATGTTATTCTTGAGCAAAATTTGCTGTACAACATCAGCCATTCTACAGGAGAACATTTCATTAAAGCTACAACTCAACTTCAGCATAACTAATAGCTAACTCACTTTTTCATAGTTTGTGGTTATTAGAAAACATAATTAACCTAACATTACTTTTATACAGGAAGTGAACATTGCGAACGATCTCATCCAGAGTGAGATCATGACGCAAGGGTCCTGCCTCGGAATAATCACCAAGAAAACGTACAACACATGGCAGGTATCGAATCAACAAATTATACTTCCTTGTAATATACAGTTAATTTCATTGCAGATTTTTAGAGAGATGCTTGCTCATAATTTATTTGGTTATGGTCAAGGACATCATGATTAATTGTGCAAGTCATTGTAGATGTTTCCCCAAGGTTGTGATAATGTTTGTGTCATATAATATTACAGTGATGTTGTTCCCCAAGGTTGTGATAATGTTTGTGTCATAATATTATAGTGATGTTGTTCCCCAAGGTTGTGATAATGTTTGTGTCATAGTATTGTAGTGATGTTGTTGTTTCCCCAAGGGTGTCATAATGTTTGTGTCATATAGTATTGTAGTGATGTTGTTGTTTCCCCAAGGGTGTCATAATGTTTGTGTCATATAGTATTGTAGTGATGTTGTTTCCCCAAGTGTGTCATAATGTTTGTGTCATATAGTATTACAGTGGTGTTGTTGTTTCCCCAAGGTTGTGATAATGTTTGTGTCATATAGTATAGTAGTGATGTTGTTGTTTCCCCAAGGGTGTCATAATGTTTGTGTCATATAGTATTACAGTGGTGTTGTTGTTTCCCCAAGGTTGTGATAATCTTTGTGTCATATTGTATTACAGTGATGTTCTTGTTTCCCAAGGTTGTGATAATGTTTGTGTCATATAATATTATAGTAATATTGTTGTTTCCCCAAGGTTGTCATAATGTTTGTGTCATAGTATTATAGTGATGTTGTTGTTTCCCCAAGGTTGTCATAATGTTTGTGTCATATAATATTACAGTGATGTTGTTTCCCCAAGGTTGTCATAATGTTGTGTCATATAGTATTACAGTGATGTTGTTGTTTCCTCCAAGGCTGTCATAATGTTTGTGTCATATAATATTACAGTGATGTTGTTTCCCCAAGGTTGTCATAATGTTGTGTCATATAGCAATACAGTGATGCATGCAACTTGTGTGGACACGTTAATGTTTAGTTAATAATCCTATGATTTCTATTTGTTGGATAAACTTTTCTTACTGATCATCTAAGCATGATTTCAAATGTGTGTCTGCATTCAGATTAAACAAAAGGCCAAAGTGGACAAACTGCAGGACAGATCTCTAGCATACTCCTTGGAAGTCGTCCCAGAAACCAATGTCTTTCTTGGAGTCAAGAAGAAGATTGCCCCAAATGCACTTTGCAAGAGCTGTCTGGTCAGTGCCATGTTCATTGATGCAGCATAGCTACTTCTTTCATGCCACAAATGGATGTTGTATTCGTTTAATCACACAATATAAAATAAACATGATTTTTCAGACTATGTCTTTTGTATTTCACATAAATTATTTGGAATAATACTAATACAGAACAATGTACCCATTCACTCGGTCACCACCGGTTTCTCAAACCCGTGGGATATGATGCATGATTAGTACCATACACCACCGATTTTGACAGGACTTGTTGCTCAGTTGTGATCAATCGTTGCTTTTATGAGTATCCGTGGTACTAGCCTTATTCATCTTCATGGTTATCAACCTTATTTCCATGACTACCAATCTCTTACTTCCACTCATTTACTCGCTCTCTTATTTCCATTCCATTACTCAATATCTTACTTCCATTCCTTTAATTACTCTCTTACTTCCATTCCTTTAATTACTCTCTTACTTCCATTCCTTTACTCCCTCTCTTATTTCCATTCCATTACTCGATATCTTACTTCCATTCCTTTAATCACTCTCTTACTTCCATTATTTTACTTACTCTCTTACTTCCATTCCTTTACTCACTCTCTTACCAGGTACTTCCATTCCTTTACTTGCTCTCTTACTTCCATTCCTTTAATCACTCTCTTACTTCCATTCCTTTAATCACTCTCTTCCATTCCTTTACTTGCTCTCTTACTTCCATTCCTTTAATCACTCTCTTACTTCCATTCCTTTACTCACTCTCTTACCGGGTACTTCCATTCCTTTACTTGCTCTCTTACTTCCATTCCTTTACTTGCTCTCTTACTTCCATTCCTTTAATCACTCTCTTACTTCCATTCTTTTACTCAATCTCTTACCGGGTACTTCCATTCCTTTACTCGCTCTAATACTTCCATTCCTTTACTCGATCTCTTACTTCCATTCCTTTACTCACTCTCTTACTTCCATTCCTTTACTCGCTCACTTACTTCCATTCCTTTACTTACTCTCTTACTTCCATTCCTTTACTTACTTCCATTCTTTAACTCGCACTTTTACATCCACTGCTTTACTCGCTGTCTTACCTACATTCTTTTACTCACTCAGTTACTTCCATTTATTTACTCGCTCACTTACTTCCATTCCTTTACTCGCTCCCTTGCTTGTGTTCCTTTACCTGTTCTCTTACTGGCGTGTCTTTTCTTGCTGTGTCAGCACAACTCTGAAGGCAAACTCAGCAAGTGTGATTTCGATGACAGATCAGCACCGAATGGACAAAAACGATGTCATTGTCCTTGCTACGTTGGTGCTAACTTTCAAAGTTGCAAGAATGTCTTCAGAACCGAACGGTATAATCGTAATTACATATGATGACATTGTATTACTAGACAAAAACAGTGGGTATATCTTGTTGGGATTTGAAAAGTTAGTATATTGTAATATGTCAAAGATGCCCACAGTTAGTCCACTACTGACAATATATTGGTTTTTAATTTTGGTGTGCAGATGGCATAGATTATGTGATTCTATCAAATTGAAAACGTGCTATTTAATGATGGCTTTACCAGTTAGATAGGACGAGCTGGCTTTTTTATAATTGTAATTGTATTTTAAGCATTAGAATACTAATAAATGTATTGGATGTTTAATCTCAGATGTTTTCTTTATCAAATAAAACCGATGCGCGTGAAATAGTATTTGAATAACATGTTACTATGTGTGGTTTTTCATCAGAGACCACACAATCCCGTGTACTCCGGTAGAACAACATGTCACGTACCCAAGTCCGGTGACGAAGGAGAGTGCGTGGGCTGCAGCATTCCCGTCTTGCTACGAGACGGACTGCACCGGAATCACCATCAAAAGGTAGTCATTATATTGAGAATTCATGACTTTGTGCCACTGACACAAATATGTTAAATGTTGAATGACACTCGTGTAATTACCACTTACTTACTTAATCATCTTCGTGCGGAGATGCTCATAAGGCTGACACCAGAGCACGCCACTGCAGTCTATCTCTTGATGTTTTCTCGAGCTTCCCCCATGTAAGGTTATGTTCTTTCATTTCTCGCTCCACTGTTCTTCTCCAGGTTTCTTTCGGTCTTCCTCTCACCCGTTTTCCATCTGGTGTCCATCTGAGAGCAGTTCGGACTATTGCTGTCTGCGGCATTCTCAAGACGTGGCCATTCCACTGCCATCTGCGTCATTCTATCTCCAATGTGATGGGCTGGGTTGACGTTCTTCTGCTTTGGAGATGGTGTTAGGCCAGAATATCTTGAGTATTTTGCAAAGGCATCTGTTCTGAAAGACTTCAAGTCTGTAGTTGATAGTCTGTCATTTTTCAGGATTCTGATCCATAAAGGAGGATGCTAAGAACATTGCTCTTGAAAAGGCGTATTTTCGTTTTCTGACATATTTTCCCAGATTTCCAGATGTTTCTGAGTGTAGCAAATGCTTGGTCAGCTTTTGACAGTCTTGCGCGTATTTCTCTTTCAGAACTTCCATCAGCAGTCATCTTGGATCCCAGGTACGTGAACTCCTCCACCTTTTCAATGTTTTCTCCTTGTAGTTTTATTGGTTCATTTGTCCTGCTATTCATCCTCATGTGCTTGGTCTTTGTTATGCTGGCTTTGAGTCCAATCTTTTGTGCGGTGGTGGAAAGCTCTTCCATCTTTGATTGCATGTCTGAGAGGCGGTGAGATGTTAGGCAGATACCCTCTAGCTGGGTTGTCAGCATCCATCTAATCCCTCTCCTGCCTGCATGTTCTATTTTTCACATGATCCAGTCCATGCTGAGCATAAACAGAAATGGCGAGAGGATGCAGCCTTGATTCACACCTGTTTTTATTTCAAATGCATCTATCAGACTGTTGCTGCGTATCACTTGTGCTGAAAAATCTGTACACAACATTGTGATGATGTTGACAATCTTGGCAGGAATTCCATAGTGTCTCATGATGCTCCATAAGGACTCCCGATGAAGGCTGTCGAAAGCCTTTTCAAAGTCTAGGAAATTAGCATAGAGGGGTGTATTCCACTCCTCCCTCTGCTCTAGTATCTGCCTCAGAGTATGTATGTGGTCACTGCAGGATTTCCCTTTCCTGAAGCCTGCCTGTTCTTCCCTGATGTGCTGTTCCAGTGCCTTGGTCAATCTTTTTAATATAATTTTGATAAACATTTTGCTTGTGAGTGACAGAAGGGTGATACCTCTCCAATTGTTGCAGTTCGATAAGTCTCCTTGTTTGGGTAATTTTACTATCAGCCCCATTTTCCAGTCCTCTGGTATGTTTTCTGTTTCCTAGATGCACTGAACATCTGTGTCAGAAGTCTGGGTATGACTGTATCTTCAACCTTCAGCATCTCAGCTGTCACTCCATCAGAGCCTGGGACCTTTCCATTCTTCATCACCTTTATGGCCATGTTCACCTCTTCAAGTGTTGGTTGGTCTGTGTTCACATCCACGTCTTCCTCAGCTTCTGGTATCTGAGCTGTTTCTGTTGGCTCTGGCCTGTTCAAGATGGTCTGGAAGTGTTCTTTCCAGCTCTCCAATTTTCCTGTTTCACTTGAGACGAGGTTTCCATTTGTATCATTGGCTGGTACATTACTGTTATACAATCAACCGCTGAGTGTTTTTGTGATCCTATAGGTCGTGTTTTCTAGCTGCACCATCAGCCTCCTCTGCAAGTTCCTCCATGAAAGATTTCTTATCTGCTTTAGCCATCCTCTTAACCTCTCTGTTCAGCTCAGCATATCTGCTTTTCACTCTGTCCTTCAGCCTTTGTGATCTGGTTGCATTAATTTTTTGTTTGGTCTCTTTCCTTTCTGAAATCTTTGTCCAAGTGTCCTGCTTCATCCATTCCTTCTTTTTCTTTGTCTTGTATCCCAGGACTTTCACTCCTGCTTCACGTATTGGTTGATTGAAGTTGGATATGTTAATTTCTTGTTCTTCCTCCAGGGTGCTAAATCGATTTCTCAGCTCAAGCCCAAATGCAGTCTTGACCTCATCGTTCTTCAGCCTCTTGGAGTCAAGCTGTCTTGTCCACAGCTTCAGGGTTACTGTTCCTGTGGCTAGGTTGTGATCACTGGCCACATCTGCCTCTCTTCTTGTCCTTACATCCGGCAGTGAACTCCTCCATTTCTAGTTGACAAGAGCGTGGTCTATCTGGCTGGTGGTGGCCCCATCCGGTGAAGTCCAAGTGAAGTGAAGTGAAGTTTATTTGTTTAGATCATATATACAGAGTCAAATAACAGTTTGTACATATTTTACATAGTTTTGATGATCCAGGGAGGCCTGCACTAAGACCTGAGAGATCGTTATCGTACAAGCCTCCCTATGACTACGTATGGTGCAGTAATCATTATTACTGCTGTTTGACTAGAGTACATATACAAATAGATGTGGAGTTGCTAACTTTGCCTACAAATATAACAGTGCTAATAATACTAGCAAAAATACATATAGTGCAAATAATGTGAATACTATTTTTTTTTTTATGTATAAATGTTAATAAAATGTGAATCGAATATAGTTATCAATATTACCCTATAATAATTACAGAGAAGTTAAATTATACATAAAGGATAAATACTTTATTCTTGTAAAAATACAATTAAAATCTTGACACTAAAAATAATACATTAGTTCCAAATTTATTAGTTACAAATTATATTGTGAGGAACTCAAAAACCAGCTGTTTTGATAATAATAATAAAATTGTAGTGATAATATTACTGAATGAATATTCAGTATAATATTATATTACAGAGCTATGAATTATTAAGTAATGCAGTTTATCATGATAACATGATAATGATGACGAAGGCATACCATACATTTCTAGGCTTCAGCTGGCATATTCTTTTTGCAGATGTAGCAGTTACTGATATTACATTCCAAGTCATATTTACTTAATATATTTTTTGGAGTAATTCACAAAGTCTTGATACGAATGGGTGTTAATTTTCTCCATGGCAATTTGTGGAAGAAAGTTTTCTTGAAGTAATTTTGGTATTGTATGTCTGATAAAAAGGCAGCAGTATATTGTATTAGTTTGTTTAATTTGGATGTTAAAATCATAGTTTGGGGGAGAATTATTTATTATATCGGTAAAGCGTTGTGGTGCCTTTCTTTGTCTTTTTGGTCTAGATGATACATTTTCATTACCAGTGAACATGTCTTCAAAATATTCTGGAATGGTTCCATTTTTGTATCTGTAGAAAAATGTCATGCATGACTGCTTAAAGAGGTCGTCTGCTTTTAACAGTTCTAGTTCTTTGAATAAAGGTGTACTGTGTGAATTATATTTACTGTTTGATATAGATCTAATTGCTTGCTTTTGTAGTTTGTTTATTCGTTTGTTTATTTGTCGGCCCCATGCTAATATACCATAGCGCAAGTGTGACATAAATAGCGAAGAATATATTATCTTTAGGATGTGTATTGGTATGTAGTGTTTTAATCTAGAGAGAATTCCACATATCCTTGATAGTTTGTTGGCGATGAAGTTTTGATGAGGAGACCATGTTAAGTTGGAGTCTATTATGACTCCAAGAAATTAAAATTGTGTCACCCGTTCAACCGGTGTATTATTTATTTTAATGTTAGGTACTTCGTGGTTCTTTAATTTTCTCTGTTTATGATGAAAAATCATCATTTTTGTTTTTGCAGCATTCAGGGACAGTTTATTTACTGCTAACCAGTCTGTTATTCTAATCAATTCTGAATTGATGTTGTTGGATGTAGCCAATTCATTCATTTGATCATTTGTAAATGTATTTAGTGTGCTCAGCAGGGTGGTATCATCTGCATACATGATTGGGCAGAAATTGGTGCTTGCTGTTGCTAGATCATTGATGTATATTAGGAATAATAATGGCCCTAGAATTGAACCTTGGGGGACTCCAGTAGTAATCGTTTCCAAGGGTGATTTTATGCTGCTGAATTCCACATATTGCTGTCTGTGCAGTAGATAGCTTTTAAACCATTCTAGTTCAGTATTTTGTATGCCATAATGTTTGAGTTTGTTGATAAGGATTTTATGATCAATTGTGTCAAAAGCCTTTGACAGATCTAGAAATATTGCCAGTGGTAAACTTTTTTTGTCAAGATTTAAGTATATTCTGTCAACATTAAGGTCTTGCGCCTGTGTGGCTGCACCGATCGACGCTCTCCATAACTACAGCTGATTCTGCTACGTCTACCCAGTCTACAGCGCTCAACTTTGTATATGTGTTTTATGAATACACCAGGAGGACGCTGGTGTGAGTGATTTTATCAAGTGTTTGTGTCTTTCTACTATTTTATCCGACTTACATTTGTGATTGCTCCTGTGTGACATTGACAAGTTGGCGATCAGTCATGTGTTACCCGAACAAAGTGGACATTGCTTGCACGCCCTCCTTGACCCGAGACTACCTGTATCGGTTACGGCCCAGCGGTCACAGTCACTTTAGGCTTAACAATACTGCCTGGAGAGCTGCTTGTGAAGCAGGGGTGGCACTACAGCGGCCCACCCATCGAGGTTACTGTGGAGGTGCACGCAAACAACGACCGATACATGTAATTGTATCTACACGACCAATAGCACCTGCTAAGTCCGTACCTCGAGTACGCCACCTAACGAGTATCAGCACAAGGACAATAACACCATCACTGAAAGTTGTTTTGCTAAACACCAGATCTCTCTGCAACAAAGTATCTGTTGTGAGTGAAATGTTACTAGATGCTGCTGCTGACATCACCTTCTTCACAGAGACATGGTTGCGAGATGAGCACCAAGACATAGTGAACGATCTAACCCAGCCGGGGTTCGAGTTTAAGAAACTCAACCGATCGCAGAAGCGTGGCGGTGGTCTGGGTGTTCTGCACAGAAGTTCACTGAACTTGGTTGTGCGCAGATCTGCAGTGACACCGACACATTTCGAGGTTTTACAACTGTCGTGTGACAAGCCATCGTACTACTTTGTGTTGATATATAGGCCACCATCTTCCAATACATCCGACTTTCTGAACGAGTTCGAAGATCTTGTAACGTCATTTGCGATCATCCCCGGACGACTATTGATATTGGGCGATTTCAATATTCACTTCGACAATGCACTATCGCCTGGAGTAAGCCGAATAACGAACATTATGGCATCGACAGGACTCGTCCAGCACATGACTGGTTCCAAGCACCGTTCCAGCCACACACTGGATGTCGTTATCTTGCGAAAAGAAGACACCATCCTCACATCCCCTGCTGTTATCCTACCGAACACATTCTCAGATCATCACACAATAATATTCTCTATTGAAGGAGACGCGCTGCACCTTCCAACCAACAAGTGGCGAGGGCGCGACTACCGTCACGTGAACCTGGATTTGTTCAAATCTGACCTTCATGCCGCAATAACTTCACACGACGACAACATCAGCGATGGCGTTGATGACCTCCTACAACAATTTGAACATTCGGTGTCCGCCACACTCGATATCCATGCCCCGGTTGTGTCGCGAACTAGAAAATCCAAGAAAAGCCAGCCATGGTTTGACGATGAAACCTTGTGCTTGAGGCGAAAGCGACGTGCACTCGAAAGAAAATGGCGTCTATCCGGTCTCGAAATCGACAAACAGATCTACACGTCGCAAATAAACAACGTCAAACAATACATCAGAAACGCAAAAGTTGCTTACTACGATGCAGCACTGAACAACGCTGATGCAAAAACAACATTCCAGGTGTTACATTCACTAACCGAAAGCAGTGACCGGAAATTGCCTGATCGCAAGAACGATGAAATCTTGTGTAATGGCTTCGCTGAGTTCTTTGAAGAACAGATCCAGAAAGTCGTTGGTTTTACGCGCTCGAAAGTAACAATAGAAGGTATCGTGATGCCAACCCTGCCTGCTGCTCCACCTGCGTTGCAAAGTCTGTACAGTCTCTGTTCAACTGACGCTGAAGAGCTGCAAGCGATCAACAAGTCTAGACCAACGAAATGCTGTCCACTTGACGTGCTACCTACATGGCTACTTAAAACTACTTTAACCGCCACGCTATCCACGCTCGTCAATATCGTAAATGCGTCACTAATCACAGGAACATTTCTTAAACAATTTAAAACCGCCCTAGTGACACCATTACTGAAGAAAGCCTCGCTTGACCAGAACGAACTAGGGAACTATCGTCCCATCTCCAACCTCGCTTTCATCGGAAAGTTGATCGAGCACGTTGTCCTCAAACGCCTTAACCAGCACATGACGACGAATAACTTGCATGATAAAATGCAATCCGCTTACAAACAACACCATTCCACTGAAACAGCTCTGATGAGAGTACAACACGACATAGTGCGAAACCTCGATTCAGGACGGTGTGTTATGCTGGTTCTCCTGGACACGAGTGCAGCATTCGACACAATTAACATTGACATATTGTTGAACACTCTGGGTTCACGTTTCAACATCGGCGGCACGGCATTGGACTGGTTTAGGTCATACTTGACCGGCAGATCACAGTGTGTCACGGTTGGTTCGTCTTCTTCGATCACAACTCTGATTTACCATGGAGTTCCGCAAGGCTCAGTTCTAGGACCAGTGATGTTCAATATGTACACGACATCCATTGCGGATATATGTATGAAGAATCATGTGCTGTTCCATCGCTTTGCTGATGACACCCAACTATATGTCAGCTATAACCCCATGATGTCTGATGAGCTGGAAAACGCAAAACAGCTGATCATCCAGTGCATAGCAGAAATATGAGCATGGATGCTGTTACATCAATTGAAACTAAACAACGAGAAAACCGAGTTTATCATGCTGCAGTCACCGCACAATCTACGAGTCTATGGCAGCCCCAGCTTGGAGCTACCTGGGCTAACATTGACATCTACGGACGAAGTGAGAAATCTGGGCTGCTACTTTGATAGGCATATGCAATTGGACCGCCTCGTGTCCAGCTACTGCTCTTCGGCATATTACCATCTGCGACTGATCAGCAGAATCCGACACCTGCTGACGCGAGACGCGTGCCATGCCGCAATACGTTGTCTTGTGCTGAGTCGCCTCAACTACTGCAATGGTCTACTCGGTGGACTGAACAATGGACTGACAAACCGACTCCAACGAGCACAAAACTCTGCCGCTCGCGTTATCAACCGTGTCAGACGGCGAGATCACGTCACACCGATTCTGTGATCGCTGCATTGGCTGCCGATCAAGATGAGAGTAACATTCAAGATCTGTACTTGCATGTATAAGATCCTGCATGGCTTGGCCCCGGACTACCTCAATTGTGCGATAGCTCGCAACGCGCCTACTCGTGCATTGCGATCGGCGAGTGACACAACATTGCTCGCAGTGACGGTGCCGAGGAGAACGGTCGGAAGGTGCAGCTTTGCAGTGGCAGGTCCAACCATGTGGAACAGCTTGCCTAAGAGTGTGAGAACAACTGAGACATTGGCAGCTTTCCGAAAACAACTAAAAACTCACTTATTTCGTTCACACTACCTGCCTTGATGACACTGATTTGTATTCTATGACGCTGCTTGGTTTTAAATTGTTCGGTTTGAAATCGTATTTTTACACACTAATTTATTGTTTTATAATGATTTATCTTAGATTATTTATTTATTTTTACTTACTTATTTCTCTTAGATTACTTATTTATCTACCTTAGACTATTAATTTGATCTTATCTTATGTATTTAATTAGTCTATATTTTAGATTTGGTCAACACGTCATAGTAATGTGTTCTTATTTATCTTAGCTTATTTACTTTTTTATCTTAGCTTATTTATTGTTATCTTACCTTATGTATTTAGTGAATTTATATTTTAGATTTAGTCAACACATCATATTATTGTGAAGCGCTTTGATTGGTATTTAGTTAGCTAAAAAGCGCTATATTAAGAAACGGAATTATTATTATTATAACTAATTCAGATATTGCCAGTTCGGTAGAATATTCAGCTCTGAAACCATACTGATTTGGGTGGAGGAGCTTATTAAGAGTGAGATAGTGGAATAGTTGAGTATAAACTATTTTTTCAAAGACCTTAGATATGCACGGCAGAAGAGATATTGGTCTGTAGTTGTTGAAAATATGATTATCATCTTTTTTGTGGACGGGAATAACTTTAGCAATTTTTAATTTTTGAGGGAATTTTCCACTAAGTAGAGATTGATTAATTATACTGGTAAGGGGTTTGGCAATGACATTAACAGAAGCTTTCAGCAATATTGAAGAAATGTTGTCATTTCCCATACTTCTTTTTGAATTTAAGTTATTTATTATATTTTTTGTGTCATTTTCACTGACAGGTGTAAATTGGAAGTTAGTATCATTTGTTCTTTTTTTTAGATACGATTTGAAGCTTGGTTTCCCATTAGTGTTTAATTTGTTTGTAAGGTGTGGTCCAATATTTATGAAGAAGTTTTTGAATTGTGTTGCTATTTCTTTTTTATTTGTTATCTTGGTTTCATTTACATTGAAATATGTCGGAAATTGTTTTTGTATTTTGGATTTGTTGATAACATCAGCTATGTTTTCCCATGTTTTCCTGATATCATTCCTGTATTGACTAAATTGCAGGTTATAATAAGTAGCCTTTGCTTCTCGTTTTAATTTCCTTACTTCTTTTGCTTTTGCTTCCAACTCAGTTAATTTTAGTTTGTTTATATTTGAGTTAGGACTTGTCATGTGTACTTCTAAGTATAGTTTGTCTCGTTTTTTTATTTTAGCTAGGAATTCATAAGTCATCCATTTCGACTTCTTGTGTTTGTATTTATTAAACTTTACATCTTTCAATGGGAAGTGGTTGTTCATTACCTCCTCTAGTTTGGTAGAGAATTTGTTATCGTACGATATAAGTGGATCTGCTGTTGCATTGTGATCAAAGACTTGATGCCAGTTTATATCTTCTAATTCATTGGTAAAGCTATCAATGTTTCTTCCTGTGAATGATATCATGCTAATTTTATCAGTTACAGTATATGTTTTATTGATATTGAAATTAAGTGCCGCAAATATTGCCATATGAGCAGAGATTTTTGCTGCCAATATGCCACTATCTGCTATGGTAAGAGGGTTTGATGATTTACAGTATATTTGGTCAATCAGTGTTGCATTTCTGGCTGACATTCTTGTGGGTAGTGTTATAACAGGCAGCAGGTCTATTTTGGTTAAAGTATCATAGAATTCTTGAAATTTTTCGTTCAAGTTAAGTTTCAATAGATCTATGTTGAAGTCACCTGTTAGTACTACATTTTTGGCATCCTTGTTAATGTCTAAGAGTACAGGATTGAATTCTTGCATAAATAAGTCAATTGAGGCATGGTTGTTGTTGTTTTTCGGGGGTCTGTAGATATTACAAATTGTTATCTTTTTATTTGAGTCATCAACAATATCCAGGCATAAAGCTTCCCAGGTTGAGTATGTATTATATGCTTTGGAGTTTGATATTGTGATATTATTTGATACATATGTGACTAGCCCTCCTTTCTTAGAGCATCTATCTTTGGATGCCTGTGTTATCATGGTGTAATTTTTTAGATTAAGATGTGTATCTGTGTTTTTCCGAATTCTTGCTTCCTGTATACAAATTACATTTATCTGCACATCTGATTCAGCAAGAGTACTAATTAAAATATTCAGTTCATAAATTTTAGAGCTCAGTGAATCTATATTTAGGCTTAAAATGGTTAACTTATTTGTGTGCCTTTTTAGAAATGTTTTTAAGTCGTCAACATTATGGTATTTACTTTTAATGCTGATGGAGCTTTCATTTATATCTATGTTTATAATTTTTGTTAGGTCATTTTCTTCAATGCCGCCTTTGTGTCTTAAGAATTCTTCAGTGTTAACTGACATTTTTCAGAGAACAATAAGTAATGATTTTACTAATTAGATACTTTTGAATTTGCCCATCAATTACTTGGTCAGAGTTAGCATGTAGAAATGTATGGCCCTTGGTACATTTTAAATGTAGCCGTAGGTTATATGTTATATTCGGTTTGCTTCTAAATACCTGCACATAGGTTCGATTTCTTGTATACCATATATCATAGTATTTTGGGGATATAGCTAATAGATTTATATTTGGCCACATTACATTTGCACAGATCCCATGTGTTAATAGCATGCATACAAGTACAGACCTAGAATAAAGAGGTGTGATAACATATATAATATACAACTGAAAAAATGTAAAAAAAATGACTAAATATAAAGAGTCTTTGGTCACAGCAGTACTCACACCAACGGCAGTAATGTTATCCATTGGCATTGAGAGTCATGTTTGTGTTGATAGGTCATATCAATGGTTTGTCCGTTTAACACTCGTACAAACCCCTCAACTGCTGTTCCGTAGTGACTGTCACCTTTCTCCCACTTGCCAGCAAACAAATGATTCTTCCGTCTGTCGTCCAAGTTGCTGCCACGTTTGGTGCTGTCCGCGCTTTGGTCAGTAGTTCGCTTCGCCGTTTTGTTAAATTCTCCGTGACGACGATCTTGCTGCCCTTCAGCTTTCTCTTCACCATGAATATGTCATTCCGTGGGGCGTACAAACCCCTCAACTGCTGTTCCGTAGTGACTGTCACCTTTCTCCCACTTGCCAGCAAACAAATGATTCTTCCGTCTGTCGTCCAAGTTGCTGCCACGTTTGGTGCTGTCCGCGCTTTGGTCAGTAGTTCGCTTCGCCGTTTTGTTAAATTCTCCGTGACGACGATCTTGCTGCCCTTCAGCTTTCTCTTCACCATGAATATGTCATTCCGTGGGGCATAGGACGTCAGCTTGACGATGACAGCTCGCGGTTTTTGGCTGGTTTCGCCGGTCATCCTGCCCAGTCGGTGGCTTCTGTCGATGCAGTTGCGGTCGATCGGCAGACCCAACTTACTTTGGCAGATCCTCACCACGGCTTCGGTTGTGTCTTTCTCGTTTTCCGGAATCCCGTGGAAAACGAGACAGTTGCGCCGGCTGTACTGTTCGAGACTGTCTCGTTCCATAGTCTCACGTTTTCATTGTCTAGGTCCGATACACGCGCTTGCAGTGTTGTAGTCTCTTGGGCCGACCTCTCGTTGTCCATAGTACTAGCCTCGTAGATCTGCTGCTTAATGTCGTCCATGGCTTTGGCGTGCAGCATCGAGTCCACCAGCTTTGCAGTAAAAATGTCATTCTCCATCAGACTGTTGATGATGGCATCTGTTACTGACGTGACAATCGCTTTCATGATATCGGCATCATTTTCGAGGAGGCCGACAATTGCCAACCGCACGTTGTGCACAAGCTCGCGGACGTCGCCATCTTGGTTTGGTTGTTTTCGTGGCGATGTGTCTTCTGCCAAGTTTTCTTGTGGATTTCTTTATGATGAAAAATGGTCCCCCCCGATGACTAGTTTGTTTTCTTCACAGATAATTACCACAGTAATCTTAAATATTCTTAAAATTATATGTAATATTTCTGCAAGATCTGTTCAGCAGGCTTGTGAACACATGCATGTCAACGCATTTGAATACAATTGCAAATGTTTTGAGGTTGCATGTAAATGTGTTTGTAAATGCATTTAAATTCATTTGAAATGTTTTGATTTGTTATATTAATTTGTTTATATTTGGAACAATTGGAAGATGATATATGATGAAATAAGTACGTTTATACCACTTCAGTGAGTGCCTGAGCTACGACGATTGTGAATGGTGCAACCCAGGCACTCAACCGTGTCGAGGCAAAGGAAAGTGCCCAATGGAACCATCACCAGGTAAGGATGTCAAAGATGGGTTATCAACTATTATGTATAGCACTTTGGGAATTATGACTGACAAATTCACAGCATGCGTATCTAAGGTTTGCATGTGCCTGTTAACGGACGCGTGATATCGTTTCATGGTTCAAGCAGGTGAACAGTTGTTTATATAACTGGTAAATTAGTATACGTACCATACATGTGTTAACAGTGATAGACAACGTTACTGTGGCCACCATGGCGTATGAGTAACAGTAATCCTACTCAAATTTCCAAACAAGGTTGTCGCCTTGTAATGTAACTTATTTTTAAAAAGTGACTTACAAATCTTTAATAACTCTCATTGAACGAAAGCGTCAATTCGATTGAAAGGTTAATGCCCCCATAGTGTGTGGTTCTTTATTCATGACAACGAGTGGCAATGTCAACATTTTGTTTCAAAAACTGTGTTTTCTACATAGTCCAGCCGATATGTCAACAATAATGGTAAATTGTGCATTTTATGTTAAAAAGTATAAAACTTGGCACACACTTAGACCATACATAACCAAAAATAGTTTCCTGTTGGTGAATTGTGCATTTTATGATAAAAAGTATAAAACTTTTCACACACTTAGACCATACATAACCAAAAATAGTTTCCTGTTGGGCCATCTCAGATTTTGCCCCGGATTGCATTGGCGGCCATTTTTAAAGATGGCCATGAAAACCAACGTTTCCCATATCTTAAGAACTACGCCACACAACGCTGCAATTTCAGTGTCAAAATATAGGTCTTAGAGGTCACCGATTTCAAATATTTTTTATTTGAACTCCGACATTTATATCCGCCATTTTTAAAGATGGCGGTTGTCAAAACCAATTTACCTATATCTTAACAACTATGCCACCCAGAGCCGTAATTGTGTCATTTTACAGGTTTGGGACAGCGATTTTCAAAACATTTTACTTTTGACGCGATGGAGACCACTTTCATTGTGAAACATGGGAAGCGGAGACATGGAAGATCTGGTTCCAGCAAAAGAAAGCTCCCCTAAATCTGCTGCAAAAGTCATCATTCTTGATCCTTTCTGTGAATATGCTACCTTCCCTATATTCACATAAACTGCAGAAAGCAAAGAGGGTAGATATATTATGGGATGTGTACATCCCCGAAGGCTTGAAGGCACACACGAGGAGCAAGGAGGAGAAGGAGTCCGGAGACATGTATATATGTATGCTGTGACTGCAAAATGACGTTTCTGAGGCTCGATGACAAAACCACAGGGTTGTTCTCTTTCCTAGCCACCCAAGCAATACCACTTAACACAGAGAGTCGGGTCACCAACACACACCACCAAAATGTCCTATGCACTCTATGCCAGCACACATTTGAGGAGGCCGACACACGTATCCTGCTTCATGTGACAGATGCTGTGAGGGCACAAGGTACTGCATCTACTGATACGTACAGTCAATACTGATGTGCTTGTCCCAGCAGTAGCAGTAGTCCTGCTGGTCAACATTGCTCTGGGTTTCGTTTGGAATAAGGAAGAGCTTCAGATTCCTGGCAGCCCAAGAGATGGTCATAACATTGGATCATGACTGGTGTTGAGCCCTGCCCATGTTCTATGCCTTCACTGTGTGCGACACGGTGTTGTCTTTTGGAGGCAGGCGCAGTGAAACAGCATAGAAAACATAGAAAGCTGTGGAAGAGGCTACATCAGCATTCTGTGCTTTGGGTGCTTCCCGTGAATCTATTGGTGACTGGCTAGGGACACTTTGTACGGATGTATGATAGCACCAGCAGCCACGTCCACATCAATGATTTCCGGAAACAGCTGCCCAAAGGGGTATAGCAATCAATGGCATCCCCCTCACAGGCTGCACTACTGCGGCACATTAGATGGTACTGCTGTGGACAGATGTTGGTATGAGCTTCCATCATCAAACGTAGCATCAAAGTAGGTTGGAAAGTGAGACGGACAACCCATCGAGCCTCAGAAACTCATTTTACTTTCCAGGCAAACATTGTATGGCTCTACACATATTCCGGAGTCCTTTTCCTCTCTAGCTCCGTGTGTGCGCCTTCAAGCTATCGGGGATGTACACATCACATAAGATATCTACCCTCCTTGCTTTCTGATGTATATATGAATATAGGGAAAGAAGACTAGTTTCACAGAAAGTTTTGGTTCCACCAGCTTTCAACATGCTGACTGTTGCTGACCATTGATGATGAAGGCTGTTGCAGCATAACAGGGGCGTTCTCTTGTGCTCGAACCAGATCTTTATAGTGAAGTTGGGCACACCTGATTTTCATGCTGAAAGAAATCATCTAGATCTCCATTGCATACCTGGCAAGCAATGTACAACCTAGAGAATAGGGAACAGTCATTCTTCGTTGAAGACAGTTGCTGTTGAGCTCTTGATTTCTCTAGCATGGGAATACTACTGGGTGGGTGATTGCTCCTTTTGATGAGATAATGGACTGGCTTTGTATAACTCTATGGCCAAAATATTTTATTAGGATATATCCTAACTTTGTTTTACAGTTTCATGCTGGTATCAGAATACTGATAAGAAATTATCTGAATGGTGGCTATTTTGAAAATTGGCTGCCATAGCCTTCATAGGAAAAATCAGTGATGAAAATATAGCTAAATATTCTTGTTTACCTATGATCTGAGTATGCACCAAGTTGCATGCCTTTATTATTTCAACCATATTTCTTGACATATCTACCGTACTAATATGGGACAATTTGTTTTCACGGCCACCATTTTTAAAATGGTGGATATGGATGTCGGAAAAGGTAAAAAAAATTAATATTTAAAATCTTTACTCCCAGAAACCAATATTTTGTCAACGTTAGTTACGGCTCTATGTGATGTAGTTATTAAGATATGGGGAAAATTTACTTTGACAGGTGCCATCTTTTCAAATGGCATATATGAATGTCGGTGAAGGTCAAATTTTAAATGTTCTGAAATCGCTGTCCCCAAATCTATACAATAACACAACAATTACAGCTCTGGGTGACGTAGTTGTTAAGATATAGGTACATTGGTTTTGACGACAGCCATCTTTAAAAATGGCGGATATGACACACATTAATCAATAACAAAAAGTTTTGAAAAAAATACTTTTCACTCGTGTTCTAATAACATGTTCAGTCACTGGGTGGTACCATTTAACTGTCGCTGCTGTAGTTTCATGGGAAACATGGGTGGCTCAACTGACTTAGTGGCTCAGCTAATGCTGCCTAGCCTTGCTGTCTTTGTACTATGTTCCACGGAAATGTTCGTAGCGTACGTTTTAACAAGATTTGCCATCCAAGCCAAAGGCCCAGATGGCAAGTGGACAAGGAAGCCATTGGCTTATCGAGAGTCCAACAATGTTCATCTACTTATAACCCGCCTTCCTGAGATATGTGTCAACCTTGTTTTTAAACATATTCACCTGCTAGCAGTTACACAATCTGTAGACAATTTGTTCCATTCATTTATTATCACTCATGTCCCCAAATTTTTACAATAACACAACAATTACAGCTCTGGGTGACGCAGTTGTTAAGATATGGGTACATTGGTTTTGATGACAGCCATCTTTAAAACTGGCGGATATGACAAACATTAATCACAAAAAGTTTTAAAAAACATACTTTTAACTCATGTTCTAACAACATGTTCAATTACTGGTTGGTACCATTTAATTGTCGCTGCTATAGTTTCATTGGAAACATGGGTGGCTCAACTAACCCAGTGGCTCAGCTAACGCTGCCTAGCCTTGCTGTTTTTGTACTATGTTCCGTGGAAATGTTCCTAGCATACGTTGCCACTCGACATTCGTATTATTGGGAAGCATGCGTTACCACGAACGGATATTCAAAGGCTTTAAACAGCAGCATTTCCCGAAAGAACATCAAAGCAACTTACCATTGATTTTTTTGGATTAAAACCCGGACGTTGGCCAGGTAGGACAACTTTAAATCTTGCGTCATCTGGTGTCAGTAGCATTGTCTATCACTATTATTATAATTTCAATTTTACAAACGTTTCATACTGTTTTGTGCAATAATGTGCAAGAAATGTTGTGGGCCTGGATCATCGGTACAGACCTTGCATAAGGGTGGGCTCGGTAAAAAAAAACATGGGCGTGTTTTATAAATAATTTGGGCCTTCTCACTAAATCTATCATAAATATATTATAAGTTATAAAAACACTGTTTTACACTTTTGTCGTGAGCTGTCCATGGCTTCAGTATTTCACATTGTATTAACTTCTTGCAGTTAAGTTTTAATTTGAATACATAGCAATACCACATTGACACTATTCGAATAACTAATGTTTAATGTTCATTATGTTTGTTAATGTATATATCACCAAATCTATTCTATGATATTCTTTGGTGTTGTACATAATAATAATAAAAAATAATAATAAAATAGTAACATTACAAAACAATTATGCTGATAAGAAAAAAATAAAAATATATATATATATGTATATATATATAATATCTAGACAATTATATCATATGGTGCTATAAAAAATACAAATATTACATAAACATTTATAAACACAGGATAAAATATAAACTCTAGACAATTATATTATATGGCGCTATAGACAAATAAAAATGAAAAATAGAATATGATAGGATAAAACTATTAAAAAGAATAAAAGATATATATATACATATACACATATACACATATATATACATATATATATATATATATATATATATATATATAACCACTTGATATAATTGATATTTACTGTTGAAAAGTACCATTGTAGGACTTTGCTCAACAATAAATTGCCCTTTTATTGAACATTGTGCCTTTTTTGATATTTGAAAGTATAACATGTGCGTGCGTGCGTGCGTGCGTGCGTGCGTGCGTGCGTGCGTGCGTGCGTGCGTGCGTGCGTGCGTGCGTGCGTGCGTGCGTGCGTGTTTAGGTTATGTTAGTATATATCCTACTCTGACTCTCTAGACGTAATCGCATAATATTATGTTGTCTCATTATTACAACTGGCAATGTATTCCTTTCATGTTCACAGAGGCTGGTAAGTTTGGGATTGGCATCATCATCGGCGCCGTTGCTGGTGCAGTCTTTGTCGTTGCTATCATCATCGTTGTTGTTGTCGTCCGACATCGTCGAACCTTATCAACGCGGGCAAAGAATGTCTATGAAGGCAACCACGGCGAGCATGCGAGCCAGCAACAACAAAATTTGTCTGTTGAAGTTTCGGATGGTGAAAACCGTAGCCAGCAACGGCACCTTCCGACTGCAGAATTCGACATGGAAAACCGTAGCCAGGAAGATCATTTTGAACGTTTAAATACAGCAAGCCGTATTCAGGAACAGGAGCAGAATTATGCGCAGTTGGACATAAGTCGAAGCGTGGTCGAAAGTGTGCAGTAGAATAATGTCTAGACAGGGCGACCTTGTAAGCAGGCCAACCAATGGACTGGCGGGATGGATAGTAACAATTGTGCCAAGGACATTTTTTGGTCATTGCTTAGAAGCATAGAAACTTTAGACAATAGACAATTTCAGCCATACGTCCCATGCTCCGAATAGCCTACAAGTTTAACTAATCTCATAGGTAGCCGTAGTGCAGTTTCAGCTATTACCTAACAAGCGCTGGTGTATTTATTGACCTTCAACTGTGCCATGCTTGAGCGATGTTCCACCAGCGGATGTGTCGACTCGTTCTTAAACGTGTAATTACAGTAAAATTACGAGTGCATTTCCTGTCCCGTTAATTTATTGTTGTTGTTAGATATGTAGATTACATCGCATGTAAAACTGAAGCACATCTTCTTTAAGATAATATCTAAAAACTAAAAAGTATTGTATTCCTTAGTGAAGGCCATTCTATCCGTGCTTACGTATGCGTGTCTCGGCGCGACAGCTATCGAGAACACATGACCGGCAAATTCAGCAGACGTCAGTACCTATAAGTTACGGTCGGAACTAACTATACGTAGAGCGAAAAAAACTTATGGCTGAACCTGTCTAATGTGAGAATACACAGCTGTGTAATATTCTCACAACTGGTCATGTATGTTCATAATAATTGTAGAATCGTGCTTTATATATTATATCTGCCCTGGTTTTGTTTTACCAATAACTGATTAGTCCGTTTATTTAGACGAACAAAAAGCTTCGGAAAGGTGGCACCTTTCAAGTAAATCATAAGGAGGATACGTTAGAAAGTTAAATGTTTATAGTAATAATGTTGTACGGTATATCGTGCCCGTCCTCGGGGTTTTGAAAATGGGGGTTTGGGCGTACACAATTTGTTCAGCTGTGGATTTCTGGGATGATTTCTAAAAACAATTACCGTTCAAACAAAATTAATTCACCCTGGACGGACATCACATGTAAAACGGTTGTTGTCATCGCTGGCTTTGGGCCATTTATATACGAATGACCGAAAGAGGGTGCGCGTGTGTGTATATGCGTGTACGTTGAAGAGTATTTATATGTTTATATTGACTAAGACACGTGATTTGTTTAATAAATAGTGAACATGCACTTATTGCCAGAAAATGAACTTAGAGGTGTGTGTTTAGTGGTACTGACTGTAATATACGCAATGCTGAACTGTAATATAGCGTATGAGTATTGTATCGAAAAACATTGATGCCACCTATTTTACGTCTAGGTTTAAATTGACGAAGACACTTATTTTTTAACAAATTAGTGAATTTATATTACACTATTTGGACGATTTATGCCTGAGACAAAGTCGGTAAATTTACTGATTCATAATCTGCTGGTAAATTAATATTCAGTACTTGGTATTGGTGATTCAAACGATTTCAACCATGGGCCAGGTTATTACATATCCTGGACGTTCTATGTAACCGTTCCATGTAAATACTACAGCACCGACACTATTTAGAAATTTAAAAAAATTATTTGAAGCTTTTGTGGAGAGTTGGTAGTTTATGACATCAGTATTTATGTTAATATACGATAGAGTAAATATAGTTTATATATGTAAGATGATTTTATGATATTTAATAAGATGTGTTTTCATTGAGTTGTTATATCAGTATCCGAGCAAATGGCAACGATGATTTGATGAATAACTTTAGTATTTGTTGGCAGCGTCAATGTGTATGTACTTACGTGCCAACTGTTGAGGTGTACCTGTAACTGTTTTTCTAAACCTGTAACTAATTTTGTAAAATTTTACAATAGTGCGAATACTTTAGCGGTTTGCAAGCAGCTGCGACAATGTCTCAACAGATCCAGTCAATATGTCCTAGTTCGCATGGAGAGCTCTTTTTGCGCATGTGTGTCAAACCAGTGGGGCGTAGATAAGCATACGGGTTCGTTTGCGGATCTTACGGATTTCAATGTTACAGCTGTGCACCATTCAAGGTTAGCACATATGTGTGTGCACTAATACATCATTGTTCAGGCAGTTTTCAGACATTAACAACATAAAGTGATATTTACAATTATGTTTAATTACAAACAATAAACACGTGAAAATATAATCTGTGTTGACTAAATCATATACGTGTCCATATAGCAGTGGGTAACTCGATAAATCCATGGCCATTGCTCAGTAAACCCCATCCCTCGAGAGGCCGTCACATCAATGTGAACGAAGTATGCTTATGTCTGAAATATTTTATGTGCGTGCGTGCGTGCGTGCGTGCGTGCGTGCGTGCGTGCGTGCGTGCGTGCGTGCGTGCGTGCGTGCGTGCGTGCGTGCGTGCGTGCGTGGCTATTCGTATGACTACACCCTTTCCTCCATGTTATTTGATCCCATCGTATTGTAATTGTGTTCATGCAGTGCGTACTCCTGGCAACATCATCATCGGTTTCACTCTCTGTGCAATCGTTGTCGTTGCTATCGTAATCGTCGACATCGTCATCGCCTGCCGTCGCACGCAGCACGCGGGACGGTGCGGAGACCTTACAGCAACTCGCCGCACCGACTCAGTTAGCCTAGACCCGGTGAGGATGACCAGGATCCGAACGTCAGAACTGTAGAACTGCCCGTCCACCGTCCCTCTTGCTCGATCTCATCGTGTTGAAACTGTCAACGCGTTCCTTTCGTGTTCACAGTTTCTGCTAATCCCCGCGTTGGCCTCATCATCGGCATCTCCGTTGGTGCAGTCATTGTCGTTGCCATCGTCGTCGTCGCTGTCGCGTGTGGTCGAATGATAACATCACGGCGGATGGCGGAGAATGAGTACGACAACCCGCCGGCCCGCCAGCGACAGCCGCGACCCGGCAACGACTACCAGAACGAGAACGGGAGAGTCGTAGGAGACAACGTCACCGCTCGGGGCGGTGCTGGTGTTGTGAATCATTCCTTCGAACTAGTCACACGTTGACCAGTACGTCCGCACAGTTGAACTGTCCAGTGTATCGAATGTCATCTGACTACTCGTAAACTCAACCATTAATATAAGTTTTCATTCTCCTTTCTTTAACGGTTTCCCCACCGGCTGACTGAATGGGAGTATAGAGGGAATGGCTCTACCCGTTAGCAATGTAGATGTATCTTAACAAACGAGTTTGTATATTCTTAGTATTAGTACTAAATACTATTAGGTGTCTGTGACGTTAAACGGTCGTTACTAATGTGTTGTTTATGCCAAAGTCACATCCGGGTACTTTTTGTATGTAATGAGTGTCGTTTCGGGAATGTTGGTGGAACATGTTTAGATCGACCATAATTTTACCTGGAATGTTTCCTAAGTATAATTAACATAGATACGTTGAAAATAACAAACATAACTCTGGTGTTATCATAATAGACTTTATCGTAACTAGCAATAAATAGCGTTTTTTGTTTTGTTCTATCCGAACTGATAACCGATGACTGATTGACATAGCCTAGGCTCGGTGTGTACGTCATACGGGAAGCTCACTAAAACATAGCCTAGGCTCGGTGTGTACGTCATACGGGAAGCTCACTAAAACATAGCCTAGGCGCGGTGTGTACGTCATACGGGAAGCTCACTAAAACAGGGCACGTAATTAATCACTGTCTGATTGTACCGGCAGTCAAACAGTGAGACAAGACATTATTCGAAGGAAACCGTCTCATTTAATAATAATGGTAAACATACAAGAATGACTTTGTGAAGGCTGGCCATGTGCAGACTTGTACCATTGACTGACCATTCCATTTACGATTACCCGTTTTATAATAAGTTGAAAAACAGAAAAACATAATATTTGTTCTGATGTACAACTACGGATTTATCCGCTAGATGTGTTTGTAAATTGCGAACCCTTCTAATAATCATGGATATTGTTGTTGCGTGCCCTTCGCGTCGATTAACTATTACGTTTATATGTGCAGGATTCAAAGCAACGTTGTTTTCTTCATATATAACTTATAGTTAAACCACAATTAGGAACCATTGCGTTTACCTAAGCTTTGCCAGTGTTAATTGCTTATCAGATTGCGTTAGATCACTTGTGTATATGTATATATACATGTATATGTGTAGATATGTTTGAGAGTAGTGGTACTGACCGTAGCGTTTGTGTTCACATATATGCTGACTACGACACAGCACTTTTATTAGAATAATGAACGTTGAGAAACTGAGTCTGAGGACAGATGACGGTGACGTACAATTGTTTCCGCTCTATGCGACGTCTTCGGCGCAAGAGAACAGAAAACAGAGATTGTTAGAACACGTGTTCATATGTTTGTGTATATGCTCCCGAAAACACTGATGAACTATTCTATGTTCACACGATTACGTTTATGTAGGCATACAATATTTAGCAACCAGCGAATGAACGTTGCTAGACAATTTAATTTTTGTATGGGAGAAAATATGTTTTGTTATTATTTTTGTATTACTTGATGTGCTAAAGATGATGTTCAGTACTCAACACTGAGCATCTTTGTTCAATTAAAACACGGCAATGTTATTGTTCAATGTATCATTATTCTCGTATTAAATTAATGCAAAACGTTGAGCCGGTTTTCACCGCTGCACCGGTATTGGGTTTAGAGTAGGGTATGGCATCGCGCCCCGGTAGCAAATGGGGGCTGGGCAAGGCGACCGGGGGGTGGGCAAGGCGACCGGGGGTGGGCAAGGCGCCCAGGGGCTGGGCAAGGCGCCCAGGGGCTGGGCAAGGCGCCCAGGGGGTGGGCAAGGCGACCAGGGGGTGGGCAAGGCGACCAGGGGGTGGGCAAGGCGACCAGGGGGTGGGCAAGGCGCCCAGGGGGTGGGCAAGGCGACCAGGGGGTGGGCAAGGCGACCAGGGGGTGGGCAAGGCGACCAGGGGGTGGGCAAGGCGACCAGGGGGTGGGCAAGGCGCCCAGGGGGTGGGCAAGGCGACCAGGGGGTGGGCAAGGCGCCCAGGGGGTGAGCAAGGCGACCAGGGGTGGGCAAGGCGACCAGGGGGTGGGCAAGGCGCCCAGGGGCTGGGCAAGGCGGCAAGGGGCTGGGCAAGGCGCCCAGGGGGTGAGCATTTACAATTTCTTTATTTGAATGTATTTCAATATGTCCCCTGCAACCGATACATTTATACCACTGCTATAATCGTATTAGCTTATTGTGTGCATTCACTTTTATCTCGTGACTATTGTACATAGTCTCATTTGGCAAGGACGGTTGTGAAGCTGAAATGTCAAAGTCAGTAGCTCAACGCGTGTTTGCTTCTGCTGCAACCGTACTGTAGTCAGACGGGCATGATGATATGCGGCTACATCTGGCTACCTCGACATTTTTTTTCGTGCCTTATGGCTAGACGGAGAGGGGTAGCAATGTTATGCACATGGGCGCTAATCCCCACCCTACCATATGTTAGCTAAGTCCGGGTCACATCGTAAACATGTCGATTTTTACAGCAAAAAGATTCCGTGCAGTTACACAGCACATGTCACCATATAGTGATAACGATATGCACGGTGTCATACACTTATCAATTTGAACGCTACTGGGTTCTATGCAGGGAAACCGCTCTTGGCACGATCCATGCAATATCACCGGGCAGTGCTTGATATTTTTTTTTATTCTCCAAGATGGATCGAAGATATGAAGCGTGTACTATACTGGCATGTGGCTTAACGTAGGCGGCTACCGTGAAATCAAGCCAACTCTTCCTCCTTGTTCCCTACTGTGCAGGGCTGGGGGACGGGTAAATTATTGTCGAGCCACTCTTTTTGTTCTTTCTTTCCATAGTTTTAGTATTTTGAACATATCAAATTGCAATATTCCTGCAAGTTTTATATTTGAATATTAAATCAGTCTCGTGTTGTGACTGATTATAATAAGTGTAAGAGAGACCGGCGCTAGTTGTTACAATTTTCAGTTAAAGTCACTATGTTAGATGCATTATTTATCTCAACTTATACATTTAATTTAGTATTCGTATTAACAAAATGATATTCCATTGTATAGTTGGGTAGAAGTGTGAAGTTTCCCAGGCGCGGTCGACTGTAACAACTAACCCCGTAAGAGGAGCCAGTTGTTACATCGTACGGGGCTCTTTGTTACAGCAAAAAAACACCTGGTTCGCAAAGCAAGTGTCACTCGTACATGTTACTGTTACACTGTTACATTGACTGGATTATACGCAGAGAAGAGAACGGTGTACGCGGGCGTAAGAGTCGGCTGCTCGTGCTGATTGTCACGACTGCGGGATTCAACAATGGATCAGACACTTTTAATATGTTTTAATGATTTCTCATCGCGTCTTTCGAGCATTCGCGCAATTCCTCCGTCAGTCAACCAGTTTTTATTCACTCAGTTTAGCTTCTGTTATCGGCGTGCCTTCGATCATGAATTTCGCGATAAAAAAAGGAATTTTCTCTCCCTTTAAAAATATGTCCGTGATTTCGCTGAGTTGTGGGATGCATGCCGTGAAGGGGATGAGGAGAACGTAGATCCAGCCACACAGGAACCCGATCCACCAACCAATCCACAGTAGTATGATCAGCCACACGATAGCCCAGAGGATCTTCATAGGTCCTTCCGACATGTCTGCAGCTTTCAGGAACGTTGTGGGCGTAATAGTATCCGCTGCAAACACACACAGCAGTAGGCAGCACTTAACGTTTAGTGTATTATTGTGTTGTACGTATATGTTTGGTAAGTGTGCAGCAATCAGTAGCAGTTCAATGAGCGCTCAGGTGGTTAATGAAAACATATTCTTCTTTGATGCTTCCTGCTGTACTTGTCAATAATTGCCTGGATGTCGAGTAAGACGTCGTTGTGTACACGAAGTAGCACCGACGCACTGAGGCGATCCTGCACCAGTTTGATTGCACCAGTTTGATTGCAGAATTAGCACGCTCCACTCCAGAACTTGTGACCGATATTAGCAACAGCAAGTGAAAAATACGGAACAGATTTGGAAACATTTGGCTGGATGTGGGGTTTTGTTCTGACGAACTTCTCACGAACCCCATTTCTTCTTCCACAGTCTGACTTCAGCTGTCATGGCGCAATTTATGGCTCGTCGTGGCAATAGCATTATTGGAGGTCGATTATGCGAGCATTTGTCCGCTTGTCCGAACTGAATCTCGTGTCAAATTCCAGGAGAATGTGGTCTAGAAATTGTAGGAATGCTAAGCGTAACCAGTATATGTATGATGTGATTGCCTCCACAGTGCTTCTCCTGGCCTCCACAGTGTTTCTCCTGGCCTCCACAGTGTTTCTCCTGGCCTCCACAGTGTTTCTCCTGGCCTCCCACAGTGTTTCTCCTGGCCTCCACAGTGTTTCTCCTTGCCTCCCACAGTGTTTCTCCTGGCCTCCACAGTGTTTCTCCTTGCCTCCCACAGTGTTTCTCCTGGCCTCCCACAGTGTTTCTCCTGGCCTCCACAGTGTTTCTCCTTGCCTCCCACAGTGCTTCTCCTGGCCTCCACAGTGTTTCTCCTTGCCTCCCACAGTGCTTCTCCTGGCCTCCACAGTGTTTCTCCTTGCCTCCCACAGTGTTTCTCCTGGACTCCCACAGTGACTTCGTATCGAGATCACAGTCCCAGCTGTGTTGAACATCTCTTCCGTCATCTTATAGATCTCATTGTATCCGCAACTGCATTTTGTCTTATCTCGATCAGATGTCCTTTACCAGGGCAACTTCTTAGGCCTGGAGAACATATCCTGCGCAGAACCCTGGAACAGCTTCCTGAGTTCTATGGTGTACAGAAACATGCACCGATTCGCTTAGAATGCAACTTTGAATGCAAAGCTTGAGACCACGTAAAGTAGGCCAAGAACATCCGTCGTTGTTTTTGAACTCCATTTGTTGCTCTCATTGAAACTTCGAGTATCCTTCAGTCGAGAGGTGACGTCCATAAAGCCGGCAGTAAAAACATAGATCATCCATCTATCGATAAAACAATCACGTTCAGACTAATTTAGTTATTACGTAACAGAAGACCCTAAACACCCCCCCCCCAATTTTTTTCAAGCAAAACGGTGGGCGCATACCCCCTGTGGATCCGCGCCTGCACACACACACACACACACACACACACACACACACACACACACACACACACACACACACACACACACACACACACACACACACACACACACACACACACACACACACACACACACACACGAACGCACGCAAACAGAAGGTATATATTCAGCCATACGAAATAAAATTCAGAAGATATATTATATATTTTAATACTAAACAAGAAAGAGAAGCTTCGTAACCTGTAAAGGGGAAATATTTGGCTATGAAACGTAATGTGCACGTTATGTCTCAAACAGGAGTTGAAAGTTTACCTACCTAAATGTGTTGCTGATGTGACACAGATAATGCCGAACTGTTTTTTCGAAGTGCGGCACCGTTATTTTGCTATGAATAAGCGGGAAATTCTGTCACCACTTCACTTGGTATGACGTCAGCTATATAAACTTACGTCACTACCGGCGAATTGTGTTTAACAAGATTGCCATCTAAAGCAACAAGCTCCAGATACAAGTAGCCAAGAAAATAGTTATTCTTTGTTGGTCGGTTCCTTCAGAAATATGGCAACATTTAAGGTAACATTCATCTCTCTCTCTCTCTCTCTCTCTCTCTCTCTCTCTCTCTCTCTCTCTCTCTCTCTCTCTCTCTCTCTCTCTCTCTCTCTCTCTCTCTCTCTCTCTCTCTCTCTCTCTCTCTCTCTCTCTCTCTCTCTCTCTCTCTCTCTCTCTCTCTCTCTCTCTCTCTCTCTCTCTCTCTCTCTCTCTCTCTCTCTCTCTCTCTCTCTCTCTCTCTCTCTCTCTCTCTCTCTCTCTCTCTCTCTCTCTCTCTCTCTCTCTCTCTCTCTCTCTCTCTCTCTCTCTCTCTCTCTCTCTCTCTCTCTCTCTCTCTCTCTCTCTCTCTCTCTCTCTCTCTCTCTCAAAGTGTGAGGTTACTATAGCACTGTAGTCACCAAATGTGGGATCATTACCCCTTGGAATAGCATGTACTACAGCGGAACCAGCAAACACGTTGACATCAAATGTACTGGGGCTTCTAGTTGGAAGGTAAGCGAAGGGTTTATGTCAACTCGGAGATGACTGCCAAAGATAATTTTCAAGCATGACAAAGTATTCTAACGAATTTTACTTGAGATGACCAGCTGGCTGAAGATACAGCGGTCACTCTTGAAGTATTTCATCTTCTGCTTCATCTTGGATTCGGCTTTTTGCAATTGGATGCTTCAATATGTGAATGCTACTCCTCTTAACTGGCTCATGGAATCACAGTCCTGTCGGCAATAACCTGCTTTAGATAGGCTTTGTTGCGAAATGTGGTTAGCACGTTCTTTTCAAAACAGTAAAGGGTATCGAGGTCTGTACATTCATGTACAGGAGTGTCGAGGTATGTACATTCATGTACAGGAGTGTCGAGGTCTGTACATTCATGTACAGGAGTGTCGAGGTCTGTACATTCATGTACAGGAGTGTCGAGGTATGTACAGGAGTGTCGAGGTCTGTACATTCAGGTACAGGTGTGCACTTCAACCTATCGGATATGTGGGCGGTGGCTGACAAGATGCATGATCAGCGTGATAGGTTCATTCTTCTTTACAGACTGAATATTCTGTTAAATATACCCAATTTCTGCTATCCTAGCCTGTTCATGGTGGCAGTCAGTTTCAAGATTCCAAACCATATCAGGTGCAATACAATATAGCTGTCTCAGTCTGGAAGGTGTAGTGTTGGTCACACAGGCATATTTAACCTTCCCAGTCACAATGAACCGTAATCATGTTGCCACTCCTGACCAGGGCAGCTTATGGGTAATGGTGCATTCATCGTATAAAGTGGGATGATGTGATGCACTAAGTCTGCAACTTGACTTCACTGTCACTCGACTTGGACATGGTGGTATGCCATGACTTTGACACTTTGGTCGCGACTCGACCCTATCGACATACATAACAATCCAGTACTATTTTAATCTGCATGGGTGCATGTGGGTCGCTAGTAGTTGGAAATATTTGCAAAACCATACCGCACATATCATAAAAAATAATAACGTTAATAAATTTACCGTACATATTGTACGTGTTAGAATGTGACTTGAACCCTAGTGACTTGGAATAATTCAGTATAATGACTCAAGTCCTTAAAACTCCATCCTCCACTGATTTAGCCTCTAACAAATCCGGTTTGTTGATGTCCAAACATGTAGCGTGTGAATAGTTTATGCAACGTCCGCAGTCAATTTAATAAAAAGGCCGATTTTTCAAATCATCGAGAGAATTAACTGTAAGCATTAGATCTGGTAAGATTCCATCCTCTCCCCGGTCACTTCCATCCTCTCCCCCCAATCGCTTCCATCCTCTCCCCGGTCACTTCCACTCTCCCCCCAATCGCTTCCATCCTCTCCCCGATCACTTCCATCCTCTCCCCAATCGCTTCCATTCTTTCCCCGGTCACTTCATTTCTCTCCCCAATCGCTTCCATCCTCTCCCCGATCACTTCCATCATCTCTCCAATCGCTTCCATCCTCTCCCCGATCACTTCCATCCTCTCCCCAATCGCTTCCATTCTTTCCCCGGTCACTTCATTTCTCTCCCCAATCGCTTCCATCCTCTCCCCGATCGCTTCCATCATCTCTCCAATCGCTTCCATCCTCTCCCCGATCACTTCCATTCTCTCCCCAATCACTTTTAACAAGGTTAAAAAAATCAAAGGACTTACACTTGACTTTGAAGTCTGTGACTTACCAACAAATCTGCTAGGCCTATGAAACTAGCTAATATTAGCTGGTACATATTGAAGTGACCAAGAATTAACAAAACACAACACCTTTACTCTTATCAAACAACATATTTTTATTAAAATTGTTATTTCAGTTGCACACAACTTAAAATGGGAGTTACACATAGCACAAACACAATTCTAACAACTGCTATTTCCTAAGTGGAAATTGCCCAATGGAAGTACAGTGTGAACTAATTAATTACATCATCTTTTTTCTACAAACACAAAGTAAGTAATCTTCATTTTGTGCTACCCATGTGGGGTTGCTATTTATATAATATAAATCCAAATTTCTCCTCCACATGATCCCTTTCTACCAGATATCACTTTAGCAACTGTCTACTAAAAATGGCTGTCAATTTCATTATCATAAAATGTTCCAAATACTAGTTGTAATCAAGTCACTGATTCTCATGACCTGGGTGAGTCTTGAATGTTTAAAACAATCTTACCAATTACTAGGCAATTTACAACAAAATGCCATATCTGGTCAGATTTGATATTTGATGCCAGGGAAATAATGCACACTGAAAATCTTGGGTGTCATTATTTTAATAACCCATCTTCATCAAACGGTGACAACAAAGCTGAAAGTTAGTGTGAACAGATTCAAAACTTATCCAACAGCAATACGCGTCCGTCCATGACTGGTGCTCAATACACACCAATGGAAACTATCCAATTTTCAGTGTGCATTCCTTGATATCTATCATGGAATGTGGACATCAGGAACAAGACTAACCCCTAACACACAACTAAAGTTCATACGTTTTGCAGGCGCCTTTGTCAACTTACTGAAAGCTGATATTTCAAATTAAATGGTCATACAAGACAATTTAATAAACTTACATGTAGCAAAACAGTTCCTGTTATCATTCATACACTGTGAAATGAAAATGACAAACAAACATACCACAATTAATCAGTCATCCTATACGTTTATTTCATAACAGCAGTGTTAGATTTGCTAAAGAAGGATCACCTTATTAATGTGTGCCCTTTGAGAGAAGCTGTGCTCAATCTGAAGGAGTTGCACTCAGTAATACTGTCTTCAATCTCCGTGCCACAGGTGTCAATATTATCGCTTTCAGGCACGAAATACTGAAGAAACTGCTTGTAATTTTAAAACAAAATCTTTGTTTCAGTAGGTAATATCGTTTGTGTTCACCACGAACGAGAACGACAAATCAATATGGTGACCCATAAACAGAACATGTGTGATTATGTCAAAAAGTTACAAAAGTTGAACGGATGATGTTTCCCACTTTTCCATCAGCAAATGTTGACACCTACAATATACTAACAGCAGTTTTAAAAAGTACCACATTGCACTGTTTATGAGCCACGTGGCCTACTGGAGTACAGCTAACACTGGGCAATGACAAACAGCACCAACACGGCTACCAGCCTCGCATCTTAGCTCATGCATAGGACATCCGTGTCATAAATATTAACCATCTTATCAAGCACAACAACAACAAATACTTTCACATTCTACTTGATTTGATATGTCTGATGCTAAAAGCTGTCAGTCTACACATTAAATACGCAAAGAAGTGGATATACCTGGAGCAGACAAAACACCTACTATTTCAATAGCTACATCATTTTGTGTGACATCAAATGTGTTAGTGGCCTATTAGCCATCTAGAGTAGGACAAAGACGGGTATGAAAATATACAAATACAACTTTCTTTTACATTGTCTGTTTAAACAGTATATACAACTCTGCTGTAACTTCCTCGTAAAAATGACATTTATCTTAACAACCGAGTCGTTAATTTATAATTCTCTCATAGATTAAAACAATCCAGTAAAACGTCGGCGAAGAAGTATGGTACTTCCTGCAACTTGTGGTTCTCGTTATAAATACCATTCCTTTTTCTTTGGTACTTCAGGCTGCCGAGTTTTGGGTGCTGCGACAGCAAAGTCGGGATTGTCGTACTGGCGAGCGTCTTTTGCCTCGTGCGTCCGGTACGCCCCCTTGTGGAGGAAGTAGTAACGACCCACAACAACGAGGAGGCCAAAGAGAATCAGGATAATGACCGCAATGATAACTACAAAACAAACAGACAAACACTGGTCAACTATTTTACAAGACTGAACATTCATATAAAAACCTGACGGTATACTCACTTTCATAAATAAAATACATTTGACCTTTGCCAATGACAAGAATGCCACCGTTAGTTTAGAGGAGATCATATAGAAAACATAATTGGGCTGAAGACAAGGCCACCTAGTGTAGAATACTTAATACCATATATACAAATTAAATAGTGTGATATAATAATTAAAGCTGTGATATAACATGTCAGTATCATATAAACAGTTGTAATTATCGAGATTAGATGACAAATAATATAATTAACCTATAACAATGTATAAAATACACTGCTCAATTATTTATTACAGAGCGAGTGTCATTAAAAACATTAGTACGAATTATAATATATATTAGATAACGTTATATTGTAAAAAGGCATTGAAAATGCGCTGAAAAAGCACAGAACATGAAAATATGATTGGATATCTTAGCACAATATAATTAGTTTTCCAGCTACTATTTTTATTTGTTTAATATGTACATGTTGGTGGATCTTGAGTCCGAATAAAGGTTATAATAATAATAATCATACTACCAGTTAAATATTAAACACAGTCAGTTATTTATAAATGTTAGAGGCATTAAAATGCATTTAAAAAAAACTATAGGTATACTGGATGACACCCACTTCCCAACAGGACTCCATCTATCTCTCCCACCCCTCCGGGCCTTTCGTAGGGGGTCACTGGGGTCGTTGACAAGTTGGTTGGCATCGGGGTGGTGGGTCGGTACTCCGCCTCCTCCGGAGCGTTGGTCACTTCCTCAAAGGCACACATGTCTTCCCGGATGGAACCTAACAGACAGAAACAAGCACAAGGTGAGACCGGGAGTCTCCACTGATTTAGGCGATCACAAATCAGGTTTGTTGATGTTCAAATCTGTAGTAATGTGATGTGTGAAAGCAGAGAATGCAGCTTAACAGAGCAGTCACTTACGGGTGGGCTAGAAAGGAGATGAATGGATGCTTACCATCATTGGGATCAAGAGTGATGTAGTCAGGGCGGGGATCCTGGAAGACTCGCTTTAGGGGGAAGACATTGTCGAACTGGGCCCTGAAGAGGCAGCCCTCAAAGCCATTTACGAGGTGGGTCTCTGGAAAGCATTACCATCACATGAACCAACCAATTCAGCGAACACAGACCAACCAATACAGTGAACACATACACCAACCAATACAATGAACACACACCAAACAATACAGTAAACACAATCACCAACCAACCAATACAGTGAACACATACACCAACAAACCAATACAGAGAACACATACACCAACCAATACAGTGAACACATACATCAACAAACCAATACAGCAAACACATACACTAACCAACCAATATAGTGAACACATACACCAACCAACCAACACAGGGAACACATACACCAACTAGCCAACCCACCCAGTGAACACATACCCCAACCAATACAGTGAACACATACACCAACCAATACAGCAAACACATACACCAACCAACCAATACAGTGAACACATACACCAACCAAACAACCCAGTGAACACCAACCAATACGGCGAACACATACATCAACAAACCAATACAGCAAACACATACACTAACTAACCAACCCAGTGAACACATAAACCACCCAATACAGCGAACACATACACTAACCAACCACCACAGCGAATACATACACCAAACAACTAATACAGCGAACACATCCAGCCAACCAGCCAATACATCGAACACATACACCAAACAATACAATATGTACACCAACCAATACAGTGAACACATACACCAACCAACCAATACAGCGAACACATACACCTACCAACCAATACAGTGAACACATACACCAATCAACCAATACAGTGAACACATACACCAACCAATATAGTGAACACATACACCAACCAACCAATACAGCGAATACATACACCAACCAACCAATACAGCAAACACATACACCAACCAACCAATACAGCAAACACATACACCAACCAACCAATACAGCGAACACATACAACAACAGCCAACCAATACAGTGAACACATACACCAACCAAACAGTACAGTGAACACATACACCAACCAACCAATACAGCGAACACATACACCAACCAACCAATACAGCAAACATATACACCAACCAACCAATACAGTGAACACATACGCCAGCCAGCCAGCCAGCCAACCAACCAATACAATGAACACATACACCAACCAATACAATGAACAGTGTTGAAAAAAATATATATATTTTTTTTAATCTGGTATATAGACATTTATATAGATGTTTAAATTTTTAAACACTTTCAAACGTGTTCTATTCAAATCAATTTGGGTTCTTGTCTTAACAGAGGGTACACGATTTTTGCTTATAAACTATAAAGACATTTGACAATGTCCACAAGGCCTCACCCCCTGTAGTTGTATAATCTGTCTTGGAAAGGAAAGCATGTTGTGTGTCTGTGGCTGTAACAGTGCTAATTATTGTTTGCTGAGAGGGTGGATTAGCACCTGTCCAGGGCTCTGTGTACTCTAAGGGTCTCTAACCAGAATACAAACTGGTACAGTATTAAACAACTGAGTCAACATACTGAATTGGTAACAACTAGCACAAGCTCTAAGTGGACTTTAACTCAGGGCTTCTGACTTGAAAAAATACTTCTTCTGGAAGGCAAGTTTGTGTGGCTTCACTGCATTCAGAAAGGGAATAGCTCAAACATACACAATGTCTTAAAATATTTGACTATCAGGATATCTGGTGTCAATACAGCATACAAGTGTGCGCACTTTGTGTTTTGTATTAAAAAACATGCAAAACTTTGTTGATCTCGATGCTTGTAAACAATTATTTGTGTATAAATCAGCAATTAAAAAAAAACGGAAGTAAAAAAAATCATGAATCAATTATTTTTTTTATTTTTTTTAGTGATTTAAATCATGATTTAAATCAATGATTTAAACGAAATGATTTAAATCAAACAACCCTGACAATGAACATGTACACCAATCAATACAGGGAACACATACACCGACCATCCAACCAAAACAATGAACACATACATCAAATTATACAAATGACACTTAAAACTGAAGCATTTTTCACCATTAGCAAAGAGTAACATAGACAATAATGTCTATAACATGGAATGGTATATTGTGAAACAACGAGATACATTCATTCATTCAACAGACAGACTAAGCCTAAAGTCAACACATCATGGCATCATGGAATCATCACATCATGGAATCATTACATCATGGAATCATTACATCATGGAATCATTACATCATGGAAACACTCACTGTTACGGCCAAAGTAGATATATTTCGGATGGTCAAGTTTTGTGTCAGAACCTTCCGAAACTTGGTCGTAGGTTTCTATCTTCTTGGGGTAGTTGTCCACCTGAGGTCAGACAGGAACTGGTCAGTGCAATTTTTTCTCTCTCACGTATCTTTAAAAGGCCCATCAAGGAAAGTAGATCAAGATAATTACGGGAAGGGATTAGATTTTTGAACAACTTTTCTTACAAAACACTTGTTTTACTAAAAGCATTTTCTTTCAATCATGGCAGAATTGACACTTCTATTGTAACTCGTGTGGTTGAGAAATGGGACTCCACAGCAGGTTACACATTTCCCCGTGTGGGATTGTTTACTTCCCGAGACAATGACACCAGATAGAAGGGACCAACAGATTTTAGTATTTCATATGAAAGACACAGGCAAAGTGGGGTGAACGAAGTTGCCTAAACTTCGAAACAGCAGCAGCTGGACTCTAACCCCGGTCCTCTCGAGTGAGAGTCCAGGTGGACTCTAACCCCAGTCCTCTCGACTGAGAGTCCAGGTGGACTCTAACCCCGGTCCTCTCGACTGACAGTCCAGCTGGACTCTAACCCTGGTCCTCTCTACTGTCAGTCCAGGTGGACTCTAACCCCGGTCCTCTCTACTGTCAGTCCAGGTAGACTCTAACCCCGGTCCTCTCTACTGTCAGTCCAGGTGGACTCTAAACCCGGTCCTCTCTACTGTCAGTCCAGGTGGACTCTAACCCCAGTCCTCTCGACTGTCAGTCCAGGTAGACTCTAACCCCAGTCCTCTCGACTGTCAGTCCAGGTAGACTCTAACCCCAGTCCTCTCTACTGTCAGTCCAGGTGGACTCTAACCCCGGTCCTCTCTACTGTCAGTCCAGGTGGACTCTAAACCCGGTCCTCTCTACTGTCAGTCCAGGTGGACTCTAACCCCAGTCCTCTCGACTGTCAGTCCAGGTAGACTCTAACCCCAGTCCTCTCGACTGACAGGCCGGTACTCTACCTGCTGAACTACAGCGAATAATGCTTCAGCAAAGATATAAAACAATGTGGCTTTATGCACCAACTAGGGTACAAAGAGAATAAGTAAGTAAAGGTGTAAAATACATGTTTTTTGCTTAAGAAAACTCGTGCAAATGTGGATAAGTTTATAAGCTCAAAATTGGTGTTCTTCTCCGAGGTACGTGTAGCAACAACATTAATGTATATTGTGATAGACAACACAGAAGAACTGCCACTCACGGCAACAGTGATGGTACGGCCTTTGTTAGACCGCTTCACATTCACTATGTGCTGTTGACCATTGGTCAAGTCTACATCCTGGATGTCAACGTTCACTTCCTGCCTCTCAAACCCAACGTCCAGGGCCACCTTGACTCCGCCTGCAACAGGGAGCGGTCAGAAAAAACATCACAGCCAATCAAGCAATTAAGACCAGTCATTTGAAATATTACTATCATGTGTTATCTTAAAAATCCAACAGAATATTGAATTTTGCCTGTTACAATATCTAAAACACATTACATTACAACTCCAGTTGATTCATCTGTATGTTATTACTTAAAAAATAGAAATGACAACTGCATGTTTTTGTCACCAGTCGATGAAAAAGAAGTTCATAAGGTGGTTGAAAGCTGCAAAAACAAAAGCTCAACTGATGCAGATGGACTTAGTATGAATATTGTCAAACGTGTAATTACCACAATTATTAAACCACTGACCCATGCATCTGTCAAAACTGGGGTTTTCCCAGACAAACTGAAAATTGCCAAAATAATCCCCATATTTAAGGCTGGAAACAAAGAAAACTGCACAAACTATAGACCAATCTCATTACTGCCACAATTTTCTAAAATATTAGAGAAACTTTTTAATACTCGACTAAGTGCATTTGTTGACAAATATAAGGTCATTAATCCTAGTCAATATGGATTTCATGAAAATATGTCCACCTCGTATGCCCTAACTGAGTTGGTTAATGAAATAACTGCATCTACAACAACCTTATGAACTGCATCTCTAGATAGCAAAATTCACACAATGGGTGCTTTCATTGATTTAAAAAAGCTTTTGATACAGTTGATCATAAATTGCTTTGTGAAACAAATGAGTTCTGTTGTATTAGAGGCGTGGCACATAATTGGATAAGAAGTTATTTATCAAATAGATCACAGTTTGTCTGTTTTGATGGATTCCACTCTAACTTGTTAAATATATCATGTGGTGTCCCGCAAGGTTCAGTATTAGGACCTAAACTCTTTATATTGTATGTAAATGATTTATGTAACATTTCTAAACTCGTAAAATATATCTTGTTTGCTGATGATACTAATTTGTTTTGTGCAAACAAAAATATCAATCAACTTATTACAACAGTATCATCTGTTCTGGACAAAATGTGTAATTGGTTTGCTGTAAACAAGTATCATCTGTTCTGGACAAAATGTGTACTTGGTTTGCTATAAACAAGTATCATCTGTTCTGGACAAAATGTGTACTTGGTTTGCTATAAACAAGTATCATTTGTTCTGGACAAAATGTGTACTTGGTTTGCTGTAAACAAGTATCATTTGTTCTGGACAAAATGTGTACTTGGTTTGCTGTAAACAAGTTGTCCTTGAATGTTTCAAAAACAAGTTACATGTTATTTGGTAATAATACTCTGAGTGCTAATGTTGACATAACAATCAATGGTGTAAACATTGATAGAGTACGGGTTGCCAAGTTTCTTGAGATGAGAAGCTGAATTGGAAAGACCATATAGCAAGTGTTAAATCTAAACTCTCAGAGTACAGCCATATTGTATAAGTGTAGTCAGCTAGTAGACATACAGTCTATGCACATCCTGTACTGCTCTATGTTCTTACCGTATATTAATTACTGTTCTGAAATATGGGGAAACACATATCCTACCAATATTAGTGGTATTGTCATACTCCAAAAGAGAGCAATGAGACTATTGTATGGTGCGAATTGTATTGACCACACAACCCCTCTATTCTACAGGTCACGTGCATTAAAATTTGTAGACCTGGTAAAATTCAAAACAGCTGTTTTTATGTTTAAAGCATACCAGTGCAAGTTACCAGTTAACATACAACACTTTGTAAAAAAAGATATTTCAACAATAACACGTCAACCAAATCAACTTGTGAGATGTTGTGTTACCACAAATATTAGAGCTATGACTCTCTCTGTATATGACATAAGTCTCTGGGATTCTCTAAATACTGAGCTCACAAACATTAAAACAGTAAGGTCATTCAAACACAGGTATAAGAAAGCAATCATAAGGGAATATACATAGTTAGCTTGTATAACATAATCTAGTTACTGTTACTAGTTGCTGTTGCTAGTTCTGAGTTAACAGAACATATATTTAAATAATTTTTGTATCATGTTTATTGAGTATGTAAATAATAGGACTCTATTCCTTATAAATGTAGGCATTTGAATTGCATGTGATTCAGTATTTTCTAATTGCACATATTCTGATTACTCAAGTGTTATTAAACGAATAGCTATGTAGAAGATACGTTATATACAAGTTATTTTAACTTCTTATGTATTCCTTTCAAACATCTCTTTACGTCATTGAAAAAAATATATATATTGTCACAGCTGTTGCAGCCATTACTATGTTTGTTGTTTGAATAACATGTATTGTACTGTATTGTAAGCTGCTAACTTTGGTAATAACACAATGGCACGCACATTGAAACCATTATCTATGCAGCTGATTCTTCACTAAATATGTCAAAGAATACAAATCATCTTACTGACGCACACGTGAATGTGTCACGGTATCAGAAGACATCTCTGAAGAGAACTCAGCAAGAAGCCAGAAAATAATTCTAATAAATAATAATGTTTATTTTCCAACATAGGACAATACAAAAAATGCTTACAGTGAATAAATTCATTCAGAATACTAGAAAATGGTGTACACTGAAGAAATTTCTTATGTATTTGTATAATCTTGTAAAAATTCTAGTCCAGTAGTAGATAGCATATGACACAGAATATATACATATATATATATATATATATATATATATATATATATATATATATATATATATATATATATATATATATATATATATATATATATATACTGTGTCATATGCTATCTACTACTAGACTAGAATTTTTACAGGATTATACAAATATATATATATATATATATATATATATATATATATATATATATATATATATATATATATATATATATATATATATATATATATATACAGAAAATGCTTACAGTGAATAAAATCATTCATAATACTAGAAGAAAAAAAAATATATATATATATATGTACTAGTAGTATTTGTAGGATTATACAAATACATATTTCTTCATTGTACACCATTTTCTAGTATTGTGAATGATTTTATTCACTGTAAGCATTTTCTGTATTGTCCTATGTTGGAAAATAAACATTATTATTTATTTTAATTATTTTCTGGCTTATATATATATATATATATATATATATATATATATATAGTTGATAATAGAACAGTATCTACATAAGTGACACTGTGTAGTGCAACCAGTAACAGCAATGATATTAGAATGTAATACTTTGGTTTGGTAAATTTGAAAAACAATTAGTTGAAAAAAAAACAGTTTGTATGTCAGATGATTAGAAGAAACAATTTAACATAAACAAGATAGAGCCTGCTAACCGTTGTTGTTGATTTCCACTGAGATGTAGTCCTGTTTGTTTTTCGCGTCGTTTGTGATGTACATCAGAGTTCCCTGCTTCTTCTGTGTCGAGAAGCCAATGATGATCTGTTCCTCATCCGTGGCTATGTTGCCAGACTGTTGGTCGAACGCAAACTGCACCATGTGATTTGGCTTCAGGTTCACGCCGACTTCTGTAACACGAGCACGAGACAACATGTAAACCACATCACTATGAGTTTCAATTCAAATGCCCTCTCGTTTTAGTTGCAGCCTCAGAAGTAATACTCGGCCGTGGTTCTCAGAACCACCGCCAGTTGTAAGTAATACATGGCCGTGGTTCTCAGAACCACCGCCAGTTGTAAGTAATACTCGGCTGTGGTTCTCAGTACCACCGCCAGTTGTAAGTAATACTCGGCTGTGGTTCTCAGTACCACCGCCAGTTGTAAGTACTACATGGCCGTGGTTCTCAGAACCACCGCCAGTTGTAAGTAATACTCGGCTGTGGTTCTCAGTACCACTGCCAGTTGTAAGTAATACTCGGCTGTGGTTCTCAGTACCACCGCCAGTTGTAAGTAATACTCGGCCATGGTTCTCAGTACCACCGCCAGTTGTAAGTACTACTTGGCCGTGGTTCTCAGTACCACCGCCAGTTGTAGGTAATACTCGGCCGTGGTTCTCAGTACCACCGCCAGTTGTAAGTAATACTCGGCTGTGGTTCTCAGTACCACCGCCAGTTGTAAGTAATACTCGGCCATGGTTCTCAGTACCACCGCCAGTTGTAAGTACTACTCGGCCATGGTTCTCAGTCCCACCACCAGTTGTAAGTTTTTTATGGAGTCGCTAATGCAGCGCACATTTCAGATTAGACTTGGTTAGTCCAAGGTAGGTTTTTTCCATTCCCTGTGTGTGATCTTTTAGTTCACCTGGCATAGACGCCAGGTAGAAGGGACCTATTTGTGTCTCTTGCGAAAGACACAGGCAATGTGGGATGTATGAATTATGAAGTTTCAAAATGGCAGTAGGTGGATTCAAATCTCAGTCCTTTCGATTGACAGTACAGCGTTCTACTGCCGTGCTACAGTGCTACAGTGTCCCCAATCACACAGAAGCCAGCATATTGTGAATACTGCCTTCATCAACCTAAAGTGAATCTGCTCAAATCCTGCTCACTTCTGGTGTGAGTAACTTAATTAAAAACGGGTGATTTCATAGGCTGGCTGGTACCTAACTGGAATCTCTACTAGCAACGTGTTTTATGGGTGAGACTGGTACCAGCATTGACAAAAGGCTGGTACCATCACCAGTGACACTCTGGTACCATGACCGGTGAGAGGCTGATACCATCACTGATGACAGACTGATACCATCACCTTTGACAGGCTGCTACCATCACCGATGACAGGCTGGTAGCACCACTGGTGATATGTTGGTACATCACTGATGACAAACTGATGTGCAAGACAATGCTGAAGACGTACTAACCTCGCCCACAGTCCCAGCCCCTAAACGGTGTGTAGGCACAGTCACATGTGTAGTGGGAGAACCACTCAATACAGATGCCTTCGTTCATACAAGGGTTGCTGTCACACTTGGGGTGGCAACCTGCAAGGAACATGGTTCATACTCGGGTCTACCATACATGAGAATCACAATGATAGCAACTACAAAGAATTGTTTACCATAAGACTTTGTCACACAAGCATTAGAATGTCCAGAACAATGGCATCTGTCATGGTATCACTACACTACCGTCCGTCCGTCCGTCCGTCCGTCTGTCCGCCTTCCATCCGTCCGTCTCACTACAGATGCCCCTGACAGTGACGTGACATAACACACACTTCTGTCTTCAGCTACCTGGTAGTTATAATAACAGTGCCCATGATGCTTGCTCCAAAGTTTGACCACTAAATCAGTTGAGTCTGTAAGTGCAATGTCGATTAAAAATAATAAAATATTATAAAATAATTTTATCGTAAATATTCTAAACTAATTAAATATTAAAAAATCACTAGCAATATCATACTTAGTGTCCACAGTCAACAAATTCTATAAACATTAAGTTTTATTTGGCGTTCACTCTGAAGAGGCTGCATTGGAGGGGTCAGTTGTCGCCATGGTTCCCACTGACCTGAGGAGACTCCATACGTGACCTCTCCACTGTCTACCTTCCCCCGCAGGTCTTGCACCACCCCGTTGACCATCAGCGCCCTCATGCAGCCAACGAAGCCGTCACTGTAGTCGACAGATGCACCTAGCAACCAACATAAGCTTCCATGTAGATAATAATAACCTTCATTTATATAGCGCCATAAATCTGGGTATAATATCTGTTCAGAGGTGCCTAAAATACACCATTGATAATAAATTATTACAATAAAATTCATAAATAAATACAATAATGAGGCTATACCCAATGTACCACATATAATAAAAAATAAAACACCAAATTTAAATATCAATGTGCTAAAACTTACCTAAAATAAAATAGTGGCTAAATACAAAAAAAAAACTACTAAATAGAACAGGTATTTAAATTCTGGTCATATGAAAACAAAACAGCTTTAAAATCAATGAAGTAGTAAAAGTTAAACGCAATAAGAGATGACAAGAGATAAAGCATGTCAGTGAGGATATATGACTATAAAGGTTCCATAAGTAATCAGTTAATACATTCATAAAAAGTTATGTCTTTAGTTGGGACTGTTATGGCGAGTCTGTGACATGGATAGAGTTACCTGCTCACATGGAGAAAAGTTGAAAGGGAAAGTTCTGAGAGTGTCTGCAACATGCAACAACTGGGTGCGGAAAATAACAGGAGCAAGGAAGGCAGATAGAAAGGAGGAATGACCTGAGGGAAGAATATGTTCAGCTTAATGGGAAGAATAGTAAGACAACGTGGACACGTCACTTGGTGTGGATGGAGAAGGATACCTTTTCGTCATCAAGGGATGTCACCTAGATATATAACTACATCACATCTAATGTGTAATTATACTTTACACTGCTGGCAGAATGGCTGACTCACCAATCATAAGTGGGCTGTTGAGATCGAGAGTACGGAAGCCTTGATTGCTTGGTTCGTCGATGGTCACAGCTGCCTGTAGATCGACCTTCATTTGAGCCAGTTTACGGTTGCGTTCAATGTGTACAGTATGCCAGTCCCCGTCATTCAGAGGGTACGCCGTTGTCTTCTCCAGGGTCTGTACCCCATTGCCAACATCAAATCGGAAATGGATGCTGTTACCAACTGTGGACACGACATTCATTGTTATACAAGGGTCTACAGAATGATTTTATATTTTTACATACTCACTTATTCAGATATGTCTGCCTGCCTGCCTGCCTGCCTGCCTGCCTGCCTGCCTGCCTGCCTGCCTGCCTGCCTGCCTGCCTGCCTGCCTGCCTGCCTGCCTTAGTTAATTTGATCTATAATGTATAATGCTTTTCATGCTTTGAATAACTAGTATGACCCTGAGCAGATCATAAAGTAATTCTTCTGTTTATTTCATGACATTGAGCCAAAATATCAAGCACAATCACTAGAGTTGTCCACGACCAACCATGCAAAACTATTGTGCATGCAAGTTTCCCAATAGGTGACTATGTGTAGGACTAATAGTATCACCTGTCAATATCTCATAAAGTGGCATTGTCACACATTCACATATCCACATCTTAATTATGCCATCATCTATCAATGCCATATTTTACTTATAATTAATTGAAATATGGTGGCATTAAGCGAGACTAAAAATTCCCAAAAATTATACATTTAGTGACACGTCATATTACATAGACATATCGGCACTAGTGCGTGACAACAGCGCAGCGGCACTAGTGCATGACAATGGCGTGGCGACACTAGTGCATGACAATGGCGTGGCAGCACTAGTGCGTGACAATGGCGCGGCGGCACTAGTGCATGATAACAGTGTGATGCGGTCCACTCACAGACAAGTTTCACTTCGATGAAATCATTCTTTCCCGTGTTCTGTAGAAATATCCCATGCAGCGTGGTTGTGCGGAACTGGAAGCGAATGTCACCAGAGGTCGCCGAGTCGAAGGTCGGCAGCGCGATGGTGGCATCTCTCTTGCGGAAAGTCACAATGTTGTCAAAGAGAGCTGCAAGAAATAATTTTCACTGTCAATAAAGGCGACAGGACAACAGTGGCATTCCTATATTGAATGTATGAAGAAATTAAGTTTAAATTGTATGACCATAGTAGCCCTCCTACCTTGAATGCATGAACAAATAAAAGTTTTATTGTAGGACTATAGTGGCACTCCTATATAGAGTGCTTGAACAAATAAAGCTTAAACTGTAGAACAACAGTAGTACTTGAAAACTGATAGCAACAGACCCTTTAAATTTTTTTTTTTTAAATATACAATGAACAGACTATTACTGAACTATGAACAGTGTGACGTCAAACCAAACTTACAGTCTCCGTAGCACAAGAGTGGACCAAGTGTATGTTGACCCCAGCGACTGTCCTTCAGGGTGCCAGTGTCACCAAACCTGAGTTCCATGACAGGCAGATCTTCCTTGTGACGCAGGAGACCCGAATCAAAGACATCGTCCTCGATGAGTCCTGCGTCACAGTTGCATCGGGGATTGTTCTTTTTGCACTCGTCTTTGAGGGCGCAGGAGCACCTGCCCGACCCAGGGGATGACCCACCCCAGTAGTCCATCTTCATGTTGTTGCGCCCCACCCACCAACCCCAGCTCGGAATGTTTGGGTCGGGCCCTGAAGACAAACATAAGTTAGTTATTACTGAGTAGTTTGGGATTTCTATCAGAGAAAGGGTAGAATGATTGACCAAGTTTATTCAGTAAAATTGTATACATGAATAATAGTATAAAACCGTATCATATATAAAATAATACCTAGGATAAGACATAAAAGCACACCAAAGTATACTTGTTTCCAGTGTGGTCCCAAAAAATTTAAATACGATAAATAAATAAGATGGCAATAAGAAAAAAGTTATTAGCATTGTAATAGCATTGCTGTAGCATTCTAGTGGCAGTGTTGTGGCATTGTAGTGATGCATCAGGGTCTAAAACCAAATACCACTAGTACCAGGGTCTGACGACATGTATAGCAACAGATAACAGGGTCTAGAATCATGTACCTGGGTCCGACAAGAGCTTGGAGCCGAAGCACTTGTACCGGATTGACTGCTCACAGAAGGCAGCTCGGGCAATCAGCTCATCGAACTGCTCAATGTCAGCGTCGTAGTTGATCGTGCGCATGTACGACCCGGCAGTCTGGTAGCCGTCGACATGAGTTGGATTCATGCTGTCATGTCGTATTTCTGTGATGGCCGTCCTTGCATCATCTGGTTACCATGGAAACAATTTCAACTGCTGCATATGTTGGTGTCAAATATTGCTGAATTGTATTCATAAGCAATTAAATAATGCGTCGTTATGATCAGTGCACTGCTATGATGACAATGTTGTCACTAATTAGTCAATAATATATTGATAATAGCTGCTATCTTTGTACTGACTGTCATAGTGTCATTAATAGATACCTCTTTAACTGATACCTGGCAGTCAGATTACTGGGTCAAACCACTGAGGCTCATCTTTGCATTTGAACAAGATGAATGATATTAACAGTGCAAGTCTGGACACAAGAGTAAGATCTTTCACTTGTGCAATTGATAATTTTATAACAAGTCAAAGATATCTCAAGATTGTCTTATCATTACTGGCATTTAATTTAATATATATACAGTTATAAAAGTACAGGTGCTGTGTCCTGTCCTAGTGATGACCTGGCTGCATATGAGCTTACGGTTGAAGGTGCAACTGTCCTAGTGATGACTTGGCTACAAACAGACTTATGGTTGAAGGTGCAACTGTCCTAGTGATGACTTGGCTACAAACAGACTTATGGTTGAAGGTGCAACTGTCCTAGTGATTACTTGGCTACAAACAGACTTATGGTTGAAGGTGCAACTGTCCTAGCGATGACTTGGCTACAAAACAGACTTATGGTTGAAGGTGCAACTGTCCTAGCGATGACTTGGCTACAAAACAGACTTATGGTTGAAGGTGCAACTGTCCTAGTGATTACTTGGCTACAAACAGACTTATGGTTGAAGGTGCAACTGTCCTAGCGATGACTTGGCTACAAAACAGACTTATGGTTGAAGGTGCAACTGTCCTAGTGATTACTTGGCTACAAACAGACTTATGGTTGAAGGTGCAACTGTCCTAGTGATTACTTGGCTACAAACAGACTTATGGTTGAAGGTGCAACTGTCCTAGTGATTACTTGGCTACAAACAGACTTATGGTTGAAGGTGCAACTGTCCTAGTGATTACTTGGCTACAAACAGACTTATGGTTGAAGGTGCAACTGTCCTAGTGATTACTTGGCTACAAACAGACTTATGGTTGAAGGTGCAACTGTCCTAGTGATTACTTGGCTACAAACAGACTTATGGTTGAAGGTGCAACTGTCCTAGCGATGACTTGGCTACAAACAGACTTATGGTTGAAGGTGCAACTGTCCTAGTGATGACCTGGCTACAAACAGACTTATGGTTGAAGGTGCAACTGTCCTAGTGATTACTTGGCTACAAAACAGACTTATGGTTGAAGGTGCAACTGTCCTAGTGATTACATGGCTACAAACAGACTTATGGTTGAAGGTGCAACTGTCCTAGTGATGACTTGGCTACAAACAGACTTATGGTTGAAGGTGCAACTGTCCTAGCGATGACTTGGCTACAAAACAGACTTATGGTTGAAGGTGCAACTGTCCTAGTGATGACCTGGCTACAAACAGACTTATGGTTGAAGGTGCAACTGTCCTAGTGATTACTTGGCTACAAAACAGACTTATGGTTGAAGGTGCAACTGTCCTAGTGATTACTTGGCTACAAACAGACTTATGGTTGAAGGTGCAACTGTCCTAGCGATGACTTGGCTACAAAACAGACTTATGGTTGAAGGTGCAACTGTCCTAGTGATTACTTGGCTACAAACAGACTTATGGTTGAAGGTGCAACTGTCCTAGTGATTACTTGGCTACAAACAGACTTATGGTTGAAGGTGCAACTGTCCTAGCGATGACTTGGCTACAAAACAGACTTATGGTTGAAGGTGCAACTGTCCTAGTGATTATTTGGCTACAAACAGACTTATGGTTGAAGGTGCAACTGTCCTAGTGATTACTTGGCTACAAACAGACTTATGGTTGAAGGTGCAACTGTCCTAGTGATTACTTGGCTACAAACAGACTTATGGTTGAAGGTGCAACTGTCCTAGTGTTTACTTGGCTACAAACAGACTTATGGTTGAAGGTGCAACTGTCCTAGCGATGACTTGGCTACAAACAGACTTATGGTTGAAGGTGCAACTGTCCTAGTGATTACTTGGCTACAAACAGACTTATGGTTGAAGGTGCAACTGTCCTAGTGATTACTTGGCTACAAACAGACTTATGGTTGAAGGTGCAACTGTCCTAGTGATGACTTGGCTACAAACAGACTTATGGTTGAAGGTGCAACTGTCCTAGTGATGACTTGGCTACAAACAGACTTATGGTTGAAGGTGCAACTGTCCTAGTGATTACTTGGCTACAAACAGACTTATGGTTGAAGGTGCAACTGTCCTAGTGATTACTTGGCTACAAACAGACTTATGGTTGAAGGTGCAACTGTCCTAGTGATGACTTGGCTACAAACAGACTTATGGTTGAAGGTGCAACTGTCCTAGTGATGACTTGGCTACAAACAGACTTATGGTTGAAGGTGCAACTGTCCTAGTGATTACTTGGCTACAAACAGACTTATGGTTGAAGGTGCAACTGTCCTAGTGATTACTTGGCTACAAACAGACTTATGGTTGAAGGTGCAACTGTCCTAGTGATGACTTGGCTACAAACAGACTTATGGTTGAAGGTGCAACTGTCCTAGTGATTACTTGGCTACAAACAGACTTATGGTTGAAGGTGCAACTGTCCTAGCGATGACTTGGCTACAAAACAGACTTATGGTTGAAGGTGCAACTGTCCTAGTGATTACTTGGCTACAAACAGACTTATGGTTGAAGGTGCAACTGTCCTAGTGATGACTTGGCTACAAACAGACTTATGGTTGAAGGTGCAACTGTCCTAGCGATGACTTGGCTACAAAACAGACTTATGGTTGAAGGTGCAACTGTCCTAGTGATTACTTGGCTACAAACAGACTTATGGTTGAAGGTGCAACTGTCCTAGCGATGACCTGGCTACAAAACAGACTTATGGTTGAAGGTGCAACTGTCCTAGTGATGACTTGGCTACAAACAGACTTATGGTTGGAGGTGCAACTGTCCTAGCGATGACTTGGCTACAAACAGACTTATGGTTGAAGGTGCAACTGTCCTAGTGATGACCTGGCTACAAACAGACTTACGGTTGATGATGCAACTGTTCTAGCGATGACCTGGCTGCATACTGATTTACGGTAGAATGTGCAACTGTCCTAGTGATGACCTGGCTGCATACCAACTTACAGTTGAAGGTGTAGCTGTCCTAGTGATGACCTGGCTATAAACAGACTTATGGTTGAAGGTGCAACCGTCTTAGTGCTAATCTGGCTGCATACAGACTTACGGTTGAAGGTGCAGCGAACCTTGAACGGAGCCAAGGGCCCCGAGTCATCGATGTCTATCATCATGTCTTTGTACTGTAGCAGTGGATTTAGTGTGCGGGCCTCCTCACATGACACCAGGTACTTGGCTGCAACAGTCAGGGACACATGGACTCGTGGGAAACATGCATCCTCTTAAATGGTGCTACATCCTGCTTCATCTCTAACAAGTTGTAATGATCCCTCTCTTGACATTAATTAATATAGAGACTGCACCCTCACTCATTGACAGCTCCCTCATACACTGACTGCTCCCTCACACTGACTACTTTGTCACTTACTGACTGCTCCCTCATCCACTGACTGTTCTCTTTCACCCACTGGCTGCTCTCTCACTTACATTTGTGACAGACTGCGCCTTCGTAGCCTGTCTTGTCACAGTTACATATGAATGTCTCGTGATTCTGTGAGCAGATTCCGCCATGTTCACAAGGGTTCGGATCACACCTGAAGCAACACAAGCAACTCACTGATCATCTTAACACAAGCAACTCACTGATCATCTTAACACAAGCAACTCACTGATCATCTTAACACAAGCAACTCACTGATCATCTTAACACAAACAATTCATTGATCATGTTAACACAAGCAACTCACTGATCATCTTAACACAAGCAAACTCACTGACCATTTTAACACAAGCAACTCACTGAGAACTCTCAAGTAACAAACTGACTGTCTATGTTATCTACACACAAAACGGATGAGTTGGACTACAATCTAGCAGGTCTACCAAACTGTATTTCTCATCCTTCAGCTTCCACACGCGGGGTGCATTACTGCAGCTATCCTCCACTTAAAAGACCTCCACCAGACACGATCATGTGCCAGTTCCTTAGCTCGCTTCCAGCTGATTTCATGTTTTGCCAGGTTCTGCTTCATAAGAGCCAACCAGGTTAGCTTCAGACGGCCCTTGGGTCTTTGCTCATCCATCTCTGCTCCGGCCAATGCTCTTCTTATAGGGGTGTCTTCTGACATGCGTAGCAGATGACCACACCATCTGAATCTTCTCTCACAGATCTTCTCACTCCAGTCTATGTGTTTCGTGATAGCTCTGAAGTCGTCATTGTTTATCTTGCCTGGCCATCTGATGTTAATTACCATTCTGAGCAATCGACGCTGGAATGCATTCACTTGCCCAGTGAGAGTTCTTCTGGTGATTTTAAACAAATGACCAATTAGGATGAAGAACAGTAACATGAAGTCTCATGCCAAACTCTATTTTGATATCTTCTCCATCCAAACGTGTTTTAATAAACCAAACACCACTAAACATTCAAATTAAAGACAGCTGTCAAATTATACATGAAACAAATGAGGTTCCTTAAAACATATTTGTGTGGCCAGGATGTTAAAACAGAAGACATACCAGGTAGTTTATATTAGAGACAGATGGCGCTTTTACACATCAATGATATATTGTCTGCTATGAGAAACAAATTCCTATCGCTTTGCAATAATGTTTAATGAAACTTATGAAAGCAGTCAGTGTAATTTGCATATAATATTATTATACAGTTTGTTGTGTTTACTGATACATTTAAGGGGATATAAATTGCAACATGATGTGTAGACTGTTGACTATGTTTTGTTAGTCATTATAATTAAGTTGATCAGATTCAATTATTGGTGACCAATATATATTATATATTATATATATAAAACTGGTCACCAATAATTGAATCCGATCAACTTAATTATAATGACTAACAAAACATAGTCAACAGACTACACATCATGTTGCAATTGATATCCACCTAAATAATATATATATATATATATATATATATATATATATATATATATATATATATATATATATATATATATATATATATGTATATATATATGTATACATATGCCATCTAGTTGGGCCTTCAATTCTTTATCAGGACCGCAACCTTTTCAGGTTACAGGCCCAGTTGGCCTTTGACATTTTCAACCTTATGTCTGTCACCTTACCTGTCCTGGATGACACAAGTGCCTTTAAGTACACCTTTGTTCTCGGCTATCGTCAACCCAACCACGGCCTCTTCATTGACTTCGAGGTTTTGCATGCAGCCCAGGAAGCCGGGGATACCCACTGCGTCATCACCCCCTAGGAGGTCACATTCACCAGACTGGATTTAACACGCCATCAAACGCAAAAACTCAGTTGGCAAGCGGACAAGGAAGTCGAGAGACTAACAATTCTTCATATAAAGTTCATCTATTACTATTACAATTACATATTACTATTATCCCATGCATTTGCGTAGGAAAAACTCCCATAGAATTAATTCGGATTTGAAAGATTTGAGTTGGAATTTGAAAAAAAAATTAACTGAATTGGAATTGATTAAATGGAATTGACCCCAGCCCTGCATAAACTTAAGATGTATAGCTAATTTAGCTACTACAAAATCAGTTGAAGAATGACATCAACGATTTTGTCCATGATAAAGTCAACTGCTCATGCTACACGCAATAATGCCAAGATCTATCAACAGATGGCATACCTCCTACGAAGATCACTGACAGCGTGGTGAAGGACAGCTGTCTGTGGGCAGCATCCGACACCCCATCCACCGTGAAGTTGACCAGTCCTGCCTTGTCACTGGTGCCAGAGTTGATCTGCACATCGACTGTGTGCCAAAGTCCATCTGTGAACGTGTCTTTCTCGGCCATTGGATCTCCTGCAACCATAGCACATAAATAAGGATCTTCAGATTGATATCAAAATATCAATGGTTGTTGCTACATAAAATTGGTACATCATGAGGGAGGAGTGTAGTAGTTGTTTTGTTTACATCATGAGGGAGGAGTGTAGTAGTTGTTTTGTTTACATCATGAGGGAGGAGTGTAGTAGTTGTTTTGTTTACATCATGAGGGAGGAGTGTAGTAGTTGTTTTGTTTACATCATGAGGGAGGAGTGTAGTAGTTGTTTTGTTTATCATCATGAGGGAGGAGTGTAGTAGTTGTTTTGTTTATCATCATGAGGGAGGAGTGTAGTAGTTGTTTTGTTTATCATCATGAGGGAGGAGTGTAGTAGTTGTTTTGTTTACATCATGAGGGAGGAGTGTAGTAGTTGTTTTGTTTACATCATGAGGGAGGAGTGTAGTAGTTGTTTTGTTTATCATCATGAGGGAGGAGTGTAGTAGTTGTTTTGTTTATCATCATGAGGGAGGAGTGTAGTAGTTGTTTTGTTTATCATCATGAGGGAGGAGTGTAGTAGTTGTTTTGTTTATCATCATGAGGGAGGAGTGTAGTAGTTGTTTTGTTTACATCATGAGGGAGGAGTGTAGTAGTTGTTTTGTTTACATCATGAGGGAGGAGTGTAGTAGTTGTTTTGTTTATCATCATGAGGGAGGAGTGTAGTAGTTGTTTTGTTTACATCATGAGGGAGGAGTGTAGTAGTTGTTTTGTTTACATCATGAGGGAGGAGTGTAGTAGTTGTTTTGTTTACATCATGAGGGAGGAGTGTAGTAGTTGTTTTGTTTACATCATGAGGGAGGAGTGTAGTAGTTGTTTTGTTTACATCATGAGGGAGGAGTGTAGTAGTTGTTTTGTTTATCATCATGAGGGAGGAGTGTAGTAGTTGTTTTGTTTATCATCATGAGGGAGGAGTGTAGTAGTTGTTTTGTTTATCATCATGATGGAGGAGTGTAGTAGTTGTTTTGTTTACATCATGAGGGAGGAGTGTAGTAGTTGTTTTGTTTACATCATGAGGGAGGAGTGTAGTAGTTGTTTTGTTTATCATCATGAGGGAGGAGTGTAGTAGTTGTTTTGTTTATCATCATGAGGGAGGAGTGTAGTAGTTGTTTTGTTTATCATCATGAGGGAGGAGTGTAGTAGTTGTTTTGTTTACATCATGAGGGAGGAGTGTAGTAGTTGTTTTGTTTACATCATGAGGGAGGAGTGTAGTAGTTGTTTTGTTTATCATCATGAGGGAGGAGTGTAGTAGTTGTTTTGTTTATCATCATGAGGGAGGAGTGTAGTAGTTGTTTTGTTTATCATCATGATGGAGGAGTGTAGTAGTTGTTTTGTTTACATCATGAGGGAGGAGTGTAGTAGTTGTTTTGTTTACATCATGAGGGAGGAGTGTAGTAGTTGTTTTGTTTATCATCATGAGGGAGGAGTGTAGTAGTTGTTTTGTTTATCATCATGAGGGAGGAGTGTAGTAGTTGTTTTGTTTATCATCATGAGGGAGGAGTGTAGTAGTTGTTTTGTTTACATCATGAGGGAGGAGTGTAGTAGTTGTTTTGTTTACATCATGAGGGAGGAGTGTAGTAGTTGTTTTGTTTACATCATGAGGGAGGAGTGTAGTAGTTGTTTTGTTTACATCATGAGGGAGGAGTGTAGTAGTTGTTTTGTTTACATCATGAGGGAGGAGTGTAGTAGTTGTTTTGTTTATCATCATGAGGGAGGAGTGTAGTAGTTGTTTTGTTTACATCATGAGGGAGGAGTGTAGTAGTTGTTTTGTTTATCATCATGATGGAGGAGTGTAGTAGTTGTTTTGTTTACATCATGAGGGAGGAGTGTAGTAGTTGTTTTGTTTACATCATGAGGGAGGAGTGTAGTAGTTGTTTTGTTTATCATCATGAGGGAGGAGTGTAGTAGTTGTTTTGTTTATCATCATGAGGGAGGAGTGTAGTAGTTGTTTTGTTTACATCATGAGGGAGGAGTGTAGTAGTTGTTTTGTTTACATCATGAGGGAGGAGTGTAGTAGTTGTTTTGTTTACATCATGAGGGAGGAGTGTAGTAGTTGTTTTGTTTACATCATGAGGGAGGAGTGTAGTAGTTGTTTTGTTTATCATCATGAGGGAGGAGTGTAGTAGTTGTTTTGTTTACATCATGAGGGAGGAGTGTAGTAGTTGTTTTGTTTATCATCATGATGGAGGAGTGTAGTAGTTGTTTTGTTTATCATCATGAGGGAGGAGTGTAGTAGTTGTTTTGTTTACATCATGAGGGAGGAGTGTAGTAGTTGTTTTGTTTACATCATGAGGGAGGAGTGTAGTAGTTGTTTTGTTTATCATCATGAGGGAGGAGTGTAGTAGTTGTTTTGTTTACATCATGAGGGAGGAGTGTAGTAGTTGTTTTGTTTACATCATGAGGGAGGAGTGTAGTAGTTGTTTTGTTTACATCATGAGGGAGGAGTGTAGTAGTTGTTTTGTTTATCATCATGAGGGAGGAGTGTAGTAGTTGTTTTGTTTATCATCATGAGGGAGGAGTGTAGTAGTTGTTTTGTTTACATCATGAGGGAGGAGTGTAGTAGTTGTTTTGTTTACATCATGATGGAGGAGTGTAGTAGTTGTTTTGTTTATCATCATGATGGAGGAGTGTAGTAGTTGTTTTGTTTATCATCATGAGGGAGGAGTGTAGTAGTTGCTTTGTTTACATCATGAGGGAGGAGTGTAGTAGTTGTTTTGTTTATCATCATGAGGGAGGAGTGTAGTAGTTGTTTTGTTTATCATCATGAGGGAGGAGTGTAGTAGTTGTTTTGTTTACATCATGAGGGAGGAGTGTAGTAGTTGTTTTGTTTACATCATGAGGGAGGAGTGTAGTAGTTGTTTTGTTTACATCATGAGGGAGGAGTGTAGTAGTTGTTTTGTTTACATCATGAGGGAGGAGTGTAGTAGTTGTTTTGTTTACATCATGAGGGAGGAGTGTAGTAGTTGTTTTGTTTACATCATGAGGGAGGAGTGTAGTAGTTGTTTTGTTTATCATCATGAGGGAGGAGTGTAGTAGTTGTTTTGTTTACATCATGAGGGAGGAGTGTAGTAGTTGTTTTGTTTACATCATGAGGGAGGAGTGTAGTAGTTGTTTTGTTTACATCATGAGGGAGGAGTGTAGTAGTTGTTTTGTTTATCATCATGAGGGAGGAGTGTAGTAGTTGTTTTGTTTACATCATGAGGGAGGAGTGTAGTAGTTGTTTTGTTTACATCATGAGGGAGGAGTGTAGTAGTTGTTTTGTTTATCATCATGAGGGAGGAGTGTAGTAGTTGTTTTGTTTACATCATGAGGGAGGAGTGTAGTAGTTGTTTTGTTTACATCATGAGGGAGGGGTGTAGTAGTTGTTTTGTTTACATCATGAGGGAGGAGTGTAGTAGTTGTTTTGTTTATCATCATGAGGGAGGAGTGTAGTAGTTGTTTTGTTTATCATCATGAGGGAGGAGTGTAGTAGTTGTTTTGTTTATCATCATGAGGGAGGAGTGTAGTAGTTGTTTTGTTTACATCATGAGGGAGGAGTGTAGTAGTTGTTTTGTTTATCATCATGAGGGAGGAGTGTAGTAGTTGTTTTGTTTATCATCATGAGGGAGGAGTGTAGTAGTTGTTTTGTTTATCATCATGAGGGAGGAGTGTAGTAGTTGTTTTGTTTACATCATGAGGGAGGAGTGTAGTAGTTGTTTTGTTTACATCATGAGGGAGGAGTGTAGTAGTTGTTTTGTTTATCATCATGATGGAGGAGTGTAGTAGTTGTTTTGTTTACATCATGAGGGAGGAGTGTAGTAGTTGTTTTGTTTACATCATGAGGGAGGAGTGTAGTAGTTGTTTTGTTTACATCATGAGGGAGGAGTGTAGTAGTTGTTTTGTTTATCATCATGAGGGAGGAGTGTAGTAGTTGTTTTGTTTATCATCATGAGGGAGGAGTGTAGTAGTTGTTTTGTTTATCATCATGAGGGAGGAGTGTAGTAGTTGTTTTGTTTATCATCATGAGGGAGGAGTGTAGTAGTTGTTTTGTTTACATCATGAGGGAGGAGTGTAGTAGTTGTTTTGTTTACATCATGATGGAGGAGTGTAGTAGTTGTTTTGTTTATCATCATGAGGGAGGAGTGTAGTAGTTGTTTTGTTTACATCATGAGGGAGGAGTGTAGTAGTTGTTTTGTTTACATCATGAGGGAGGAGTGTAGTAGTTGTTTTGTTTATCATCATGAGGGAGGAGTGTAGTAGTTGTTTTGTTTACATCATGAGGGAGGAGTGTAGTACAGTCGCGCCTCGTTATAACGCGCCCCGTTATTACGCGGATTCGGATATAACGCGGTCGGTCGTGGACCCCGAATTTCTGCCGCCAGGGGAAAATGTCAAATGGGCCCGCTTAAACCTACTTAGAATTGCTTTGACAATTCTCAAGAAACATTAGGTGAACAATGTCAATGAACGAGTATCAACGTGTTGTTTGTTTTGCGCTGTCGCCGACATCAATTGCTGTCGCTGGCTTCGCTTCGACAGTTTGTAAATTGCAATCGAGATTCACAAATATGCCTCGCGTAAGAATCAAATCAACCGTTTTAAATGCATTTAACAAGCAGTACCAATATAACACTTGGGTGAAATTACATGCTTCTGTTACATTGTAAATTTAATCGTTTTCGCGACGCGAAACCAACATGCCAAATTCCTAACCCAAGGCGCTACCGGTGGCGAAAATACGAATTCGTCATCCGCATATGAAATGATGAATCGATGTTAAGTGGTGCGTAATAAATTTATGCTTCGGTCGAGATCGGTTGAAAGACGAAGTGAAACAATTATTAATTCTACCTATTGTCTTTTTCTGTGTTTTATCAGCTTGCATACTACATTTGTCAAATCATATACGTTTTCGGCTGCTCAGGTCCAGGTTATTATTTTCGATTCGTAGGCCTGTTGGTCCAGTACATCAGCATTGTAGTAGATCTATTCCATAACGGTATACGTACATGTGTTTTATTCAGTTCAAGAGTCAAGAGGGTGTGACATTTAAAAATAATACACGTTGATGCTAGTATACGCCTTTAATAAGTTCCATAAACTGCATATTGCCGTATAAGACAATGCTGCAAGCACACAGGGCTTCGACCGGGTTCATGGACTTGGTGCAGCGGGCGGCGGTCGCTGTTGTTTAGTAGCTCCCTGGTGGCAGATATGAGAACACCTAACACGCCTCGCTTACAACGCGGTCCGAAGTCGTGGACCCCGACTACCGCGTTATAACGAGGCGCGACTGTAGTTTTGTTTAACATCATTAGGGAGGAGTGTAGTAGTTGTTTTGTTTACATCATGATGGAGGAGAGGGGATCTGAGGTGGAAGGGGAGGGGGTCTGAGGTAGAAGGGGAGGGGGTCTGAGGTAGGAGAGGGGATCTGAGGTGGAAGGGGAGGGGGTCTGAGGTAGAAGGGGAGGGGGTCTGAGGTAGGAGAGGGGATCTGAGGTAGAAGGGGAGGGGGTCTGAGGTAGAAGGGGAGGGGGTCTGAGGTAGAAGGGAAAATGACATTGGCTTCAGCTACTGTAATGTAGTGCCATACTTCAATGTCTTGAGATGATCCCTACTTAGCCTGCAGAGTGAGTTCCACTTCAGTTACTCGTATCAGTGAATGTCTGTGCTCTTCACTAACCTACACTATACTATATATACTATGAGCAGTGAGGAAACCAGTATTATTTAACAAGATTGCCGTCCAAGGCAAAGGCCCAGATGGCAAGTGGATTAGGAAGTCATTGGCTTATCGAGATAATTTGTTTATCCAAAAATTTTTTATCTACGTGCAACCCACCCTCCTCCGATATTTGTCAACTTTGTTTTTAATCATATTCACACTGCTAGCATTTACACAATCTGCAGACAATATGTCCCATTCATTTATTATCCTCTGTCAGATTGAGCTCTTTCTGATATCATATCTACACGGATCATTCACTAATGACACCTTGCGTCCTGTGGTTCTACTATCTTTCTTATATGGAAAACAAATTTATATTTTCATATCCAATCATAGAGCGAACTTACGTTTCTTCATGATGCTAGAGACTTCAGGATTGTCATGTGTCTTTACACTGTACTCAATGTATCCGTTGTCATTGATCTTCATCTGAAACAAGCAGTTTATAAGTTTCATCTTGAGACTTGTCAACGATGTGATTTGTCATCACAATTCTGGGTAATGCAGCTGGAAACCAGATGTTCTCATAAAGAAGAAGAAGCACCTGTAGGAGTTTATGACTGTAACCAATACAACAACTACATTACAACAACAACTACAACAATACAACAACAACTACAACAACACAACCATTTAAGTTCAGCCACTGTATTTTTATTCAATAATTGTATGACTTTTTGCTCAGATGGACACAGAGAACTTATTACACATATATATATATATATATATATATATATATATATATATATATATATATATATATATATATATATATACATATACATATACATATATATACATATATATACATATATATACATATATATACATATATATATATACATATATATATCTCAAGTAGTCTCAAGTAGATATACTCCAAACAGCCCAATCTTGAGCTAACGCAGGAGTTTGGACCAACGGCTTTTAGTGTCTCTTCCGAAAGACACGGGCAAAGTGGGGTGAACAAAATTGCCCAAGCTTCGAAATGGCGGAGGTGGAATCGAACCACCGTCCTCTCGATCGACAGGCGGGTACTCTAACCATTAGACCACCGCTCCCCTATATACATATATATATACATATATATATACATATATATATACATATATATATACATATATATATACACATATATATATACATATATATATACATATATATATACATATATATATATATATATATATATATATATATATATATATATATATATATATATATATATATATATATATATATATATAATATATATCAGGGTTCATTCAGGAAACTAACTTAAAAATTCCCTGACTTTCCCTGACCAAATTGCCATTTTCCCTAACCAAAATGTGGCAGATCTGCAGGCTTTTACCAGAATCTTGCCATCCATGTCAAGGGCATTGGAGAAGAGGAGACCACCATCGGAGTAGCTACGGAAGTTGAACTTGATCTGCAGTTGATGTCCCGTCAGTCTGTCCAGTTTCAGGTGAGAGTCAAACGTTGGAAAAGTGATTGGAGACACCGGCTCCATCTGGTGATGAGAAGATGCATCGATCTGTCAGCTTATGGTAAACTTACAGATGACCGTGGTCAGAGGAAGCTGGTGTTTCAGAATCGAGTTCAGGTTCAGTTCATAACAACAGTGATGGCTGGGTTGGTTCACCTTGTCCCTTAGTGACATCATAAATATAAAATACAGCTTATCTTAGAATCACAGTATCATAATGACAGCTAAAATGCACCTAATTTTAGTGTCATCCATAGGTGAAACATTTTCTCAGACACATTGAACTATTTTACTATCATCTGCCATTAAAATGTCATCTGTGAAACATATAATTTTAGTGGTACCTCTAAGTAAAATATTACCTCAGACATCTAATCTTAATATCAGCTCTGAGCAAAACATCACCTATGACAAGCATGTCATTTCAGTGCCATCTGTGAGATAACTGTAATTGTGGCGGAGGATGACAGACAGTGCCTGTAAATCAAAGGTGAGTTTACAAGAGGATCTCACATCACAGGTTCCGAGACCGATGGAGCCGTGAAGCTTGAAGCGCTCAAGGCCAATGCGGGCATCCGAGATGAAGTCCATGTAGTTGAACCACACGTTTTCCATACAACCCTTGAAGTTGCGTGTTGAGTAGAGTCGCTTGCCGGGCTTCAGGAAAGTGTCGAGTCCTCCCAAGTGAATCTGTGTACACAGCCAGTCACAGCCCCCACATTGGTTATTTTCACCATCAGCTGCATTTATTACCTTACTTTACACCAACATGAGCATTTCTCCACAATACTTGGCAGCAGAATGAAGACAAACATTAACAACATGAAGTGCAGAAAAGAAAAAAAAAATTATTTCGTAGCAATGTTAAGACTTGGTCTCAACCCATTAGGATATTAAAAACATAACTTGTTCACAGCGTCTCATACAACGTGATGTCGAGTGCACAACATATTGCTGAATTGCGTAAGTTGCTAAGTCTCTTTCACGTGACTAAAACATTTCCTATTGACATGAATTTTGTAAAGGTGTATACTCAAAGGTATAACACAAACAGGTATTTTACCGTAAGAAAATCTGTGTCAGATCACTCCAGCATAACATGCAAACTTATGGTCCAACGGCCTTAGGAAGGAGCAACGGGCCAATGGGCCTTAGAATGGAGCAATGGGCCAGTAGGCCTCGGAAAGGAGCAATGGGCCTTAGAAAGCAATGTGCCAGTGGGCCTTGGAAAGGAGCAATGGGCCAGTGGGCCTTAGAAAGGACCAACGGGCCAGTGGGCCTTAGAAAGGACCAACGGACCAGTGGGCCTTAGAAAAGACCAACGGACCAGTGGGCCTTAGAAAGGACCAACGGACCAGCGGGCCTTAGAAAGGACCAACGGACAGTGGGCCTTAGAGAGGACCAACGGACCAGTGGGCCTTAAAAAGGACCAATGGACCAGGGTCGGGGCTTAAATCACAATAGGGAACTTACATGACGATCAAGGTCCAAGGAGAGGAAGTCACCATTGGTCATGTTGGTGATGGTTCTCTGGTCAACAGTGAAGTTGATGTTGAGTCCACTGCGGATGATTTCCACTTCGTGCCATTGATTGTTGTCCAGCAGACTTCCAGCAGACATTGTTGTGTGTCCACCAATGCTGGCCGTCGAACCTGAGACACAGGAATAATAGCACTGCTTGTATCAAGTATTCCCCAGTTTTAAAGGTCCATCTTCAATTCGATTTACTTACTCGCCTAGCTTTAGAATAATTTCTTGAAAAAATCAAACCTAGTATCCACTATCACGATGGCTCGTTTGTGCAAACGTGTGATTTAGTTTTTATTAAATCAACAGACAAAGTATATAATTATTTTTGACCGGATCCGATAAAAATGTGGCAACAAAAGTGGTCCGCTGGGTACATACAAGAAATAGAGCTATCCACACTTTCGGAATTTACATGATTTAACAATCAAAGTAAATAATTTTTTTTATTTAAAAAAAACTACAGATTCTTTTATTAAACCGACTCTACATGTTAGTTAAAGACCTCCTGCAGTGAAATTACAATAATGACATTCAACTGGCCAGCAAGGCAGCTATACCAAATTCATGTAACAAAATATTAGCAGCATCCATCAAATTAATTAGTCACCACAGCCAGATTAATGATAGCCATCTGGCATCGCTACAGTGTAGTCCGCGAAATCTAGGTCAGGCAGCCCGTGACGTCAGAACAGGCGGAAACTGCTGGGCCTACTGCGCGTTCAGCCGTATTGTGCGCCATTGTTTACATTCTTTTAATCCATCCATTGATAACACAGCATCATATTTTTCTTTATAAAATTTGGATAGTTTGGAACTATTACATATATTTAGCAAGTGCAGACATGGAAATCGTTGTGTAGTGTTTGGGTGCTGCAATACGCCAAGTGAAACAGTAAGCCTACACAAGTTTACAAGCGACAAACATCGTCGGCACATATGGGCCCGATTCCTTAGCATTTAAAAGAATCTGTTTTCATATGCAGCAAGCATTTTTTTAAAGTTCGACATGGAATACGCCAAGAGCCTGGTGTTGAACGAAATTGCAATTCCAACTATCTAAATACAGACGCTAGTAGTACAGTCAGTACCGTGGTGTCACAGCTACCAGTTCAACGTGCCAGCGGTCCACAGTGAAAAAAATCGAAGTCCGGCTTATATTTATCATACATGGTTTATAGCATGCTTATAAAATGCTAGCACTAAAGATAATATACAGAGTATTTAAATAGACAAATTATCACTGCGAGACATGTGGGACGGCTTCTGCCTGTTAACCGTCGCCGTTGGACAGAGCATGTTTATCCTTGACCCGCAAAAACACAGTCTCTGCCTCTAGGTCATGCATGTAGGGTTGTGGGCCGGCTAGGGGCTCGGGGTCTGCATAACACTCCGCAATATCACTGTCCACATCTTTTAAATACGAAATAGTGTCATCACATGAAGAATCAGATGAATCCAACATTGTGTTGCGAGATTGGCCTTCCCGTCATGATGTCACGAATACCGTCCGCAGTCTCTAGATGTTGCTACAAACTGGTACATTTTGTGTGCACAAAGCATGATCAAATAAGCTCTTTTACGGGGTGACCGAGGGAATAAAAAAATTATTTGAATAGCAGTAAATTATTTTTTTAGTATGGACAATGCAGTTTGGGAATTTGGGAATCGCGTACCCTTTAAACTATTCAAACACTCATTCCAATGAATGTGATTCACATTGGGCTAAATGAGGGAACAAATTGAGGAGGAACTTTTAAGCTCAAATGATCTGAACATAAATGAGCAAACCATACTTCAAACATGCAACAAAACAAAGTACTGCATAATTTCATGTGGTGACGTACCCAGGTCGATGTGGAAGTAGAGCTTTCCGTTGACGAGTTCTAGGACCACGTAGTCACCCTGGTTGCCGTCGGCGTAGAACACGAGACCATCTGCCTGTGTCGTCCGGAACCGCAGCTTTAGTCGGTCCTCATACGACTGCACGTACTGGCCTGTCCCACTGACATCATATGTGATGCGACTATGGCCGTCAAACGTCACACCCGCTGTGTCTGTGAAACGACAGAAGCAGTGACATGAAATGTCGTTTGGTGACATAGAACTGACACAAGAATGTCAACAAAGATGGTTGTAGAATTAGATTGTGACATGAGCAGGATTGTCCAGACAAACTCATATAGTTGTACCAAGTCATGAGATAATAATAATGAGACCATGGTAGTTGGGTGTCAAGCTCTAAACACTGATAGGACCTGGGTTCAAATTTTATTGCTGCAGCACAGTGCATACAAACAGTCCAAGTCCAGGGCTGGGTCCAATTACGTAATTGTAATTGTAATTGATTACAGCAAAATTGTGTAATTGTAATTGATTATGGTTTCAAATTTGTGCTGTAATTGTAATTGTTATATTTTGTATAATTGAAAATTTATTTCAATTACAATCAATTACAATCAATTACAGTACGTTTCATATCACAAACTACCTGAACAAACTGTCAATAAAATATAATTTAAGTCTCATACAGGTTCAGGGTTGTTTGATTTAAATCATTTTATTTAAATCATTGATTTAAATCATGATTTAAATCACTCCAAAAAAATCATTGATTTATGATTTTTTTTACTTCCGATTTTTTTAATCGCTAATTTATATGAATTTAGCACAAATAATTTTTTACAAGCATTGAGATCAACAGAGTTTTGTATGTCTTTTAATACAAAAGCACAAAGTGTGCACACTTGTGTAGCTGTATCGACACTAGATAGCCTGACAGTCAAATATTTTATGACATTGTGTATGTCTGAGCTATTCCCTTTTTGAATGCTGTGAAGCTACACAAAGTTGTCTTCCAGAGGAAGTATCTTTTCAAGTCAGAAGCCCTGAGTTAAAGTCCATTTAGAGCTTGTGCTAGTTGTTCACAATTCAGTATGTTGACTCAAAAATCATGTACCCTCTGTTAAGACAAGTACCTAGATTGATTTGAAAGAGTTAATAAATACATCAACATATATATATATATATATATATATATATATATATATATATATATATATATATAATTTATTAATGTCTATATACCAGATTTAAAATATATATTTATATAATAAAAATATGTTTAAACGGCTGTCTTTTTATTTAGTACAATTCAAAATTCAAGCCACAATTCTTCAACAATTTACAATCATTACCATTATATTTATTTATCAATTGTGTACAAAATATTGAAATTCAGCAAAAGTGCAAAACTATATAATTAACAAATGCTGAATATATTTAGTTCCGCATAATGTAATTGTAATTGAAATTGAAACAGTGTAATTGTAATTGAATTGAAAAAATATGAGTGTAATTGTAATTGTAATTGAACTAAAAATTGAAATGTAATTGTAATTGTAATTGATATAATTATGTGTAATTGAACCCACCCCTGAGTCCAACTGTACATTGTCGGTACTTGTAATGTCTGATGGGACTTGTGTATGTCCACTCAACTTTATTTAACAGAAACCAAATTTTGACCAAACCAAGCCATGTTTCTTCACCAGTCCTGGTAAACACACACACTGTTCAGTTTTGATAATTACAGACCAAAATAACTAAACCCGTCTGTGATGCTCTGGGTCTTTCCCCGTGCTATATACTTTATCCCATGACATCTGGTGTCACTCACCAAAGCGACATCCCTCCAGTTCCACACGTAGGGAGATGAAGTCATGCCAGCGCTGGGGGTTGAATCGTACAAAGCGGGCCACCATCGGGTAAGCCAGCTTGTTCTTCTTTGGATGATTGTCATCTGTGTTGCCTTCAAACATCTACAACCAATCAGTGTGACATGCAGAGTCATAGCGATGCAGAACTAGCCCCAGGATCCATATGCAATCCCACTGGTCTGATGTAGGAACAATCACTTGTTCTGATTTCTGTAAATGTATAACGTCATTTGCATTGTAAAATCATATTATAAAGTATGATATATATCTATTCTAAGTTGAACATAATTGAACCATTATCTGTTTAATTTGAATGTTTCAGGGTGAATAAACATGTTTACATTGTAACTGTCAAATACACTTAACAATAATAGCATTGCATGCAGAGAGGACATAACTTTATGGATGTGCATGATATGCCTATTATGTAAGTATGCGAACACCTCACTGATCTAGAAAATGAATTGTTAATTTACCTCAATTTAAATATTTCCTAAATTAATTAAAAATGAAAACATATTCGGCTGTATGAAAGAATGATGCACAAATACGATCTACACTAAAATTATGATCTTCTAAACATTTATCTGATTTCCTAAACAGTAGTGTTGGGAATCGGTTTGATTTTCATAGTCGATTATCAGTATGGCCAAACTGATCGATTATACAATCAGTTTGTGGGTGGCCATCATGGGAAATAATCTGTTGGCATGTTCGACAATGCCAACTTTTTTGATGCCATAACAGAATGTTTCCCAACTGCAGAATAGCCAATCGCAGGAGTCTTCTCTCTTCCATTGCTAAGATAACTCATGGAACAGGAATGAAATTCCGCATGAAATATATTTATACAACTGGAAACGATAAACGATCACACAAGATTGTGATCGATTAATTGATCAGAAACATGGACCAATCAACCTTTGACAAAATGGATTAATCGGAACAACAGTACTAAACAGAGTTTTTCACAAACACTGTTGGCTATTTACCAGCGGTGTGCCATATTTGTTGGTGTAAACGCTCCATGTCTTGTTGTCAGACGAGAACTCCATGTAGTACTCTGTCACATACTCGTAACTGCCTCGCCGACCCTGGGTTGTCACCGCCGTGATCACATGGCGATACCCAAGGTCAAGGCCGAGATGCTGAAAGGTATCAGGGGAACCAGCCGTCCAGGCACCACCACCTGTCAAAGCATAAATATTTTTGACACAAGTCAGATTTCAGGCAAAAGCTAGAGGAATTTTTTGAAGTAGGTAAATCTTGAAATCTTAAAGATCGTGGCACTCAGTCGGAATGCCATAGACTGATTAACCAATGAAAACTGTTATGTTGATTTACACACAGAATTTCAGTGCAAAAACACGGACTGCAACCAAAAAAGTGACAGATCTGTAGTGTGTATCGCACGGACCCTAGATCCACACTCACCTTTCCAGCCATTCAGTCGGCCATACTTGGCCGCTCGCTTGTAGTTGATGACTGTGGTAGCCCAGAGACTCTTGTCTGGGATGTACTCCTGCTCCACTCCCATGGGAACTGGGAAGCGACACGGCTCCATGATGTCTATCACGTCAGCCACTGAAACATAGGTAGTCTAGTTTTACAAACGGAATGAACGATTCTTTTTTTTCTAATGTTCATTCATTAATGTAATTAATTATACTACGTTTTAAGTCATAATCATGATTGTAATTTCAGCTTGAGAAATGCATACAATTACACACATGTAAAGCACATATTATGCATTGGTGGTTAACCTACAAATTAATTTTTAAAACATCTATAATTTACTTGTGACATTAAGGTGTAGTTAAGCAAATGCAGAACGGGGTTGAACTGATGTGGATATAGGTGAATATACAACTGCACAGAGTGGTAAAAATTGTGAAATTAATTTACTTTTTTTTGCCTTTTCTTAACTCAGAGCTGTTCTATGAACTTTAAACTATCTAAAACATGATGAATTCTGTCGTATGTCATCTACGTCACAAAGAGCCTCACTTGCTTAAAGTTCTCATAAAGTCACTGCAAACAGAACTTCTAATGTTTGAAAGTTTTAACCTTTGATGACATCAAGTTGGTGTGGGAAAGTCGGTGAAAAATATACAAAATGAAGAAAATTACCAGCTAAAAACCATTTACAAATATTCTATGAACATGAAGTTTTGTAACCTGCACTAGGTAAGGATTAATTGTCTGGGCTATAATTATTTACATATTAAATAGTTTTCCCTGAAAGTGATGACACACTGTGAGGCAGAAGACACACTGTGGTATAAAGGATGAGCTGTGATGCATAGGACGGCCCATCCATATATACATATGCAATGTGCGTGTGTACAACTGTACATATAATTTTATTGATGCATGTAATCTTATCATTCAATCGGCTGTATTATATATATACACACACACACACATATATATATATATATATATATATATATATATATATATATATATATATATATATATATATATATATTTATATATATTTATATATATATATATATATATATATATATATATATATATATATATATATATATATATATATATATATATATATATATATATATATATATATATATATATATATATATACATACATATATATATATACACACATATATATATATATACACACATATATATATATATATTATATATATATATCTTTTTTGACGATTCTAAAACACATGTCCTCTATGTCACAAAAAGGATGATGACATAATGGTGAAAAAGTTATTGCATTTATGACGAGTCATTATCATCTTGTTCAGTCAGTGGCAGTGGCAGCTTTTACCTTTGAATTATGTGTACTAGAAGAATATCAATCAACAAATCATTTTCGTGCTTAATACGTAGCATTCGTAGAAGACATAGAATAAACATACATTCCTGTTGGTTGATGAAAATTTCCGAAAATATTTGCCGAAAGTATTTTTTAGATATTAGATGTTAAATAACTAGTTAACATATCATATTACAGGTGTGTTACTTATTATATTTGGACACATATTTGATACAAATCCAATGATATTTAAAACATAGACCTTGATTTTGGACAGGTCTATGGGGACAGTTTATTTTAGGGTAATCTGTCTGATGAAACTGAGGAAAATTCGCATAACTCAGTTACATTGCATATAAAACACATTTGTAAGTTACATAAAGATTATCATCTCCTAAAATATTGGAAAAAAAATAGTGGTAAGATCCTATTATTGGATATATTACATTCTAAACATGAGGTATTTGGTTCACTTACTCCAAACAGCCCCTTCTGGGGCTAAAATAGGAGGGTGGTGCTTCGTGCACATGAAAAAGGTGTGCACATATAAATGTGGGAAATTTTAATTTTTTTACAAAATAGTGCAATTAAAAAGTGGATTAAAATCAGATGTCCTCCTTATAGACAAATGAGGTGAGCTGGAGGGGCAAGATGCTCACAGCTAGTTGGAAGGGGTGAGTGGAGGGAGTCTTATTATTTCAGTGGGGAGTAGATTCCAGGCTCTTATGACTCTATGATAGGAGTATGCATATGAGGGACACTGTGTTACTGTATATTCACCCAAATCCTTATCTATGGCTCACCCCAACAACTATGATTATTATATTTTTATTTGTGATATTTACTTATTTGTATCATCAACAACAAAATATAATTATGTTGGAAACTTTGATCTTGAGCAGATCTCACAACCTACTGACTTCTGGATTGGTAATTCATCAACCACCTGTTGATTCAATGCTACATTGTGTATATGAAGTATTTGACTGCAAGACTTAAGTGTTTGGCTTGGTTTAGGTGTCTAGACTGTATGGTGTTGGTTTGGTTTAGATAGACTGTCAGACTGACTGGTTTGGCATTATCCTTAACTGGACTGTAAGAAATAAGTTGGATATCTAACTGGACGGTGCATGGACGTTGCATGGACGGTGCTTGGACTACTCGGCCCCACGGACAACTCGGCCTGGGGACAACTAGGCCCAGTTCGAGACAGCTCGGCCCAAGTGTCGAGACAGCTCGGCCCAATGATAAATGATATGATGGCGCTTAGTTAGAGTGGTAAATTACCTAACCAATTATACAGTGTTATCGTGGGCGATAACGGGGAAGTGGAATGTTTTCGTGCCGTAGTTTGAAAAATTCGGCATCTGTCTTTGGATTTAACTTGACTTACAATAAAGGAACTAGAAAAGTTGTGTTGTCCAATTTTCGATATCGACGGCTTTTATGCAATTCCTCTCCCCAATGAAGCATATAGCAGTTTTGGCAAAACAATAGAGAAGGAAGGTGTGTGCTCTATCAATCCCGCCGTTGATTGGTCTGTGTCTGGTGTTGACTCCGCCCACGCCCATCTCTAATTGGCCGTTAATTGCTTCACTGCCCATCTCATACAGAACCCGCACTATATTTGGTTGTTATTTCTATGAAACGCCTGCGTGACGTGACTTAAAATTCTTTAAATGTTTTTCGTATATTCTACTACATCTAAAGCATGTGTGTTTATATATTTCAATCCATGGCGTGTTTGTGGATGATTTTATATGTAGTTTATTAAATGTATATGGATCCATATTTTACCTTTTGTACTCCGTTGTTGATAATGTACCATATTATATTAGTAGTGGATTAACGATTGTTGTCCCGGGCCGAGTAGTCTAGAATTCTGCATGGACACTCAAAAGAAGATGAAATGTTGTGTGTCAAAGAGATGGAAAGTTTCATTTGTTACTAACACTCTGCAATGCAATATGTGCATTTCTTAATTAGTAGTGCATATCTGAAGTATTTGTGAATTAGGCTTGTTGACCGGAAAACATATTTGAGTTATCTCCGATTTCGGACAAGTGTTAATCGCGGTTGTCGATGGACGACTGGAGAAGTTTGCACATCTCAAGAATTAGTTCCTCTACTTCCGAAACGGTTTAAGCATGAATCAGATCGATTGTGCATTTGATGTGCGACACGCATGTCATACTGAGTTCAGGTATGAGTGACACAATTGTGTCACCATCAAAACAACAGGTACGCTGCAAAGGCCTGACTACTTGTTTCTCTCAGTTGACATAACACGGACACAAATATCTTTCTCCGCGGCCGACGCCAGACTCCAGTGTACCCACCTGCATGGCACAATGCCGCGCCGAGCAACAACGCACACAGTATGCGCATCATTTCCACGGTCTTCACACTTTACTGTCCCAAAGCCACCATTGCTTGGACAAACTTCGGTTACCGCTCGTCGATGTCTGTCACGTGATCACGACGCGATATTTGATTGGCTGTAAAGTGTCCGAAGTTGCAAAACTGGGTCACACACCTGCCCGTTTCACTAGCTTGTTAATTAAAGGTATATTCATCACTAAACTAATTTGAACTTTATTCTAGATTGTTATTCATCCACTATTGTCTTCGTGCGAAGTGGACAGCAGAATTAAATTGAACGCGCCGCACTGTGGACGGCGCCGCGCTGTGGTTGGGATTACGGCTATACTCCCTACAGTGGCAGTGCTACACTGGACTCCGCTTAATATAGTCACTTCGAGCCAGTGCAATGATTTTATTCGATTCTATTAAGCAGCCGGTTCGCACAAACGGCGCATTTTAATACAGCACATTTAATACATACCGATTCCGCCCCATCCAATTTATTTGTTTCTACTAAACGACTGATTCTGTTATCCGTGATTTTATTAAGCGGAGTCCACCGCATTGAGTAGAACGGATCGACCTACACCTTCTATGTCTGCTTGGACCAGTGGCTCACCTAGAATCTCCCAGGGACAGAGAGGGGTGTACCTTGTCTGCCATTGGTTTGCCATGCTATCTTGCAGTGACGCAACACGTTACATATGAAAACATAAAACAGTGAAACCAAAAGGGGCCACTGGTTTTGACTATCGGTAAACTAAATGCATGGCGTCCATGTCTGCTTGCCATCTGGAGCTTGTTGCTTTCAATGTTGTTCAATCTTGTTAAACCCGAAAGTAATGTTGCTGCAACTTATTTCACAAATGTTAGCTGTTTTCACACGGCGACGTACACGCTGTAGTAACATTTGTGATAAAAAAATGAACATCCCGGTACATACCAATGAAGACCCTAAAGAAACACAATATTGTATCTCTCGGGTATGCAAGAAAACAAAGAAATCAGGCAGAGTAAAGACCTCCGAAGGTAACTCTATGCACAAGCACACCTTTAGCTGTGCGTCTGCATCGATCGTTCCATGAGCGATTCCTGTTAATAAGGACGGCCTACAGACAGGGACAGGCTACGAACGGAGTGAACGTCAAGAACATGTCGTTACACAAATGATTATGGAAAAGAAACAGCTAATTGTATATGTGTTTGCTATAGTGTAGCCCGCGCGTGAGGCAGATTTTTTTAAATAGATTTTGCGTAAGGTCTTCAAATACCAATGATTGACACTATATATGGCAGTTGTCTTGTACGTTCCACAATGTATTTGCTTGTACGTTCCACAATGTATGTGCTTGTACGTCAGGCCCGTGGCCAGCTTCTCACGAGGAGGGTATTTTTTTCTAAATACAGACTCCAGGGGCGCTACAAGTTCACATGGGGTCATATTTTCCCAACACAGAGGGTGCCACAAGTAATGTGCACAAAGTATTATCTACATATTCAATTGTTTCAGAAAATTAGACAAAGGTAAAACAGTGATTAGTTCCTTTAATTCTGCATTGAGCTTGTAAGAAAACACACACACACACACACACACACACACACACACACACACACACACACACACACACACACACACACACACACACACACACACACACACACACACACACACACACACACACACACACACACACACACACACACACACACACACACACACACACACACACACACACACACACACACACACACACACACACACACACACACACACACACACACACACACACACACACACACACACACACACACACACACACACACACACACACACACACACACACACACACACACACACACACACACACACACACACACACACACACACACACACACACACACACACACACACACACACACACACACACACACACACACACACACACACACACACACACACACACACACACACACACACACACACACACACACACACACACACACACACACACACACACACACACACACACACACACACACACACACACACACACACACACACACACACACACACACACACACACACACACACACACACACACACACACACACACACACACACACACACGGCTTATCAAAGTTCCTGGGTGAAGTATATATTAAGAAAAATTCAATTAAAAATATTTCATCAATACTGCTGCAGCGGATCCAGGGGGTCCCATAGGCCATGGAGGGGGGTCTTAGACCCCCCCTATGTCCGTGGCAAATATTATGGTAAAAAGGACAACGTATATATGCCTACATCGGAACTAGTGTCAACGTAAAGACTGAAGTAATAGAAGCCGGCTAATATTAACCCTTCAATAAGCAGAGCGACATATGTGTCGTCCCGTCCCGTCCCCCCCCCCGTTTCGTAAGTAGAACGACATATGACTACGACTGACTAAGATCCCCCTCAGCCAACAAGCCTAGATACGCCCCTGAATATTGTGAATGTCACCCAACTAGCTGGATGATCAGCACCAACAACTGAAACATAAAAACAACATAATGCTATTAGCAATACTTGTACGCACATTGAACAATATGCAGGGTGAATCCATAGATGACACAAGGACATGTTACATGTCATCATGAGAAGGTCATATTCTTCAACTCACGTTTCCTAGGAAACATGGCATCAACCAAGTCCACAGTGACGTCTACATCCACTGGCGTGTACGTGCGTGGGTGCCAGGGAGGACAATCGTTTTCTCTTAATAATCTTGAGACAACGAAATTTCTCACACAGTTGCCACACGGGTGCTTTAGAAAGGCGATTACATTGTTCACAATTGATGAGAAGCAGTCAAAATGAAAAGTGCGAGGTCAAAGGTGGTGAGAAGCAGTCACAATTGTGAAAAGCAGTCACATGTCGAGGTAAAAAAAATCACGAGAAAAATTTTTTTATGAAAAGCACAGTCACATGTCGAAGTCTAAATTGATGTCAGATAAGCGCAGTCAAATGTCGAGATCGAGTGTGATCATTCCCATAATTTATGCAAGTCTTTGTGCAGAGTAAGAGGGGGAATGAGGGCCACATAACGCTATCTGATTGATGGTTAGAGTAAGGAATCACTAGAGCAAATTCACAAGAGCAGGGTGAATGAAACTAGTAAACTGCCCAAAGTTAGATACATGCTTTGAGCTGTGATTGCCCTATGATTTGTGCGTGCATGCGTGCGTGCGTGCGTGCGTGCGTGCGTTCGTGCGTGCGTGCGTGCGTGCGTGCGTGCGTGCGTGCGTGCGTGCGTGCGTGCGTGCGTGCGTGCGTGCGTGCGTGCGTGCGTGCGTTATGAATGTGTGAATGCTAACTCTGCATTGTTTCAGTGAGCAGATATTTTCTGAAACCATAACATTTTCTGCTTACAAGAGTTCCTGTTGTTTGAATAACAGCTTAGTGACTGTTTGTACATTGTCTACTGCTCTCTGGCTGTTACCAATTGATCACACGTAAGATGACTTGGTTACATACTTATAGTTGGAATAAGATTATGTGTCAAACAAATCAGATAGTTGTATGAAGATAATATTGTATTTTTGGAATAAATGTGAACCCCCTCTTTTTCAAAAATGTGACCTTGCTTATCAAAAGCGTGAACCCGCCCCCAATATTATTTTGTATTTTTCATAAAGGTGAACTCCCCTTTTCAAAAAAATTAACCCCTTTCTCAAAAGCGTGAACCCCTCCCCAAATATTATTTAGTATTTTTCATAAACGTGAACCCCCTTTTATATAAAAATTTAACCCCCTTCTCAAAAACGTGAATCTCCAATAATATTTTTTATTTTTGTAAACGTAAACTACATTTTCCAAAAATGTGAAACCCCTTCTAAAAAGCGTGAACCCCCTTCTCAAAAGCGTGAAACCCCCAATAATATGAAAATAATATTATTTTTATAAATATGAACCCGTCTTTAAAAAAAATGTGAACCCCTTCTCAAAAGCATGAAACATCCTCTCTAAAGCATGACCCCCCCTTAAAAAACATGAACACAACAATAAATATTATTATTTTCATATTATTATGAAAATAATATTATTGCTTTCATATTATTGGAGGTTCAAGCTTTTGAGAGTGGGGTTCACGATAAGGGGTTCACATTAAAAAAGGGGGTTCGTATTTTTTAACATTGACATTTATTATGTTCTATTCGTACAGAACAATTTCTCTAAAAAACAATACACAGTGAATTAATCAATTGAAGTGGTGTATTTGACACATACATCACGTGAAACACATTTTATGAAAAAAGAACCATTTAAACAAGACAAAAAGAGAAATACAACATTAAAATAAACACACGAGCAGCAGGGCTCATATCGCTCAAACGTTTCCACCTTTCCGACGTCAAACTACTAAAATGTAATCTAAAACTGTTAGCTTAGAATGTGTTATACGTGTTAACACACACCAGGAAGAACATAGATTAATTGATTTGGTACTATGCATCTTTAATGGCAGTTATATCATACTAACTATTATCACATTATTGTTGTGTCATAATTCGGTAGTTGTGAGGTCTTTCAACGGCAGGCTAGGATTGCTTACTTACCAACATGTTGCAATAGAGCTTTCAGCGTCTTAGTTAGACCAGTGGCGCCATGCCGTGGCCTGGAAGCTGTCGGTTCCTCCCGCATCCTTTATGTCGTTACACCAATCAGCGGGCAGGTCGCTCCTCGCTCAAGAAGATGGTTGATGTCGTCGATACGGTTCTTGGATGTAAGTTACGTAAATTTGCATCTTCTGTTGAACGATGTTTATTCATAGACATATGTGACGTGTGATTTGCTATTTGCAAGTGTAATGTTTACGTTATGTGCGTCCTATGACTCCGTCACGAGCCGTTTTTACCGAGCATGACATGTCAATAAATACTAGAGGCGCCTGTCAATGTGTTATGTGACAATGACTCGCCGACAGTGTGACTGTGCTGAGTGTTGACAATAAAAGGTGTCGGCGAACGAGGGTGTTTCTAGAAATTCGCGCGGCAAAATCGCAGGATCTATTTGTTAAATTGTGCGGATGGCTTAGCCATGGTTAAATAAGAATGTGTGAGCTAGGGCTAGGAGCTAGCTAGGCAAGGGACTGGGGGTAGTGCGGTATGCGAGAACGTGTTATTGATCGCATCTCGAGCCTCTATCAGACATCACTCACGCTCTTCCCATCAGTCTAAATAGATGCGCTGGCTGAACGCAACATCTTCATGCATACTTTATTATTCACTTCGCCATCTGGCTAATGAACATGTTAGCAGGTATCTAACAGGGTCAAATACAAAACTGTATAAAAAACAATTAGAATTACAATGGTCTAAACTAAATAAATTACACTAATTACCCTGTAATTGTAATCAATTACAAATCACACAAGTATAATTGAATTCGACCCTGTTAGATACCTGCTAACAGGTGTAGGTGGTACAGGCTGTAGGTGGTACAGGGTGTAGGTGGTACAGGCTGTAGGTGATACAGGCTGTAGGTGGTACAGGCTGTAGGTGGTACAGGCTGTAGGTGATACAGGGTGTAGGTGGTACAGGCTGTAGGCGATACAGGGTGTAGGTGGTACAGGCTGTAGGTGGTACAGGGTGTAGGTGGTACAGGGTGTAGGTGGTACAGGCTGTCGGTGGTACAGGGTGTAGGTGGTACAGGCTGTAGGTGGTACAGGCTGTAGGTGGTACAGGCTGTAGGTGATACAGGGTGTAGGTGGTACAGGCTGTAGGCGATACAGGGTGTAGGTGGTACAGGCTGTAGGTGGTACAGGGTGTAGGTGGTACAGGGTGTAGGTGGTACAGGCTGTCGGTGGTACAGGGTGTAGGTGGTACAGGCTGTAGGTGGTACAGGGTGTAGGTGATACAGGGTGTAGGTGGTACAGGCTGTCGGTGGTACAGGGTGTAGGTGGTACAGGCTGTAGGCGATACAGGGTGTAGGTGGTACAGGGTGTAGGTGGTACAGGGTGTAGGTGATACAGGCTGTTGGTGGTACATGGTGTAGGTGGTACAGGCTGTAGGTGATACAGGGTGTAGGTGGTGCAGGGTGTAGGTGGTACAGGCTGTAGGTGGTACAGGGTGTAGGTGGTACAGGCTGTAGGCGATACAGGGTGTAGGTGGTACAGGGTGTAGGTGGTACAGGCTGTAGGTGATACAGGCTGTAGGTGGTACAAGGTGTAGGTGGTACAGGGTGTAGGTGGTACAGGGTGTAGGTGGTACAGGGTGTAGGTGGTGCAGGGTGTAGGTGGTACAGGGTGTAGGTGGTACAGGGTGTAGGTGATACAGGCTGTAGGTGGTACAGGGTGTAGGCGATACAGGGTGTAGGCGATACAGGGTGTAGGAGGTACAGGGTGTAGGCGGTACAGGGTGTAGGTGGTACAGACTGTAGGTGGTACAGGCTGTAGGTGATACAGGCTATAGGTGATACAGGCTGTAGGTGATACAGGCTGTAGATGGTACAGGGTGTAGGTGATACAGGCTGTAGGTGGTACAGGCTGTAGGTGATACAGGCTGTAGGTGGTACAGGATGTAGGTGGTACAGGCTGTAGGTGGTACAGGGTGTAGGTGGGATTTTGATGTAGAATGTGTTGAAGAGTAATCTTATAACACAATTGTTAATGTGGGATCATTGTTCAGGTATTTAATTATAAAGTTGTTTGTATTCTGTGTCTTTTGGTTTTCTTCGTCACACAGCTCTTTGCGTGTGCTGTTGTTGAGACATGCCAATATTACGCATCCACTTTGCCAGATATTGCCAAATTTAGGCAATGTTATTATATAAACTACAGATGATTATGTATATATTATTTATATGGGTGCATCTTACAACCAAGTAATACTTATGGATATACCTAACGAGACATATGATGTTCTGCAGCCAGAAATTTACCATTGCTACAGATCTGCTCTGTGATGTTTGATAACACATACCTGTGTGATTATGAACCAGTACCCTGGGGCATATCCACACACCAGTGATCAATACAGTCATATTGATAACATGCATTTTCTTAGTGGAGTTGAAGTTTGGTAACTGATAGTAGTAAACTACTAAATATACAGATTAGCAAGGCGAACTGTTACTCTTCTGGCATAAACAGTTAACTAGTTATGGCACATTATACCTTAGGTGTGCGGACATGCCCCACATTCCCCTAGTGTCGAAGTGCCCCACATTCCCCTAGTTGCCACTCAACCTATGAACCATTGCAACTGACCCTTTATGAAGCATTATGATGTTTTTTTTATACTGTAATTATATTATGTTAAGCTATGTAATTGCAATAGTTTTTTTTTGAAGCAATGTAATTCTGATTGAAGTTTTATGACGCTGTGTAAATTATCTTAATTGACAATTGTAATTAAGCCCAACCCTGGGTACTACCTGAACCCATCCAAAAAGATAACCTTCAGCATAATTTGTAATTTTCATGATGTCGGCTTTTCAGTATTATTGGTATAAAGTATATTAAATTATGCAATTGTGACCTAAGGCATTATAAGGACTTTTTTAATGTTGATTGTTTAATTATGCTGTTTTATTCATTAATAGCAATTTATTGATTTTTCTGCTCCAGCTGCGTGCATGGCTGTATTCTTTGTGGTTGTCACGGCAACGTGTATACTGGGACGCTACCTATCGAAGAAGAAGGGTGACTATTTCACAAACGAAGCAAAAGATGCATATCTTTATGAGGACGCTGATTCGGCCATTGCTAGTGGCAAGTCAGGCCAACCAGAGGTGTCTCGGAGGCAGGAATGGTTCATATAGTCAAAATGTTCCATCTGAATATGTTGTGGACTTGTTTGTTGACCTCTCAAAAGAATGGAAGTCTGCTTGGCTGAATTTATGAGCAGGTGTGCAACATTAGACTTGTCAGTTATTCCTGGTTCTGGTGCAAATAGAGAGACTTGTGTGTATGATGCAGAATTTTGTACAGGGATCAACATTAAATATACATGCCAGCTCTGCTGATGTCACAGGCAGTACCGTCTGCCATACTGCCCACTGTTGGCAAGACAGTGGGCAGTAGACAACCACCACAAAGATGCCACTCTGATAACAGCAGCCCTGTCAGTGTCACCTAAGAGCCACCATGACACTGACAGCTCTGTCAGTGTCACCAAAGAGCCACACTGATGATGAGAGCTCTGTCAGTGTCACCAAAGAGCCACACTGATGATGAGAGCTCTGTCAGTGTCACAAAAGAGCCACACTGATGATGAGAGCTCTGTCAGTGTCACCAAAGAGCCACACTGATGATGATAGCTCTGTCAATGTCACCAAAGAGCCACACTGATGATGAGAGCTCTGTGAACTCAAAGAGCCACACTGATGATGAGAGCTCTGTCAGTGTCACCAAAGAGCCACACTGATGATGAGAGCTCTGTCAGTGTCACCAAAGAGCCACACTGATGATGAGAGCTCTGTCAATGTCACCAAAGAGCCACACTGATGATGAGAGCTCTGTCAGTTTCACCAAAGAGCCACAGTGACGATAACAGCCCTGTCAGTGTAACCAAAGAGCCACTCTAACAATGACAGCTCTGTTGGTGTCACCAAAGTGCCACTCTGCCGGTGACATCCCTGTAAGTGTCACCAAAGAGTCACACTGATGTTGACTGCTCTGTTAGTGTCACCAAAGAGCCAGTGGTGTTGACAGCCCTGTCAATGTCACCAAAGAGCTACAGTGATGATTACAATGCTGTTAGCGTCACCAAAGAGCAACACTGATGTTGACAGCTCTGTTAGTGTTACCAAAGAGCCAGTGTGAAGATGACAGCTCTGACAGTGTCACCTTAGAGCCTTGTGTGACAACTCTGTTAATGTCACCAAAGAGCCACACTGATGTTGACAGCTCTGTTAGTGTCACCAAAGAACCACACTGATGTTGACAACTCTGTTAGTGTAACCAAAGAACCACACTGATATTAACAACTCTGTTAGTGTCACCACAGGTCATACTGACTACAATGCAGGACAGATCCAGCAGTGATATGCATTACATAACATCAACATAATACCTACTCCAGTCATTTTCTAATGTCATTCCGTGAGTCACACTTCAACATATCTTTGCGTCCAATATTTTACTTCTATGTCAAGTCCATCAGTTATCACGATGGATGTGTAATGTAAAACATTGTGTCTATGTAATGGGTTTAATGATGTATATTTTACTCTGAATTTGTTATGTAGCATATTTAAATGTTCTGTGTAATTCTGTATATAGGGGAAGGTGGGGCATGTCCGCATGCTGAGGCATGTTCGCACGCTGAGGCATGCCTGCACACTGAGGCATGTTTGCACCACTCTGAGGCATTTCCGCACACTTCATTGTTGGCCAAACCACATAGTATTTTGGTTTCAAACCGTGTTCTATGGTAGAATTGAAATCCTTTGTGTCGGTAAGAAATTGTAAACTAAAATGTTGTTTTTGCATAATCTAGTGTAATTTTATACATATATTGATATGTAATTCACATTCTCAGTAATGTATGCATATTGCTGTTCATGCATTTTTGGAATGTGTGTCATTAGTGTTGTCGTTGCACAAATAAACTTTACCGCCACAGACCGCGTGTACGGGAAAATTGACAATTGTCCCCAGCCAGTCATCTGGGGCATATCTGCATAGGCATGTCTTGTGCGTATATGCCCCAGTGCAGTAGTTAATTTACATAACATGATGGCATGATTAATTCACTAACATATTTGATTCACAGATCAATGGGACTTCTCAGTGTCACCCCTTTAACGTAAAAGCGCGTGTTGAGATGACAACATACATACCCTTAATTACTCAATAATTGTGATGTAATACCTTAAATGTGGTGTGTACGTTAACATGCATTGTGCACAGAAAACATACACATAAAACATGGAATTTGTCTCAAGGATGGTATACTGGAAATGTGGTCACGCAGGAGGTGGAAGGTTGGTCCTACAAAATGGTGGGAGGTTGGCCTAAACATAGTTTATTTAGATTAAGTGTTCATGTATCTTGAAATGTGTAATGATAATGTTGTTTTTATTATGTGTCCTTTTGGTTTTCTTCGTCTCATGGCTTTCCATGTGTGCTGTAGTTGAGACAGACCAATATCACACATCCACCAAATTTAGACAGCTGGTTGTGTTTATATTATTTATATAGGCACATTTGACCCCCAGTACCGTGGGGCATATCCACACACCAGTGATTAGTACATATTGATAACATATATGTTGTTCTTAGTGGACCTGAAGTTTGATAATTGGTAGTAGTAAACTACTAAATATACAGTTTAACAAGGCGAAATTTTACCATTCTGGCATAAACAGTTCGTTAGTTATGACACATTATACTTTAGGTGTGCAGACATGCCCCACCTTCCCCTAGTGTCGAAGTGTGCAGCACTGGCCTACTGCCCTGATTTATACTGTCACTGTACTTAAGTCTACTTGGTTGCATATATTGTGTCACTATTTTGTGTCCAGTGTAGAACTATCTCTGTCAATGTTGCCATGACAACAACTGTATTGTCACGCTAGTGTTAACGTCACTGTATGTCAATGTTGTATCCATCTACGAGGCAGACAGCACAATTGAAATAGCAATTAATTGTTTTTCTGTTAAAAAAGCAACTGTCACTTTCTCAGTTCATTGCATCTCACAAATATATTAGTCCTTTTGTTCTAATCAGGAGAAATTCAGTACCAACCTGTTGTAGTTGACTATTATTATTAACTTTAATAATAATAGTAAACTATGAAAGGTTCATAACACATATTTCGACGTCACAGTCATGCTTAACTGCATTTACTGTGCCGCTCCATATAATGCAAACCTGTCCATTGTGTATGTGTTTTCAAAACAACGAACATATCAAATGGCTATTGGCATCAAATCGTTTATTTGCATGCACTGGTTCCCAAAGATTTGGGTCTGGGTTGGATTGGTGAATCACGGAATAATTAAGTATTTTAAAGTGTGTCGATATGAGGCCCACTGTATTGCAAAAAATTATCAATACAATTGAAGATGTGCATTTTAATTAAATCAAAATATATTAAAATTATAATGATAGCACCCAAGTATATTTTGCACAATATTCCAACCAGTTCTACATCGTTAAATATTTGAGAATGAGAAATGGGGTTCAGCCAAAAGTACAAATGCACATTGCGTTGTCCCTTGGGACCACCACCAACCATCCCGCGGACCACAGTTTGGGAACCACTGCAATAGGCTATTGTTTAAAGACTTCCAAATCTACTCACTATCCGAACGCCTGTGGAAAATACGGTACTGTGGCGGCCTCTAGCGAGTCACTGAGAGAAACGATGGCGTCCTCTAGTGAACAGAGGGAGATGTCTTGCCGAGTGATGGTCTCCGACCAAGCGTAGCCTGCCGTCAGGTGAGCGGGTGCCTGTTGGGGTTTCATGTACATCATTACTGTGGTGTGTCGATTCGATGCTGTTTAACTATTGTTGTCCCAGGAGAAATTTAGAAAACAGACAACGTTTACATTAAGTGGCTGTGATAAATTTGTACTAGATTTTTTCATTTGTTGGGTATTGCCGTAATGTTTGTATGCGTTATAAGTTTAACGTTAAAACGACAATAGTGTATTGTTGCTATTGTGATTTATATTATGTTGTTAATATTGAACTACTTCGAATGCTCCGATACATAGCATGCCCGTCTTCAGGGAGGTTCGGGGGTTTTAATGACCCCCCCTTTTTTTTTTTTTTTTTTTTAAATAAAAAAAATCAGCAATCATCCCAGAAATCCTCGATTGATTGTGTACGCCCGAACACCCATCTCAAAACCACGAGGATGTGGCTGCATAGCATGTCTTGTTTCTTGTTTTGAATCGTGTGCGATGGCTTTATCGAAGTGACTTTAATGCCAGTGTTTCCATCGCTAGTCCAAGAGAGGTCGTATCGCGGTAGACGAAGACGGTACGCGACTGGAAAACCCCGTAGTCGACTGAAGCTGACGGAAACAACGGTCGCCAACTGAAGTGCCAATTCTCCTCACAAGACGTTGTGACAGACACAGGCTGGCATAGCCATTTAGGTAACAGCATAACGTGAACGTAGACGCCGCCAAGGTTCCGTAGTTGTCATCTTTGACTATTGCTATCGCACGGGTGAAACTACTGCGCACGCACGCAATCACGCACGCACGCACGCACGCACGCAAGCACGCACGCAAGCTCGCGTGAGGAATTCGAGGTAAGAGTCACCATTAGATGTCGCGTCATTATTTCATCCTGCGCGTGTTCCATGCTTCTTAAGTAAATTACCATTAGACATACAATGGAACGCTCTGCACGGCACGGGCGCCACATCTCTTTCACGCCCTAGTATGACAAGTCGTACCTTAACGTCGACACACCTATATCATTGGCGTGTTACCTTTTAGATAAGATACAACCAGCACAAGCGAAGTCTTTAATATGATGTTTGTTGAAATATGTGCCTTGCTTTACCACTCCTTACCTCACAAAACTGCCAAATATATATTGTCAAGTGTACATTCGTAGTTGTATTTCATTTGAATCGTGTTCAAATGATGATGATAGTTGTTACACAAAGATGCAAGTGAAATGAATGGATGTGGTCACAACCCGGCGTAGAACCTACTCTTATATATAGCAACCACTGTAAGTTTTTGCATAGTCAGCAATAATGTTTATAGCGTATTTGTTGATATGTTGTATTCGTTCGTGCGGTTTCGGAACAATGTTATTGGACAAGTGTTGTCACAAATCATGGTTTACTGTTTCGACAATAAATTATTTGTATCGAGTTTGGCGTCTATTGTGTAGAATGTTATTGTACAGTAGGGCCTATGCATTAATCAGCACAACATATGTGCCCGATCATTTAATTTCTAGGGGGCTACACGTTTTTGAAATTTTTTTTCCCCAGTATTAAAAAATTCTTATTCAAGATTTTTTCTTTCTTTTCTTGAGAAAGGAAATGTGGAACATATATGCGTCTACTTCAGTTTAACAAACAAATGTTCTTGCCCGATTTCTAACTAAAAAATTGCCCTAAAACAACCGTCCTTAGAATATGACCATACACACATGCACATGCAACGCACGCACGCACGCACGCACGCACGCACGCACATCACAACCCGTAAGTGTGACGCGTGGTTTTAAAGTAATATTTAATTATAACATGGCACATGAATACGTAACGAAAAGTATCTTCACTCAGCATTCTAGAGTGTAGTGGATGCCCCCCCTCCCCCTCCCCCCTATAATGTGCACGAATAACCAGTAGTAATGATTGAACGCAAGCAGGACGGCCAAGCGAAACATACGTGTAACACACGGTGTAACACACGGTGTAACACACGGTGTAACACACGGTGCAGTGACTAGTTTCAAATAACAACATCATAATTACGACAAACCTGAAACACGCCGGTGACGTAAAACAACCCTAGTCTCACTCTGTATAGTATAAAAATATCAACAGGCATTGTTGTCATTTCTCGAACACAGCACTGCGTCTTACCTAACCTCAAATGCCCATGCTTATTTTGTTAAACATTAAAGCGGTTATTACTGTGTGGATATTGCGAATGCGAAAGAACGCCTGCCTAAGAGTGTCTGTGGACGCAACCATTGAGCTAGCCACTTCTCACAAACGCCAGTGCGAATAAACTGTTGCGCTTTAGTATTTGGCAAATGCGAAAGAAACGGTGTCAACGGCATGTTGAACGTGATGAAGTCGCCATGTCCGTAAGGTACACAATATAATGACATAATCTTCACAGCACACGTTGCGATACGAACAGCAACATTTAGCGGCACCTGGCGGCGAACGGCGATGTCGGTCTTGCCATTAGCGAATAGGCTAATATCGCTGTGCTAGGTGTCATGTCCGATCTGAAACAAAACGCAACATTAATCAGCATAATTAATGAATTACCACACAGAAATATAATAGTTGTTTCCATTTTTTTCTTAACATGACAGTGGTGCGCGGAAAACTCCCCACGTTTTCTAACGGAAGCACAATCATAGAGTGAAATTACATTAATTACTGTATAAGTAACTAGTTGACTGTGCCCGCTTAGTTGCTTCAAAATATCGCACTGTTCTGGTTTGATCTGGTTGAACTTGTACGCTTTCCATTGTCAAACCTATTTCCTTGGTTTCGTGGGCCAATTGAAAATCAAAGAAATAGGTTTGACATGCGCGATGTGCATATTTAACAGAAAATGCATACTTGTTATGCCACCAACGTAGCCCCGGGATGAGGAATGTTATCTCCCTGTAAGGTCTGAAAGTGAATCTGACTGTCCGCTCCTCAACAGGACCATCATATTCAATATATCAGTAGTGTTTACTTTGATTGATGCAGTAGCTTTTAAGTTCCCGTACACAATGGTGAGGATACCATCAACTTACATTTAAAGCGTTGTCTCTTTGAAGCTTCGCATCACAGGGGGCGCTGACGTCGTCTCGCGGTGCATGGCGGAACCAGCCGCCGGCTCTGTCACCGTGTCGTTAACGTCGCAGACTTGGTTGTCACCATTCACAGGCTCTGTAGAAAGCTCCGTCACCAACCATAACGGAATCTTTGGTTTCGGTTTCACTTTCGGCGGCTGTTTCGCTTTAGGGACACCGCCGTTTTGTGTGGCAGATTCTGTCGTTGACCATTGAGAACAAACGGCATTTGTCGTGACAGCGTGTGACTCGTCCGAGTTAGTTGCCTTAATATCTTCCTCCACCCAATTGGTGGTCATATCGTGTACACCACATCTACTTGCACATTCTACTTTTCGCCCCTCGCCGTTCAGACGAGTGTCCCGGTTGTCGTCGGTTCCGTTCACCACTTTCCCACTGTTTTTGTTGGTCGGGCGTTCCTCAGCCCCACGTCGCTCCTCAGCCCCGCGTCGCTCCTCAGCCCCGCGTCGTTCCTCAGCCCCGCGTCGCTCCTGAGTAGTTTCTTTGGCGCGTTGTCTAGCGTCATCTGGCTTCCCATTCTGGTCGCCAGATGACGTCACCAGTGATGTGGCGCTGGGCGGCCCGACGGCGCACTGTTGTAGCGGCGCCACCTTGCAGTACTTCCTAAGCTTCGTGTGGCGATACTTCATGTTTATGTCAATCGGCACAGCGTCTGCCTTCCGGTGTGTGTTCTGCGCAAGCGATTTGCCGTCCGCGTCAGTCGCTGAGCGCGCAGCTCCGACTGGGTGTGCGCACTGTGGCGTCGTCTGTTCGCCAGACGGCGCGACTGTCGCAGTGGTGATGGCCGCCGTGTCACGTGGTGCGTAGTGTATGGTCTGCACGGTTGGGGCCTGGATCACCTCGACTGTTCCGTCCGCCTTAATGCGAGTTACTCGACGGATGTGGATGCGTTTCTTGCCACGAGGGGCTCCGGGCGGTCGCCTCGGCAACACCGGCGCTATCTCCTTCGGCAGCGTGAACAGCAACGTGACTTTCTTGATGTCGAGTTCCTCCGACACGACCTTCTCCCCGCTGGCGTCCGTCTCGCCTACCGCCGCCACGGCCGAGTTGATGCTCGCCCGTCGCTTCATCTCGTCAAAGCGCTCTGTGTTGCCGCGAGTCGACGAGGCCCGGTACACGTAGCGGGCGCCCGACGGGGACGCGGTCTGCAGCTGGTGGCAGGCGGTGTCCGCCAGGTCTGAAGACTCCTCACACAGGACCGTCCTCCAAGCGTTGTCTGTTGTCATGTCGTCTTCCGGATGCTGGATGTTGTCGGGACGTTCGTTGGTGTCGGTTTCTCCCGGAGCGAAGAAAACCGTCTCGAGATCCCGCCCTTCAGCATCCCGCCCTTCAGCATCCCGCCCTTCAGCATCCCGCCCTTCAGCATCTCGCCCTTCAGCATCCCGCCCTTCAACATCCCGCCCTTCAGCATCCCGCCCTTCAGCATCCCGCCCTTCAGCATCCCGCCCTTCAGCATCCCGCCTTTCAACGAAGCATTCGTCCACGGCCGCCGATATTACCTCAACGTTCTGCGTGTTATCTCCTACGTGGCGGTTTACGTCATTCCCAACAGTCTCCTGCTGATCGTTTAAGTCCACTGTTTTTGTTTGGCTGTCAGGTGGCGGCACTGTATGTTCGTTGCTGTCAGGCGTTAGGAAGTGTTCCTTTTCTCCATTCGCCCTGTCGGCGTCTTGTGCCTCAAACCGAACCGACTTCTCATCTGCGCTTCGGTCCACGTGGTCGGTCGGACGGAACTGCGTGAACTGAGTCACATCCACCCTTTTCCTTGCGCCGACGTACTTCCGCTTCTTCTTCGCATTCGGAGAATGTTTATCGGTGTCATATCCGTCGACCGCCGAGCCAACTTCCGGCGCGCGATCTCTCGTGATGGCGCTGCGTTTCTGCTCGGTCGGTGTGCGACATACGACGCCAGGTGTCGTGTTGCTTTCGACGAGAGCGTCCAAGTCGGGTTCCTCGTCCGTCGTCACGCAGAGGTCGCTCAGCATGTCGGAGCTAGAGTCGTAGGCGACTTCCCGCGCCGCCTGCACGAACAAACGGTCAACGTCCGGTGTGGCGCCACGTGACCGGGTCTCCGCCTCGCCCTCGACGACATCGGAGTCAGTACCGGTGCGCGATACGATAAGATCGCTGAAGATCGCCTCGCGCTTAGTCGGCTCTTCGATGGGAGGCGCTGGCTCGACAATACACGGCGCCTTCTGGATCTTGGGGGAGTTAGGGGGTATGACCTCCAGATAGGGAAAGAAGCACTCCTCCGAGTCCGCCATGGTGTTGGCCACAAACACTTCCCGACTTAGCTCCTGGTGTCCTTCAACATGCGTCGCTTCCAGAGCAGGTTCTTCGTGATATTCGCGATCTTCACTTTCAGTGGTCGTCGCTGAACCATTTATGGCCTGCACCGACGTGACGGGATCACTCGGCGAAACGACAACCGACTCGGCTTGTTTATCGTCCCCCGACATCGGATCGACGCCACCGCCGACGTCGTCATCGTCGTCACAGCTGATGTGATCGAAGGTCGCCAGTATCTCCTCCGTCATCCGCAGAGTGTCGCCAATGAGCTGTCCGAATGAGCTTCGTTTCCCTCCCTTGTAATCTGCCCACTCGGGGTCGCTGTCGTCGGTTGTGGTGTCACCGCCCGACTGCGCTGCCGACGTGTCTGTGTCGAGGTCGTTGACAGAGCGACTCGAACGATCGTCTGCGATGCACTCGCACGACGACGTCGGTATAGAGCGAGCCGGCTTCATCAAGTCGTCGAGCAAGTGGTCGTCAACGTCGACGGGCGCGGCGGGCCTGTCCTGGGGCTTGTCGGCAGGAGTGTCTTCGTGGAAGCTCGAGTCGGCGTCTGTGACGCCCTCCAGCGCTTCCTCGAACGCGCTCTCCAGACTCGGCTCCAAGACATGCGTGTGCACTGTACGGATGTGCATCGATCCAGAGTCCGGACTTGGCCCCAGGACTGGCGTGTGCACTGTACGGACGGGTATCGATCCAGAGTCCGGACTCTGTTCCAGGACTGACGTGTGGACCGTGCGGACATGCATCGATCCAGAGTCCGGACTCTGCTCCAGGACTGACGTGTGGACCGTGCGGACCTGGTTTGACCCAGAGTCGTTCGTCTGCTGCGCAATGGCGGGTTCCACGTGGACCGTCTCGAGTTTCCAGTCCTGTATCGGGAGTGTGTGCGGCACCAGGTCGATGTCCTGCCTCGTTCTGACGTACTCCTGACTGGTGATCGCGGGCGGGGAAGTCGCCTGCGCGTCCCTCCTGGCCGCGACCACGTTGTTCTTGATCGTCCATTTCTGCTGCACAACGACGTCCGTGTGGTTAGCCTCGTTCTCGCACACCCGCTTGGAGCCGTACGTGAACCCGCAGTGCTCACAGGAGGCGCCACTGTCGACCGTGTCCTGGTCGGGCGTTGACAGTCGCGAGAAGGGCGAGCGACGCGAGTGTGACGCGCAGCCGTCGTCCCGCTCTCGCTGCACGGAGAAGACGCGTCGCAGCGTGACGTCACCGGTGAAGATCTCCGTGTCCGCGTGTTCCAGCACCATGTCGATGTCGGCCTCTGGGCTGTCACTCCTGCAGACACGACAGCACGTTATTTAATTCTTTGTACGCTCAGAATATTGATAACACATCAGTTTATAGAATAAATCACCACAGAGACCCAACAATAATAACCCATGAAACAGAAAAATCTTAATATAATTAGTATATAATATGTCCACGTGTACAAAAACGAAGAGGATCAGTTGTGTATTATCGATGGCAAGGATAATGAAAGAAAAACACCAACCGATTGTTCAACCGATTCATATATGTTCGGATGTGTGTGTGTTAATACTCGTGGCTTTCCCTATATTTTCACACATAGCCAGTGGAACGAAACAGGAATGAGTTATTGAAGTGCGCATTCACCTGGTGGCGCTGTACTCTCTAGTGACCGACCGCTTGAGGGCGTTCGTGACGATCTCAACGAGAATGTCGTTACTGCAACCGGACGAGATCGTCCGAGACAAACTCGCGATCTCTCGCAGTTCATCGTTCTCGTCGTCCTCAAACGTGATCGACCTCCGTCCCTGCCCAGCCACGTGACTCAACATCACCGGTCGCTTGGCAACGGGGCCGACATTATTGCAAACTGGTGCAGCCGGATAACACAGGTGACGCTGTTCGCAGCCCGAGTGCGTCGCGTGTACGATAGGTGGCGTTGTTGCAGTGCTACGCGGAGACGACATGGCATGCATATTCGATGACTTTTGTCCTCCACTAACTTGTCGTTGGACGTTCGTATTGTCTGCACTGTCCTCGAAACGCGCTCCGACCATTATTCCATTAGCGTTTGTATTTGCGCGGCTTCCAGCGCTGCGATTCCTCGCGCCATTGGTACGCCGCTCCTGCTTTCGGAAACTAGTTCCTGTCAACTCCGCCAGGAGTTCGTCAAGCGCGCGAGACTCGTCGCTGCTGGAGCCGGTGTCGTCAGCGTTGTGTCTGTAGGTTCCCACGGGGCTCACAGACATGGCGTTCCGTACGGGCGGCTCTCTCTTAGCCTCGTTATGGTAACAAAACATGGTGACGTCGTCGCTGAAGCGTTTGTGTCGGTTCGCTGTGTAGGCGGTGCCACTGATGCGCCTCATTTCGACCCCGTCGGCTGCCGACGCCGTGTTCACTCTGGGCCGGTGGTGCAGGCCTACGTCTTCACTGAACGTGACGTGACCGTTGAGCGGTCGGTTGGCCATGCACTCCTGACTGGGGAAGCGACGTCGACTGGGCGCGGGAACGCCGGGCCGCAGTGGCTCCTCCCCGCGGCAACCCCACTCGTCCGCCAGCTCGTTGATACTTCGCAGCGACGTTTCGAGACTCTCCGAGATGCTCGAAGCGTAGGTGGCGCTGCTCGACGTGTAAGTGGCGCTGTTGCGGCCTGCACTGTCGGGCGTGCGCGGAGAACTCAACGAACTCTTGTTGTCGGCAGCGGAGGGAGACCGCGGGTTGACCGACGGCGCCTCGGCGTTCGGTCGGAACATGTCGTTCAGTTCTGACACGATGCCGTCGAGGAGCTCGTCACGTGGTGTCTGCAGCTCGCTGACGTCGATTCTCAGATCGCCGCCCTTCGACTCGAGTTCCTTAAAATGTTGCAGGCGTCGAGCGAACTGAGCCTTGTTTTCGCCGGAAGTGACGGGATCATACGTGACATCACGTGACGTGGCGTGGTTGCACGACATAATTCGCCCCCCTACAATAATGTTCTCGGCCGTCTTCGCGCAGCACGGACAGAAGACTCCGACGTCCAGCATGATGTTTATGCTGCCGTCGATCGGTGACGTCACGTCGTTCCCGGCATGACGCACGAGCGTCCCTTCCGGCGTGTACAAGCGACCTCGAAATGTGTATGCCGGCGCGTTGGCGGTCGACCCACCGACCAGCTGGTCAGTCATCACTGCGCCTACCTCAGCCATGTCAGTATATCATGAGTGCGGCTTATGCGAACTGTAACAACAAAATAAACAATATTAACATCAATAAACAACAGTTGGAGCAAAGTCTACTAAACACTCGTCAATGCACAGCACCCCGCACGATTTGTCCGCCAACCTACACCATTTAAGGTTTAACATCGCGTAACCGTTGCGAGAGATTTGCCGTCGACACTGGCCAAACCGCTCGCTCGGACAGCAGCGAGCCGTAGACCCAGAAATAACCCACAGGTATACAACATTCCCAACACCTGACTCCCGGGCGGTGCCCAGGATTATTCCACGCCACGCCCGCCCGTCGGCAATATTCGTGAAACTGAAGGCTCGATGCAGGAGCTATGTGCGAGAAATACCCACGTAAAGTTGAAGGTTTTATTGTTTTTATGGTTCGATGATTTGTCGTGTATGACATCATTTGTCGTGTATGACATCATTGGTCGTGTATGACATCATTTCGTGCAATAAAAAAAAACTGAACTTAACAACGATCAACCAACGACCTGAGGCCGACTGGTATGTGTCCGTGACACCGGACTACAATTAGTCTAATTCCTGTCGAAAATAATAACTAAGGCGTGAGCAGGCGATGCGCTACTGTGATCTGACCGAGCACTGGACGGTCTGAGCCCGTTACCACAGACGTTAAAGTCAGCGCGGTGCGCGAGTAAGTCGTCTGGTGATACCGTGAATCGTTTAGCGATACCTTCCCGCTTTGCACGGTAAGCGATAGCTGATTGCCTACCGCCCCCAGTTGGGTGACCACGCCACTTAATGGGCGCCACATACTGGGCGCCACATACTGGGCGCCACGTGGCACCGCTTAGCGACGTGGCGAGAGATTACTACAGGTATTCCGACGCGGTGCCGTCCCCGTGCGCCGACCAGGGACGAAACCACGAGTGACATTCCCTTCTCGGGTGGTTTCCTTCCTCCTTTGCCCGGCTCTCCGTCCGATGCTTGGCTACCAATTAGTTGAGTATTTCTCTCGAGCTGATCGGTGAAAATGCCAGGCAAATTGTTTGTATGAGTAATGTTACATACGTACAACCGCTACACGTCATTTTACACTTTACACCTGGGTAGGTGTTGCATGTGTAGTGGTCGAAGGGTCATCGAGTGGAAGAACATATTTCCGCCTTCCTTATCGGACGACAGGTGTTGGGTGTGTTGACTCGTCAAGTTACGAAACGACAGGTTGCACCGTTGATCCAGCTTCAAAGCTAGTTCCTCGTTCCACGAGAAATACCATTTGTTTTTGTTATTTAAGTACAATTGACATGCAACGATGCGCATTTGTCTTACGTAAGCGTAAACGCAGCACTAATCAATATTTATTATCCTGAGATAATCGGACGGTTTACGAGCATCCGCAGATTAAGCAGCGCAGAATTTATAAGCGTAACTTACGTATTTGACATCGAAATCAGGGAAAACAATATTGAAAGCCAGTGAGACGGCACATTCCGGCCTGACGCTATCGCTCACAGTAGACAGAAACATCGGACAGCAGCTTCTACCCGGCTCGAGTTACGGACAAGAATAATAACAACTCGTGCCAAAGCAACTGTCATTACCAGCGCCACACGCGCCGCTTACACAACGCCTTCGTGAGACCACTGAACGGCCTCGAGACTCGCGGGGACGGGCAAAACTCGGGCGAACGTGCGCGTGTGTGTGTCACGCAGCAGTGGAGCAAGGGGTCTTAGGGGTTTCAAGACCCCCCCAGTCCCTTGAGTGGGGGGTCCAAGACTCCCCTGCGTCCGTGGCAATTACTACGGTAAAAGACAACGTATATAGGCCTACATCGGAACTAGTGTCAACGTAAAGACTGAAGTAATAGCAGCCGGCGAATATTAACCCTTCAGTAAGTAGAACGACACATGACGTAACAGTCCACATCTTCACTGGATGCTCCAGAATACACGCTCACCGTTGATAAGACATAGCTATTGGAGGAGGAAGACAATAATACACATATGTATAGTATTCACTGTAACCAAAACACGTACCCGATACTCAAAACCAAATTTACCTGTAACACTGAGAAGTGATTACCCTTTTACAGTTAATATTATGGGATAGCCACCTTTGTCTGATACCTCTAAAACTATATTGCTAGCAAAGTTGGCAGAATAAAAGCTATCTAAGAATCAACATTATATATGAATATGTAATGCAGTCTGATCAATAATGGAACCGAATATTAAGTTGACATTGTTAAGTTCATAAATTAATTTTAATAATTATTTCTCCTAATCAAACCAAGAATTCGATTACCCTTTGGAGCGGCAATACCACAATGCTGTTAAACTTTCATAGCAGCACTTATTGTAACTCATAAGTATATTTCTTTTAAAGTAGTACCTAGAACAGTATCTCCCATTTTATAGTTTACATCCAAGTTCCCGTGTCCTGTATGTAGGCATTTACACTTCCCAAAATTGAACATCTGCCATTTCTCAAACCAGTTAATTAATTTGTCTACATCATTTTGTAAATGTTGCTTATCACCATCATTTTTAACCCTTCTAAACACATTTGTACCATCCGCAAATTTCAATATGTTGCTTGTTATATTATCGTCCAAGTCATTGATATATATTAAGAATAAGAAAGGTCCTAACACTGATCCTAGTGGTACCCCACTCAAAACTGATTTCCAGTTTGAAACCTCTCCATTTTCTACAACATGCTGTCTTCTGTCAGCCAGCCGTTGTTCTATCCAGTCGATTATGCCATCCCCGATACCATGAGCTTTTAATTTAAGTAGTAATCTTTGATCTGGCACATTGTCAAAAGCTTTCTGAAAATGTTTTGCAATTTACAAATCACTTATGCTAAACTCACTGGTCTGTAATTATCCGACTTATTTCTCGAACCCTTTTTAAATAATGGTATGATGTTTGCTTCTTTCCATTCAAAAGGAATCGCCCCCTCTTTTAATAACAAGTTACCAATTTTGTTCTACTGTTTCCATTAGTAATTTGGGAGGAATTCCATCCACTCCAGGTGATTTATTGTCCTTCGTTGCCTTTATTTTCTTACCTATCATTATTGGAGTTACACTTAATTACCTAAACAGTCTGATTTAGCCTCCTGAAATTTAGCTTCTGGAACTGGTAATGAACTAATATCCTCTCTTGTAAATACTGAACTGAAGTATCCATTTAAGTCTTCCGCCATTAAAAACCTTTTGATATTATATTTCCAGCAATGTCTTCTAGTGGTCCAACTTTATCTCGTACGTTTTGTTTACTCCTGATATATGCATAAAAACTCTTGCCGTCATTTTTTATGTTACATGCTAATTTTTGCTCATAGCTTCTTTTATACTGTCTAATTTGATTCGTAGCTGCATTAAGTGCCTCTTTGTAATTTGTGTAGTCTTTATCCTTTCTGGTACGCCTATAAACCCTCCACATAGTTTGCTTAAACACTATTTTTAATAGCTTCTTTTGACAAGTGTTTCTTTCTAGACCGTTTTCCTTGTTTTTTCAAGGGAACAAATTTATCGATGATACTCTCAATTTCATATTTTAGAATATTCCAACGTTCAATTGCAATCTTATTCCTCAGCATGTTATTCCAATCTAGCTTTGCTAAGTATTTTCTCATATCTTTATATCTACCTTTGTGGAAGTTTCTCCTGTATTTTTATTTGTACTTTCTGATTTTACTTTGATGTCAAAATGTATTTGATTATGATCACTGTTACTCAATGGCTCATGTATTTTGACATTGTCCACTAATTAATTTTGTGAAGGCAAAACTAAACTAATACATTATCTCCCCTGGTTGGTTCAAGTACGTGTTGAATAAGGAAGCTGAATTAAAAGTAGAAACTGTTGGTCCTCACCCCCTGAACTCTCTAAAGATTTCCATTGTATGTGTCCATCGTTAAAATCTCCTATTATGATACATTCCCCTTTACTCACTTCCTTTATAGCATTTTGTATTTTTGTGTTATCCTCTTCGTTTATGCTTGGACTTCGATAAACTAATCCAATAGTTAATGATGAATTTCATATAACTATATTGCACCAAACAGCTTCATCACAATTTGCTTCCCTTTCTAATTTTACTTCGTAAGCCTGAATAGATTCTTTAATATATAAAATAACTCCCCCTTCTTCCTATTCGATCTCTCCTAAACATTACGTATCCTGTCAATCCTAATTCAGCATTTGATATGTCTTTGTTGGCCCATGATTCGGTTAATATCATCTAGCATAATGTTTAATTCGCTTTTCTTATTTGCTATGCTCCTTGCATTTAAACACACACATTTATAAGCAGCTTCAGAAATGTTTTCCGGACATCTTGTTACTGGTTTGTACTTGTGGCCTCTTGTCCTGTTTGAGGCACCTCTAAGTAACCAAACTGTGCTTCTAGTTTAAACAATGTTTGCTACCAAAAATATGTTTATGCTTCCCATGCCACTGTCGACTGCTGCTGATAGTTCATCAGCAAAAACTGCTGAGTTCATCAGCAAACACTGAGCATCCGGTGAAGCAGTGAGCAGCAATCCGAGCTTTCAAGACGATCGTCCCTCGGGCTACGTTGAAAGCTTCTCCGATTCTAGCGAGAGGTCAGGGCATGAAGGATGGAGGAGGTGTGGCCACTGATCTACACACATCTCGTTCTGCTGATGGATATCACAGCATCTGCTGCGTGAGAAGTAGACGAATGGTCCGATGTTGTGACGTTGATTTCTGGCTCGTTGAATAACGACTGGATGGTAAATAAAGCTTCCCGGAAGCTGACGGTCTGACCTTTCTGCTCTGTACGGTAATGCTTAGCAGCGAGAGGCTCATCCCGATAAAATGGATGTGAGACTACAGGATGCATGGCCTAAGGACAAGACAGGATTACCACACCGACCACGAGAAGCTGCGGTAGACAGCAACCGTTTCAACGTTGCTGGTGCAACAAAACCGGCAAATAGGGGACACTGTTAGGACGGGGACACTGCTGGGACGGGGACACTGCTGGGACGGGGACACTGCTGGGACGGGGACACTGTTGGGACGGGGACACTGCTGGGACGGGGACACTGTTGGGACGGGGACACTGTTGGGACGGGGACACTGCTGGGACGGGGACACTGTTGGGACGGGGACACTGTTGGGACGGGGACACTGCTGGGACGGGGACACTGCTGGGACGGGGACACTGCTGGGACGGGGACACTGTTGGGACGGGGACACTGCTGGGACGGGGACACTGCTGTGACGGGGACACTGCTGGGACGGGGACACTGCTGGGGCGGGAACACTGCTGGGACGGGAACACTGCTGGGACGGGAACACTGCTGGGACGGGAACACTGCTGTGACTGGGACACAGCTGGGACGGGGACACTGCTGGGACGGGAACACTGCTGGGACGGGTACACTGCTGGGACGGGGACACTGCTGGGACGGGAACACTGCTGGGACGGGAACACTGCTGTGACTGGGACACTGCTGGGACGGGGACACTGCTGGGACGGGAACACTGCTGGGACGGGGACACTGCTGGGGCGGGAACACTGCTGGGACGGGAACACTGCTGTGACGGGAACACTGTTGGGACGGGGACACTGCTGGGACGGGGTCACTGCTGGGACGGGAACACTGCTGGGACGGGGACACTGCTGGGACGGGGACACTGCTGGGACGGGAACACTACTGGGACGGGAACACTGCTGGGACGGGAACACTGCTGGGACTGGAACACTGCTGGGACGGGGACACTGCTGGGACGGGGACACTGCTGGGACGGGTACACTGCTGGGACGGGTACACTGCTGGGACGGGGAATGCGTGTTTTAAAGTGTTTTGTTATAGACGGGTGTCCGTGACGGCGACTTAAAATTGAACGCAAATATTCATTTAAAGTAAAACGTAAAATATAAGACATTAAAATTATATAAGACATTAACATTACAAATGTGTAATAAAAATAAGTTTGTTATGAGTGGGTATCCACAAGATGAATATTGACACGGGTTCTTCTTTGAGGCGATAGCAGTGACCAGCTAGTTCGTCTCATTCGAATCGTGTTTAATAGTTGCCCACGTCCCCATGGGACCTATATTCATCGGCATACAATAAAGGGCATATCGATATAATCACAGTAATTGGACTATTTCAAACATGTTAACTTTGTTAACAGCATAACAACTTCTCTACAATCACATGGGCCCAGTTTACGTTTACTGTTCATTGGTCAACGGGCTACTGGTGCGTTTACTGGACCAAGCTGGTCAGCAATTAGCGCCTGCTAATTTCGGCAGCACCTGCGTTCGGACACCATATATGGCCGGCGGCCTAACACGCCTTATGTATACACCACGCCAAGACACCACTAAACGTGACACCAGCAACCTGTTAAATAGACCACCTTATCGTATTCACCGGGTGACCTTCCCGCACCCTCGCCGCTGTTGGCGCCGGGACAGGGGCTGCATCAGATGTCGCAATGATCCATCGAGGCACGTAAAACAAACATAACACAATGCCTAAGTTGTAACACAATGCCTAACGCACAAATTGCCCGACAAAAACACCAACCGCAGAGGCGCTATCATCGGTACATCGGCCCACCCATATCGGGTAATTAGCCACTTAGTGATCGATGCTGAGTTAAGGTAGAGTGTTACAAAGGAGTTAGGAGTGTAAATTTGGGGTTAACATTTACGGGTTTTTCACCCGAAATCCGACCCAGGCGATTAGGTGGAATTATTGTGTTGTGATCCTCTATAAGGGGTGTTTAGCTGGGTCGGGGGTGACTTATGTAATTGATGCAGGCTATGTAATAATATTGAGTGTTTGCTACAAAAAAACGCGTTGCTTATTTTTTATTTCATCTACGAGGCGATTAAGTGCAACATTTCATATCTTTTCTCGCGACTTGGGGGAAGTTTTCATTTCTAGAAAGTTACACAATGTGTGTGTTCTATCTGTGTTATTCACACTAACGCCGGTTTTATAATGGAAAATTGACATGTCATATGTCTGAACTAAGACAAGGCTAGTGACGCCTGTAAATAATTATTTTCTTCTTCGTTTGTCTGAATTTAACATGACGAGAAACAGTACTGGAATAAAAACAGTACTGGAATAAAACAGTACTGGAATAAAACAAAAGAATCAAAAGAATGTTGTTTATTTCCCCATTTCCTTTTTCATATTTCCATTAAAACCGTGAGGGGGTAATTACGGCTTTTTTGGTAAGCTCAACGGGCAACAGTGCCAAAAAGGTTAAATGCCGCTGTTATAGCGGTTGCTTCGAAGCCCGGGTAATTTTGTTCACCCCTCATTGCCCCAGTGCACGGTCATTTGGCCATACACATCGTTGAAATTGTGAGCGAATAGATTTCACGCAATAATTGCAGTGTCTCTGAAAACTTCCAAAAGAAGCAGAGTTGGTATTCGAGTGAGCAAGCCGGCAGGAGGAGCAACGTAGGGTATGTCCCAAGGCACTAGAAAAGGGCTGTATTAGAACCACACCTTCACCTCGAAGTCACGTGATGCAACGAGGACACCGTTCCCGTGATCGAGTTAATGGGAATAACTTACAGAAAAACTGAAAATGTCACTTGTCACATGAATTGTAAATAGGACTTTTTGTAACACTCTACAGTAAACATGCCTTGACTGTTTCGTCATATATCAAGTAACGTCATATATCAAGTAAATTGCATTTGTACTTTTTATCACATTCATCAAAAAAACTTAACAGCTCGCTCTGTGGTGTAGGATCTTATTATGAAGGATCGTTTTAAAGGTAAACAAAGTTCTTATAATATAATATAGAGTTGTATCTGGTCTTTGGGACCGTTCAAAGCGCTTTACACTTCACCCCCAGGCAGACCTGTTCATTCGAACACCAACTCGACTTCTCTGGGAAGCATTCAGCCATGCTGCAATTACTGCGCGGAGACTACTCATTCATTTATATCCACGTCTGTCTATAGCCAGGTAGTGAGTGAACGGAGGCAACGTGGAGTGGACGAAATTGCCCAAGTTTCGAAACGGCAGCAAGAGAGTCGAACCCCGCTCCTCTCAAATAAAATACGACGTTCTAACCACTGCATCACTGCGCCACTGCGCCACTGCACCACTGCACCACTGCACCACTGCGCCACTGCGCCACTGCGCCACTGCGCCACTGCGCCACTGCACCACTGCACCACTGCGCCACTGCGCCACTGCGCCACTGCGCCACTGCGCCACTGCACCACTGCGCCACTACACCACTGCACCACTGCGCCACTGCACCATTGCAACACTGCACCACTGCACCATTGCGCCACTGCACAACTGCGCCACTGAACCACTGCACCACTGCGCCACTGCACCATTACAACACTGCGACACACAAAGGAACAAAGTCTGATCGTTCATTATCGTAAAATCCTGTTATATGGCATGAACTATATCTACATCTCGGCCGCCCACATGTGTTTCAATGAACTAAACTATTTTTATAATTTGACCGTTATCTATTTGATTTGAATGCTTTGAGGACGAATATCAGGAATACATTATACATTGCACGCTGAACGACAACATCGATATTCATAAACAGAAAACAGTCAAATAATAGGCCTAATGAAAGTTGTGGTTTAAAGCACGTTTTGGCGGTCAAAATGCTAGAACAGATACAGTTTGTACACGATCCAATTGTGTACGTTCAATGGGAGAAGAAGCAGTCAAGCCGCCACTGCTTGCCATGGCCCAAGTTGCCACTGCTTGCCATGGCCCAAGCCGCCACTGCTTGCCACGGCCCAAGCCGCCACTGCTTGCCATGGCCCAAGCCGCCACTGCTTGCCATGGCCCAAGCAGCCACTGCTTGCCATGGCCCAAGCCGCCACTGCTTGCCATGGCCCAAGCCGCCACTGCTTGCCATGGCCCAAGCCGCCACTGCTTGCCATGGCCCAAGCCGCCACTGCTTGCCATGGCCCAAGCCGCCACTGCTTGCCATGGCCCAAGCCGCCACTGCTTGCCATGGCCCAAGCCGCCACTGCTTGCCATGGCCCAAGCCGCCACTGCTTGCCATGGCCCAAGTCGCCACTGCTTGCCATGGCCCAAGCCGCCACTGCTTGCCATGGCCCAAGCCGCCACGGCTTGCCATGGTCGTTCTTGCTTGCCGCCCGCGTCGAGTTCGGATCAGTGATAAACGGTCTTACAGAAGCCGGCAGACTTCACCCTAAACAGGTTTCGACACAGCAGCTACGTCGTTTTTAGAAAAGGGTGCTCGCAAAGTGTTGTCTGCCTCGACAAGAGGCAAGCATGCAGCAATGACGCAATCGTTGTTGTATTTACGGTAACGCCATAAATCTGGGAGCGCTACATTAAAGGATTTTCTTCAGGTTGGAATGGGAAAACTGCTACTTTCGGGAATGTTGCTTATCTACACCTTGTGCGTAATCTTCTACTGCCGGGGCACGAACTTGTGCGTAATCTTCTACTGCCGGGGCACGAACTTTCAAGCAGAAGCAAATTTATACGTTTCTTAGCTTTACGGGTCTCATTTATAGAATGGTTTCACTTCTGTATGTCCCTGGTGAACCGGCAAATTGTTTCACTTCTGTATGTCCCTGGTGAACCGGCAAATTGTTTCACTTCTGTATGTCCCTGGTGAACCGGCAAATTGTTTCACTTCTGTATGTCCCTGGTGAACCGGCAAATTGTTTCACTTCTGTATGTCCCTGGTGAACCGGCAAATTGTTTCACTTCTGTATGTCCCTGGTGAACCGGCAAATTGTTTCACTTCTGTATGTCCTGGTGAACCGGCAAATTGTCCCCTAATTCAAATGTTCTACTGGATCTGAACTTACACAATGCTAATGTTATTAGATAAAAATATAGTAACAAAAATAACCTAATAACCTAATAACCTAGGTGCACGTGGCGAACCCTCCGTAACAGCCGCTGCCGTATCACCGTATCACTGTAACTAGGATTGACTTGACTTGACTAGTCATGCTGCCTCAGTGCAGGTAGAGTGCTGCCTCAGTGCAGGTAGAGTGCTGCCTCAGTGCAGGTAGAGTGCAAATAATCAACAGTGAGAGGCAGTTGTAGGTCTAATGAACCTAATCACTCCGCCTCCGCCTCGTGACGGGCGTTACATGGTTATGGGTGTTACCTCGTGACGGGCGTTACATGGTTATGGGTGTTACCTCGTGACTGGTGTTACGATCTCCTGATTGGCTGTACTAATGTGGCAGGTTAGTTGTGTTCACGAAAGTGCCACTTGCTCTAGTCCCAATTAGAAGGCATCCATTTACACACGTGATCACAAGACGGAATCCAAACATGTCTTGGTATAATCTGGAAGAAACCACACATTATATGTTCTAAGCATTTAGTCTTGGCTGTTTTATATAACTGTTATACTATAATTTATTTACTTTGAGTCTCACGAATACGAGTTTAGAACAGTACAAGATTCAACCCGCCCGAATGACTCATGGTCCCACACTGGTCCATATTGCATACGGTGTAAGTTTTTTTCGGCTGACTAGTCCATCATACACGAGAATGAACCGACAAGCTTCTTCTAGTACAAACTCACGTCTGGAATTAGTTATCGCAACGTGAGCCATATCTATGACACGTAGCAAAGTTACTATGGCAACGGACAACCTTCGCTACATTCGACGGGTCAGCCTTCGGTTCCTTGCTGAAGACTAGAACCGTTCTCCGTGGTTGATCGCCGTCAGACCACCGCCGGTCAGCCCAACTAGGACAGAGCCTGAAGTGGTCGTGAGCCAGCCACTCGCTATTTCACCCCATCAAGGACGTTATTCCAAATGTAGGAACACTCCTTCTAAACACCACTGTATTGGTTCGCAGTATATAAATACTCAGGTGTTCGGCCAATGTCATCGTCGGTAGTTTTCTTTAAGTTCAATTCACACGTAGAGAGCAGAATATCGTACGGGCAAACTTTTTTCTCACTTTCTTAATTATCATAAATATTACGTATATATATATATATCATACGGGTAGAACATAGACACTGCTAATTACAATCGTTTTACAGCAGCAATGGCACAGTATTAACAACCATCAATTTAGTTGAAATCGTTAAAAAGTCACATTCAACCCACTTACTTTACACTTTACCCGTCTGCTTGTACCGGGGGGTGTCGCGGGGTTCAACCCATACACTTTACCCGTCTGCTTGTACCGTGGGGTGTCGCGGGGTTCAACCCACAGCGTGCCTGATGGGGTGAAACCTCCCTCTATCTCAGAGTGGTTACTTATTTAAACATTCAGATTGCTTAACAATACAAAACATACTCAAATATATAAACCGTTCGTACATAATGCGAGACATGTGACCTGCGCCAACATATACGGGTTCATTCGCGTCGCCAGTATCCAATATATTTAGTATGTTTTGGTATATACCGTTGTTAATGCTATATATCACCCGTGTCAATACACTGTATGCACGTTTGCGTCACTAGTGTCAGCATTATGCTTATGAATGTGCCAATTATGCATAATTTATGTAAGGCCTATGTACAGTGGTCCTTAAGTATTCAATCAGGACTACCGCCACATTGCATCACAGCATAACTCAAGTGTTTTCCTTAGCAATCGACACACGAATTGCGCCTACACAACAGATAGATAGGTGCCTGTACTGAGATAGAACCACGCGCGCTCCTGTTATCTAATCTTCGTAGATACGACGCCTTAAATTAGCGGGTTTGTGTTTGATAAATGATGTTGTCGTCGGGACGTCATTCCTCAACCAATAAACGACGGAACAGAAGTTCACAATATCCTGTACTAAAGTCTGTCGCAAAGTATAGGTGTGCATACCGTAAGACGTGTATTATATAATCGTTTCGTAACACAACTAAAAACTTTCATAGTTGTTGTCACTGAAATAACATCGCAGTTGACTTCCTATAGACATAGGAAGACAGAGCATGGTTGAAGTTTCCACTTTACCGTTTGTAACTGTTTTACTTCGAGTGCAACATACATGGAATTCCAATCGGCGTCTTCTACACAGAGCGCTGTGGAGCCTGTAAATCTTTAAATTTTCATTCTAACCAAGAACGCAATTTTAAATATAGAGACACTGCGTCCAACCACCATATTATCTGTACATAATTGGCCTTTGCCAATTGCTATCTTTCAAGAAACCGGCGCAAATTTGTCAGCACAAAGTCACATTCAACACGTAAATAAATATAGAACTTCTAAGTACCATACGTGCAATGGTCGACTAACCGCAACTGCAGTCCGACCCAAGATTGTTTGGGGTAGATTCCGTATCACGCCATGACGGAAAAAGCACTGATATCTTTAGAGTTTACACAGGGGAGTGGCGTCTGTCTCGCGTCCTTCTCGAGGATACCGCCCTGTGGATTCAGCTGGAGCCGTTCTCCAGTATGAGTGAACCAGTCGTCGAGTTTTGCTGTAAAGCCCGCATGTCGGCCTGTCCACGCTGGCTGTACGGTTTAAGCTTCTTTCAGAAAAGATGTTTGATTATGAAGATCCATATAACTATCCACACTTACACAAATAATGTTCCAACGTGTAGGTAGGACTATTTACCAACACAGTTCGCCGCATATTCACCGTCGTACAGTTGACAATACTGCTGTGATTTCGAATATGTGGGTTAGCGGCCAGGAATGCTGGTTTGGGGGTTAGCCTGTGGAGCTAGCCTGGGGCTAGTGGGGGATTGGGACTTCTTAGGGAACAACAAGGCTTTGCAGGATGGGCGCTAACACATGTTTCCGTCCAGGCAGACTTGTGGACATTCCCAGATCCTCCGTCTCCTTCCCATGGCATAGATCGTCTCCTCAGTTTGGGGTTTGACGGGGTAACCATAAACACCGTACCCTTAAAATCATTCCATACCCGCCTGTGGCATAACAACTAGATGTACTAATACATAATATAACCTAAGCCACATCTGATCCGTCGTAGCTCGTGAGGCGCTTCGACAGGAAGGTTGAACAGATAACATCAGAGCGGAGATGGTCCAGTAATTCCCTGCTGACCCACTAAATGCGGCTGACGAACGAACAGTGACACAGGGAGCGGACCATTCGATAGCGTTCAATCGATTTAATATGTCAGGTCGAAGTGACACAGCTACAAAATTAATTATACCCCGATAAGTGTTGTTTGTGTTCGTTTATGACCGGCACACTCGGCTTCTTGGTGTCGACATGTCTCTCTTGGATTGGATTCGCGGGAGTGTGTCCTAACTACGTGACTTCTCCCGGACGTCACATTGTAACATTCAAAGGATTAGTATCGGTGTTAAAACCGTGCACCTTTGAGACGTACATCTGATTGTTTGTAATATCCTCTAGGTATTATTTAAAATGAAGCACAGCTATAAAACAAATAACAAAGATGAGAGTTTTATTTATAACAAATTTACCAATTCAGATGAGATATGGTGGTGATGATATTAATTATGATGGTAGTGACATTGATAATTTAGGTGCACATTAAATCTAATGTTTAACGTTCCCATTATACATTTCATATATGACCCACTGATAAACTATTTCGATAAACGACCCATTGTGCCCCCCACCCCACCCCCCACCCCCATGTGCCACTATCTAGACCCGTACATCCTCTATCCAGATCACGGGCACGTCTTTCGCTAGTGGACACGGTCCGGTTTTAGGACTATCCATGATGGCGACCAGACCCAACTACAGATGTCATTTCGCCGAAACTCCGTGACAAAGTCTGCCGACTGGAGTTTGTGCTGACACAGCGTCGCGCCTTCTTTTCAACGCCGAGTATAAAGATGTCAGCACGAAGCGTCTACGCAACGCCACATCGACCTCCGTCCGTTGTACGTCTGTCTTCACATCAGCGTACACTCCCCAGAGAGTCCGCTTGTAATCACACCGGGCGACAGAGGGTTAATACCGAGGGACAGCACTTATCTGTATGCAAGCACTTAGCCGGGACGTTCACTAGGAGCTGACTGGTTCTGCTGGTCTGATGGAGACACGGAGGTACCAAGTAATCGAAACACATAAGAGGAGTTGATTTTCTTTATAAATTTAACAAATATTGACAGCTATATTCTGTGTGTCGTTGTAACGACAACGCGAAATACGCCAAGTTGACCATGCGAATGCTATAAAGACTGGCGTGGATAGGTTGGTGTGGAGTCACTGTGGACATGGGTCATTGCTGCAGCACACGCTGAACAAGAATTCAGCACGACCAACGTTTGTTACCGACTTTAAATATACACAAATGACCGCGAAACTAAAGTTACAGTAAACCAACGTTGTCTCTAAACTGACGCCTTCTCTCGTGTCACCAGACGAAGACTAAACTAAAGTTACAGTACACCAACATTGTCTCTAAACTGACGCCTTCTCTCGTGTTACCAGACGAAGACAAAACTAAAGTTACAGTACACCAACATTGTCTCTAAACTGACGCCTTCTCTCGTGTCACCAGACGAAGACTAAACTAAAGTTACAGTACACCAACATTGTCTCTAAACTGACGCCTTCTCTCATGTCACCAGACGAAGACAAAACTAAAGTTACAGTAAACCAACGTTGTCTCTAAATTGACGCCTTCTCTCGTGTCACCAGACGAAGACTAAACTAAAGTTACAGTAAACCAACATTGTCTCTAAACTGACGCCTTCTCTCGTGTCACCAGACGAAGACTAAACTAAAGTTACAGTACACAAACATTGTCTCTAAACTGACGCCTTCTCTCGTGTCACCAGACGAAGACAAAACTAAAGTTACAGTACACCAACATTGTCTCTAAACTGACGCCTTCTCTCGTGTCACCAGACGAAGACAAAACTAAAGTTACAGTACACCAACATTGTCTCTAAACTGACGCCTTCTCTCGTGTCACCAGACGAAGACAAAACTAAAGTTACAGTACACCAACATTGTCTCTAAACTGACGCCTTCTCTCGTGTCACCAGACGAAGACAAAACTAAAGTTACAGTACACCAACATTGTCTCTAAACTGACGCCTTCTCTCGTGTCACCAGACGAAGACAAAACTAAAGTTACAGTACACCAACATTGTCTCTAAACTGACGCCTTCTCTCGTGTCACCAGACGAAGACTAAACTAAAGTTACAGTACACCAACATTGTCTCTAAACTGACGCCTTCTCTCGTGTCACCAGACGAAGACAAAACTAAAGTTACAGTACACCAACATTGTCTCTAAACTGACGCCTTCTCTCGTGTCACCAGACGAAGACAAAACTAAAGTTACAGTACACCAACATTGTCTCTAAACTGACGCCTTCTCTCGTGTCACCAGACGAAGACAAAACTAAAGTTACAGTACACCAACATTGTCTCTAAACTGACGCCTTCTCTCGTGTCACCAGACGAAGACTAAAGTAAAGTTACAGTACACCAACATTGTCTCTAAACTGACGCCTTCTCTCGTGTCACCAGACGAAGACAAAACTAAAGTTACAGTACACCAACATTGTCTCTAAACTGACGCCTTCTCTCGTGACACCAGACGAAGACAAAACTAAAGTTACAGTACACCAACATTGTCTCTAAACTGACGCCTTCTCTCGTGTCACCAGACGAAGACAAAACTAAAGTTACAGTACACCAACATTGTCTCTAAACTGACGCCTTCTCTCGTGTCACCAGACGAACACAAAACTAAAGTTACAGTACACCAACATTGTCTCTAAACTGACGCCTTCTCTCGTGTCACCAGATGAAGACTAAACTAAAGTTACAGTACACCAACATTGTCTCTAAACTGACGCCTTCTCTCGTGACACCAGACGAAGACTAAACTAAAGTTACAGTACACCAACATTGTCTCTAAACTGACGCCTTCTCTCGTGACACCAGACGAAGACTAAACTAAAGTTACAGTACACCAACATTGTCTCTAAACTGACGCCTTCTCTCGTGTCACCAGACGAAGACAAAACTAAAGTTACAGTACACCAACATTGTCTCTAAACTGACGCCTTCTCTCGTGTCACCAGACGAAGACTAAACTAAAGTTACAGTATACCAACATTGTCTCTAAACTGACGCCTTCTCTCGTGTCACCAGACGAAGACTAAACTAAAGTTACAGTATACCAACATTGTCTCTAAACTGACGCCTTCTCTCGTGTCACCAGACGAAGACTAAACTAAAGTTACAGTACACCAACATTGTCTCTAAACTGACGCCTTCTCTCGTGACACCAGACGAAGACAAAACTAAAGTTACAGTACACCAACATTGTCTCTAAACTGACGCCTTCTCTCGTGTCACCAGACGAAGACAAAACTAAAGTTACAGTACACCAACATTGTCTCTAAACTGACGCCTTCTCTCGTGTCACCAGACGAAGACAAAACTAAAGTTACAGTACACCAACATTGTCTCTAAACTGACGCCTTCTCTCGTGTCACCAGACGAAGACAAAACTAAAGTTACAGTACACCAACATTGTCTCTAAACTGACGCCTTCTCTCGTGTCACCAGACGAAGACTAAACTAAAGTTACAGTACACCAACATTGTCTCTAAACTGACGCCTTCTCTCGTGTCACTAGACGAAGACTAAACTAAAGTTACAGTACACCAACATTGTCTCTAAACTGACGCCTTCTCTCGTGTCACCAGACGAAGACTAAACTAAAGTTACAGTACACCAACATTGTCTCTAAACTGACGCCTTCTCTCGTGTCACCAGACGAAGACAAAACTAAAGTTACAGTACACCAACATTGTCTCTAAACTGACGCCTTCTCTCGTGTCACCAGACGAAGACAAAACTAAAGTTACAGTACACCAACATTGTCTCTAAACTGACGCCTTCTCTCGTGTCACCAGACGAAGACAAAACTAAAGTTACAGTACACCAACATTGTCTCTAAATTGACGCCTTCTCTCGTGTCACCAGACGAAGACAAAACTAAAGTTACAGTACACCAACATTGTCTCTAAACTGACGCCTTCTCTCGTGTCACCAGACGAAGACTAAACTAAAGTTACAGTACACCAACATTGTCTCTAAACTGACGCCTTCTCTCGTGTCACCAGACGAAGACTAATCTAAAGTTACAGTACACCAACAGTGTCTCTAAACTGACGCCTTCTCTCGTGTCACCAGACGAAGACAAAACTAAAGTTACAGTACACCAACATTGTCTCTAAACTGACGCCTTCTCTCGTGTCACCAGACGAAGACTAAACTAAAGTTACAGTACACCAACATTGTCTCTAAACTGACGCCTTCTCTCGTGTCACCAGACGAAGACTAAACTAAAGTTACAGTACACCAACATTGTCTCTAAACTGACGCCTTCTCTCGTGTCACCAGACAAAGACTAAACTAAAGTTACAGTACACCAACATTGTCTCTAAACTGACGCCTTCTCTCGTGTCACCAGACGAAGACTAAACTAAAGTTACAGTACACCAACATTGTCTCTAAACTGACGCCTTCTCTCGTGTCACCAGACGAAGACTAAACTAAAGTTACAGTACACCAACATTGTCTCTAAACTGACGCCTTCTCTCGTGTCACCAGACGAAGACAAAACTAAAGTTACAGTACACCAACATTGTCTCTAAACTGACGCCTTCTCTCGTGTCACCAGACGAAGACAAAACTAAAGTTACAGTACACCAACATTGTCTCTAAGCTGACGCCTTCTCTCGTGTCACCAGACGAAGACAAAACTAAAGTTACAGTACACCAACATTGTCTCTAAACTGACGCCTTCTCTCGTGTCACCAGACGAAGACAAAACTAAAGTTACAGTACACCAACATTGTCTCTAAACTGACGCCTTCTCTCGTGTCACCAGACGAAGACTAAACTAAAGTTACAGTACACCAACAGTGTCTCTAAACTGACGCCTTCTCTCGTGTCACCAGACAAAGACGTGTAGTTATTATACATATAGGGGATTATGTAGACAGTGTAAGCTTATGATGAATACTTCCAGTGACGTGGAGAGTGTTTGAATGGCCATGTTTGCTAGAGACAAAACGTAAAGCATACACAGCCACTGAAAAAGGCACCGATTTATAAAGTGTCGATTACTTTAACTCACAGCCGAAACATGGGACATAATGTCATACCCTGGCGGTAGAGTCGACGTGGCGTGTCAACTTCAAGGTGACTGAAACTCGTTCAAACAAAGCTGGTTTTCCCATTAACGTGATAAATACAGACCACCCACCACGCGAGTGTCCATCGAAAGGTCACCGTTACAAAACGGGAATTATGTTTGGCCCATGTTAGACACTGCGTGTGTGTCATATAGTATATACGTGTATGTTCATAGAATAATATTTGCTTTTCGAACCGCCAACATAGGAGACGCCATAGTATTGCCTAATGGACCGGCTCTTGCCAACGTCACAAAACAATCATTACTCACGCTCCTGTTAGTGAGCTTTGTCAGCGAGACATACAATAGGCCGTCTATACACACATCCCGAGCGTAAGTGTTTTATCGTACGCCCAAAACACTACCACATAGTGTTTGAGGAACATGAGATCGACACTTGAATCAGTGAATTCATTTACCGCCAGCGCCGTGGGCTGTTTGGGTTAGTCTTGAATGGCGGCAAATGCCATTAGCTAATCAGTCACACTCCGCCAGTTGGGGACCTCGCAGAAGTAGCCGCGTTGACAAGTCAGGTAGTGATGGAGGTCCCAGATGTCGGGCAATGACGTAGACCCCAGAAAGACGACCTCTAACGAAACACCACTAACTGTCAGTCACACCAAAGTTGCACAGCTCGCTTGTTCCGAGTGCTTCAACGTCACGTCTAGATGTGTCACACATAGTCATGGCCGTCCAGTACCATGTTCACCAGTTACTCCACGTCACAGAAAAGACAAAAAAAGTTCCAATAGAAAATGATATTGATAAAACGTGTAGGACTCTAGTACGGATATACAAAGCAGCGAAAACGTATGTGGTTTCACATTATGATGGAACGGACGGACAGAGCCGAGATAAATGGAAGATGTGCATAATAAAAAGCATCCTGTCATCTCAACAGCCACGAGCTGCCGTGGTATCAGTACTGAATGGAACTGCGGAAAGGGTTGACCTCGAAAACGAAATGCTTTCACGCGAACGAATGAATAGAATGGTATGTTACGATGCAATATATGGAGCCCAAAGGATGCCTTAGCATAGGGCTGCCTTCGTGTCGCACAATGGTTTATTGTAAATACGGCCAAGTAGCTTCCTTAGTTGATTGCCTCGTGTGTCCACGTGCGTGGACCAGGGACGTTGTGGTGGTCATCGCGCGGCTGCAGGTGCCGCGGAAGATTATAAAAGATCACAGCGAGTGCATCGAGTAATTCTCGCTCTCGCTCTCGCTCTCGCTCTCTCTCGCTCTCCCTCGCTCTCCCTCGCTCTCCCTCGCTCCGTCTCTCCGTATCCCTCTCCCTCTCCCCCCCACTCTCTCTCTCTCTCTCTCTCTCTCTCTCTCTCTCTCTCTCTCTCTCTCTCTCTCTCTCTCTAAGCAGTGCCGTAACCACAACGTGCTCACGGGGTTACAAACTACAGGAATGATGAGGTGGGGCAAACTCAATAACATTGTTTTAATCGTTCACGTGGACATTCCCTCGTCACCCCTCCTGGCTACACCACTCATTCACTCGTCACCCCTCCTGACTACACCACTCATTCCCTCGTCACCCCTCCTGGCTACACCACTCATTCCCTCGTCACCCCTCCTGACTACACCACTCATTCCCTCGTCACCCCTCCTGACTACACCACTCATTCCCTCGTCACCCCTCCTGGCTACACCACTCATTCCCTCGTCACCCCTCCTGGCTACACCACTCATTCCCTCGTCACCCCTCCTGGCTACACCACTCATTCCCTCGTCACCTCTCCTGGCTACACCACTCATTCCCTCGTCACCCCTCCTGGCTACACCACTCATTCCCTCGTCACCTCTCCTGGCTACACCACTCATTCCAACTGTTCTGTGCCCACAGGATCGTCTGCCTTAGAACGAGACACTCATATCGCTGTAGTCCCAAACAAACCAAAATCGACAGCGTAATGTAAATAAAGAACGCACTATATTTACGTATTTAAGTAACGTATATAAAGAATACGCCATATGTATAAGTAATGCTGATTTAAACGGATCTTGTAACAGAGGCCAGCAACGGCAAACGTTTAGGTCTTACCTGGCAAGTCGCCGTCGACGGGCAACTCTTCCCGGCAGTTGGCCGCTAGCTGCTGCTCGCCCAGCCTGCTCAAGTAGCACCTCCGTCGCTCGCCGCTATCCGACTGGCGGTGGCGCATTCCGCCAGCCCATCGCCGGAGTGATTCGGCGCCTATGGAGAGCCGAACTCACAAACTAGGCAGGAGGGTTTGCTGGTTGGAGTTACGAGACATTGTCACCTATATATCGACCAATCAGCGACCCAATAACGAGCGTGTTTACATTGGCCGGGGTTCGGCGCTGTCGGCGGTAGATTGCTTTCCGCACGAAAGTCGTTTTAATTCAATCGCATTCAATGCGGTTTCATTCATGACTTCGACGCACGCTTGGGTTTACCCAGTGACACTTCTACTGCATATTAAAATATTATGCTAATGTGCAATAATAAACCACCCTAATGTGGCACATACATACCATTATTTATAATAATGATAGACTCACGAGGGTATGCTAGGTAGTTGATACCTCTTAAACACCCGTGTAAAGTAACAAAACATACAATTACACACATGCGTGGAACCTTTATACTACCATTCCACCGGCATCGGAGCCTTGGAGGCATTCGGCAATGAGACCGTCTTAATGTAATTGCGAAAGGTGCACGGTTGCGTCTGAGAAGACAGTCGACCTACACAAACAACTCAAAGGTCAGGAACTAACACCAACACATTCAGCGCAAGACGAGAATGACTGACGGCATAGCTGTCAATCGCTCTGCCCGAAATAACCACACTTTCCGAGTCAAATTTGGGTCGATAGTCAATCATAGGAAGGCCATCCGCCAAGAGTATAAATTATTTTTAGGCAGCCCATGCGTTATTAAGGTCGTTTCATTCGTTTTTAAGGGTCGAAAATCGCGAAGAATTTATTTTAGTGAGTCATGCAAGTAACGAGTTCAGTTTTAATTCTATATGGATGGTAGCGTGGGTTTTACAAAATAGTAACACGCCACAGACGACTTTAGCACTTAAGATTAAGGGTTCAGATGTACTGTAGATGTCATGTTTATTGCTCTGTGCTGCTGAGCTTCGTGGGTGGATGTATCGTTGCGCGTTCACAACATATAACAATAGCCGGTGTGAAAGAACCACGAGAGTTGCTAAACGAAAGTGTCGAAACTAAAATTGTGGTGACAGTAATTATAATTTTAATGATACACTGTTGTGTATCAGCGTAGGTAAACCCAGTAGCATCGACAGGGGAGATATTGGCTACGCGACTGCTCAGTCTAGGTCCTAATCCCGGTAGACCATGTTTCGTTATTATTAAATACGTTGTGCGTAAAATCAGATCATCGATAGACTGACATGTGAAATCTACTACGTTGTTGATGCCCGATAATACGAACAGAACACCCATGCCTTGCATGGTCGCGCCATGAATGGAATTCAAGAGAGTTCAGCTCGCCTGCGTGTATCCTTCCGTTGCCTTGCATGCGTGGATCGCGCCATGAATGCCATTCAAGAGCGTCCAGCACGCCTGCGTGTATCCTTCCGTTGCCTTGCATGCGTGGATCGCGCCATGAATGCCATTCAAGAGAGTTGAGCACGCCTGCGTGTATTCTTCCATTGCCTTGCATGCGTGGATCGCGCCATGAATGCCATTCAAGAGAGTTGAGCACGCCTGCGTGTATCCTTCCATTGCCTTGCATGCGTGGATCGCGCCATGAATGCCATTCAAGAGCGTCCAGCACGCCTGCGTGTATCCTTCCATTGCCTTGCATGCGTGGATCGCGCCATGAATGCCATTCAAGAGCGTCCAGCACGCCTGCGTGTATCCTTCCATTGCCTTGCATGCGTGGATCGCGCCATGAATGCCATTCAAGAGCGTCCAGCACGCCTGCGTGTATCCTTCCATTGCCTTGCATGCGTGGATCGCGCCATGAATGCCATTCAAGAGCGTCCAGCACGCCTGCGTGTATCCTTCCATTGCCTTGCATGCGTGGATCGCGCCATGAATGCCATTCAAGAGCGTCCAGCACGCCTGCGTGTATCCTTCCATTGCCTTGCATGCGTGGATCGCGCCATGAATGCCATTCAAGAGCGTCCAGCTCGCCTGCGTGTATCCTTCCATTGCCTTGCATGCGTGGATCGCGCCATGAATGCCATTCAAGAGCGTCCAGCTCGCCTGCGTGTATCCTTCCATTGCCTTGCATGCGTGGATCGCGCCATGAATGCCATTCAAGAGCGTCCAGCTCGCCTGCGTGTATCCTTCCATTGCCTTGCATGCGTGGATCGCGCCATGAATGCCATTCAAGAGCGTCCAGCACGCCTGCGTGTATCCTTCCATTGCCTTGCATGCGTGGATCGCGCCATGAATGCCATTCAAGAGAGTTGAGCACGCCTGCGTGTATCCTTCCATTGCCTTGCATGCGTGGATCGCGCCATGAATGCCATTCAAGAGCGTCCAGCACGCCTGCGTGTATCCTTCCATTGCCTTGCATGCGTGGATCGCGCCATGAATGCCATTCAAGAGCGTCCAGCTCGCCTGCGTGTATCCTTCCATTGCCTTGCATGCGTGGATCGCGCCATGAATGCCATTCAAGAGCGTCCAGCACGCCTGCGTGTATCCTTCCATTGCCTTGCATGCGTGGATCGCGCCATGAATGCCATTCAAGAGCGTCCAGCACGCCTGCGTGTATCCTTCCACTTATAGTACTTTCCCCCACATATCGCGAACACGTCTGAGCGTAACGCCATCAAACAACCAAGATGTTAAGTGACGTGACTGACATCTACGCGTCGCTTTGTTTTCATGCCTTCGGGACAGCTGGCGTTGTCTCTCTGCAGCTATGCCGGTAGACCATTGATGACGTTGCATTATGTACAAGACGGAACGCCACAAGGGCGACGCCTTTCAAAGCGGTTCTGTGTGTAGTTCAACCGTTCTCTCAAAGACACACATTTCCATTAAATACAAGTAGTCTCTAAATGGCAACGTTGCAACGTCAGAAGGCGACGCACATGTTCCATCAGGAGAGAGGAGAGAGAGGAGAGAGAGAAACAGAGGGGACGAGAGAGGAGATAGGAGAAAAAGAGGAGAGGAGAGAGAGAGAGAGAGAGAGAGAGAGAGGAGAGAGACGAGAAAGAGGAGAGAGGAGAGAGAAGAGTGAATAGAGACAGAGACAGACAGAGAGAGAAATATAGCCTAGCATAGAGGCAGTGGCAGCTGGCGCCAACCAGAGACAGGAAGCCATCTAGCGCCTATGCCCATGACCACCGTCGCGCCGCCTCTCTCACGGATCACCCGGTTAACAAATGTTTCGAGTTGAACGACATTTCCTGTTGATGTATTGTCTTGCTCCGACTTCCAAGTAATTCAAAATTCTACGAAACAACTGGCCTCGTAACTTTTAATAACGGAGTGTTTATGTAGCACCCAGTGTGATGCCTGGTTGATCCAGTCCACGATTCCGAGAGACAGTCGGGTGATGGCTTCAGCCGTCGTCCTTGATCTGTCAAATCATTAAAGGGAAACTCAATACCAAAATGTATATTTCACGCGACATGTTTTTATTTAATGTCTATTTAACCAGTCGTACCCGAATGCGACGAGTTTGGTTAGTAACGTTAGCCTCGAGGGAATATTCCCTACCCTCCCCCCTCCCTCCCTCCTCTCTCCCTCCCTCCCTCCCTCCCTCCCTCCCTTCCTCCCTCCCTCCCACGGTTCTCTGGTCGAGACGTCAATCTCCCGGATCAAACTGCACAGAAATATTTGCCAGTCCGTGATATTTCTGCAAAGCCTACCACAGCTTATTGTGGTAACAACCTAGATTGAACGAAGCCAACATTGTGCAATGCGAAATGAGGGAAACCTTGCAGAATGCCAGCAACTGACGCGCGAGACGACGGCAAAACGGAACGTTGGCAGCGTGTCAAACTGGCGGTTCGTCGACTCAAGTATCGCCCGATTATGTTCGCACGAATGCCCGCAGCACAGCTCGTAGCCTGGCACGCACGCATGCACGCCTCTTTAGCCAGACACAGACGTATATATATATATATATATATATATATATATATATATATATATATATATATATATATATATATATATATATATATATATATATATATATATATATGTAATTGGCAACAACGTCAAAAGTTACATGCAACACTTTGTATAAACAGTTGCACGGAGTTTACGAAATAATAAAGTCACTATTTGTACAGTCAATAAACTGTGCGCAGTATGTCTACAAAATAGCCCATTTATGCTTTCTGATAATCAATGAGGTATGCCTCTATGAAATTGCGAAAAAAGTTTGATTATGCACACATTCCTAAGTAAATATAGGGATCTTACAACGACGGCAGTCACGTGGGCTTATAAATATAGCAATGTAAATACAGCGTCGTATAGTGTGCGTGCAGATCTGCTCAAAGTCCATACATGCCATACATGCCTATTCAAACCGGTATTTTACTCACGTACATTCATCACTCCATCACTTCGTTCGTTCGTTCGTTCACTCACTCATTCAATCATTCACTCACTCACTCATTCACTCACTCATTCACATGGGCGCGCACACGCGCACACATACACGCACGCATACGCACGCATACACACACACCCACAAACACACGCACTAGTTCGCTTGAGTTACGCACTCGATCAATCACACACTCATTCGCACACACATACACAGCCGCGGAGCAAATTCAAAGCGCTAAGTGTCTAATACAAGTCGCTGTATCTAAGCGCTAAGTGTCTAATACAAGTCGCTGTATCTAAGCGCTAAGTGTCTAATGCAAGTCGCTGTATCTAGCGGACGACGAACGACGAGGTCGCTGTCAATAAAGTAGTAAACTGACGCAGGACGTCCGGCGAATGTGATCCGAGGTCACCCTCTGTCGTCATTAGTCATCAGGTGTCACCAGGTCGACACTGTTGATTACTGAATGTCATAGACTTGACAGATGAAACTATAGAATGTCCCGTGACCGGGTAACGCGGGCCGTGGCAGTAGGTGCGCTGGTTGAAAACACATCTTCGTTGATGACCCTGCAGTAGACGTTACGTGGCAGTAGGTGCGCTGGTTGAAAACACACCTTCGTTGATGACCCTGCAGTAGACGTTACGTGGCAGTAGGTGCGCTGGTTGAAAACACACCTTCGTCGATGACCCTGCAGTAGACGTTACGACGGTATAGAGTGTAATAGATATATTAATATCCTCGCGTACTGGTTTATATGACTCTGCTAGTAACCTTCAACACGGAACAGTCTGTTGATCCATAAATACAGCGATATAAGCTCGGTGGCCGAAAGAGCTGCACAACTTGGGGACATGTGCCATCCACTGGCCATCTGGGCATTTGCCAGGAAAGTAACGTATCCTACGCAGGTGGTAAATGTGTAAAATGACTCACTAACTCTTGAGAAGGGAACTCAGAAATAAACCGTTGGTGCAATATCCCAGTGGAACGTTGCTGGGGAATTATCCGGATCCAGAAAGGCATGGGAATGACCCAGTAGACGGGTGACCCACACGATTCCTTCGGAGGCTTACACGGCCGCTACACGACACAGTTATGAGCCACCCTGCCAACTTTGGCACGATGTCAGGCAAATACCTCCGTACGACGCGAAAGAGCATCGTGCCCTCCCCGCACCAGAAACCAAGACATGTTTGACACCCACAAAAGGGTAACCCAAAAATGTACCGCACCCCGTGGCCCGTGGTATGATTAACGAACATTCCGCTAGGTGTATGACCACGCTGGCTACACGCTACGTACGCGCTACGTACACGCTACGTACACGCTACGTACGCGCTACTTTGTGTTGCTGTAGAATCGGTCGCGCGAATCAGAAATGACATCTACGCGCCAAGAGACAGCGAATCGCGTTGATGGCCCGAGGATGTCCGGATGTCCGCCGGTGATTACGCCTCGGGCAGCGCTGGCCAGTCGGAAATGAAGTCAGTGAATTATTTACGCCTGGAGCGAGCGACTGTTAGCCGGGTTATGTCGCACCTGAACTACGACTGTCGCCAGTACTGTGGCGTGTACAGTAGGACAGCGGTTTCTTTATTACTGCGGTCCGCCTGTTGTGGTCGGTGGTACGAACTGGCGATATTGTCACAATATCACGTGGTATGTCATTACATGGTCCGCTAAGACTGCCGTAAGTGATAGTGTTCTCCCTGTTTTCAGGGTGGTCACTCCGGCTGTGGTCTGTATGGTCTGTGGTCTGTATGGTCTGTGGTCTGTATGGTCTGTGGTCTGTATGGTCTGTGGTCTGTATGTTCTGTGGTCTGTATGGTCCGCGTTGATTGCAGTAAAGCGTGGTCGTGTAGTAGTTGCGCAATGTGGTCTGTGTTGACGACAGTAGACACAATGCGTCGATGTTGTCACAGATGTGAAACAGAACTACCTGTCCGTAGAGTCAGTTACCCAGCCTGGTGTAAACGATGTCGCTAGCGATGAACCGGACGAACAGTGCACCTCGCCCCCGGGATGAGCGTGCACTCCTTACTCACCTCAAGCTCCACAACCCACCCGACCTCGCCTCCCCGTCCAGGGCCCACACCTCGCCCCCGGGAAGAGCGTGCACTCCTTACTCACCTCAAGCTCCACAACCCACCCGACCCCGCCTCCCCGTCCAGGGTCACACCTCGCCCCCGGGATGAGCGTGCATTCCTTACTCACCTCAAGCTCCACAACCCACCCGACCTCGCCTCCCCGTCCAGGGCCCACACCTCGCCCCCGGGATGAGCGTGCACTCCTTACTCACCTCAATCTCCACAATCCACCCGACCCCGCCTCCCCGTCCAGGGCCCACACCTCGCCCCCGGGATGAGCGTGCACTCCTTACTCACCTCAAGCTCCACAACCCACCCGACCCCGCCTCCCCGTCCAGGGTCACACCTCGCCCCCGGGATGAGCGTGCACTCCTTACTCACCTCAATCTCCACAACCCACCCGACCCCGCCTCCCCGTCCAGGGCCCACACCTCGCCCCCGGGATGAGCGTGCACTCCTTACTCACCTCAAGCTCCACAACCCACCCAACCCGCCTCCCCGTCCAGGGCCCACACCTCGCCCCCGGGATGAGCGTGCACTCCTTACTCACCTCAAGCTCCACAACCCACCCGACCCCGCCTCCCCGTCCAGGGCACACACCTCGCTCTCCGACTCCACTCCTAGTTCCACTCCCCGTCCAGGGCCCACACCTCGCTCTCCGACTCCACTCCTAGCTCCACTCCCCGTCCAGGGCCCACACCTCGCTCTCCGACTCCACTCCTAGCTCCACTCCCGTCCAGGGCCCACACCTCGCTCTCCGACTCCACTCCTAGCTCCACTCCCCGTCCAGGGCCCACACTTCGCTCTCCGACTCCACTCCTAGCTCCACTCCCCGTCCAGGGCCCACACATCGCTCTCCGACTCCACTCCCCGTCCAGGGTCCACACCTCGCTCTCCGACTCCACCCCTAGCTCCACTCCCCGTCGTGGTGTCGTCCATTCACCGCCCTCCGAGGAGCGAACGCCGCCGTGTGCAGTAATCCCCTCGTAATGGCGACGCCTGGCAGCGGGCTGCGGAACTCGTTTAATTAATGTTGGTAAGACAGTTAGCTGAGATCATTAGAATGATATATGATGATCATCTTACAGTTGACAGCACAGTAACGCCCGAAGCCATAGGCCAGCTTATGGCTCGAACGACCTGACTGGGAGTGAGATCATATAAAGCAGAACACAATGGCAACATAATTGGTTTTACACCTGACCGGGTGTGAGACAATTTATATAATATTATAAAGGACAACAGAACGACAACTTGACTGAACAATCAAATCATACAGATCCAATATTCCAACAGATCGATGTCAGTGATTACACAACTTATGTGGTTGTCAGGTCGTGTGTTTTAACGCACAGCACAATGTGTGGTTGTCAGGTCGTGTGTTTTAACGCACAGCACAATGCCAACTTGACAGATTGCGAAGTCACGGAGGTCTACAGAAAAAGCGACTGCCGAGCGCACGGAGCTGCCCGCTAATAGGCGATCGCCGATAACCCGGGCTTTGTGTTGTATCGGCCAGTGTTGTTTGTTTATCGCTGCAATCATCCATTTCCCGCCCCAGGCAACAACAGGGCCTTTTAACAAACCGTAATGTATTTACTAACGTGCTACGATTCATATTTAATGTAATTTCCTGACGGTCGCGTGAATTTATTGTTGACCAATGTGGTTGCGTTCTACGTATACTAATGTCTACGCCTGTCGATGGTGTATCAAGCGGTAGAGTTCGTCACGACCAAGTAGGCTCACTGCTTCAACAGAACGAAGCCTCCATGCACGAGTTTGTTTGTCGCCTCTTTGTCCGGGCTGAGGCTGGCATCGATACTGGTCCTCGATTTGTTCCTTCTCCCTCCACCACGGATCCCGCTCTCATTCTCCCCTCCCCTCCCAGTCTCGCACAATCTCTCTTCACACAGTGAAGTGACCCTGTCCCCTCTATCCCCTCTATCCCCTCTATCCCCTATATCCCCTCTAGCCCCACTCCCTGTGCCAGGTACAGGCCTCGGCCTTCCCGCCACTCGTCACCAACACTCCACGCGACGGGCGACTGTCGTAGGGTGACCCGAGCGTCGTTGCTCACAAGTGGCTGTTTTTGAAGTCGACGCCATCACAGCTCGCGGACATAAATCGACATGTGCGCGTCCCAGTTGAAGCGGGAAGCGGGAAGCGGGCTCGGGATAAAGGTCGCGATTTACAAGGTTGAGACGGGTGCGACCGAGAAGGGCTGTGTAGGTCGACGCTGTTCCACTTACACTTACGACCCTCCGGGTCCGTGATCGTGACGGTCACAAGTGCATCAACGTCACCAAGTGCCGTGATTGGGTCTACGTCACTATCGTCGAATCTAGCTCGTGTCACTATCATATCAATGTCATCACAAACGTGACGCCTGCGGCTGTGTCGACTGTAGAACGTAGTGAATAGTAGCGTTGCACTGTCAATGTAAAAAATGTACTAACGTGTCACTAATTTCATTATCACAACATCTTCGTCGTGACAACCACGACATTGTCACAAACTTTCAATGTTATAACCAGAAACTATGACAAATTCCACTCATCATCGCATTTACAGAAATGTGTCAACTGTCGTCATCACCATTGGAGTGAGTGTTACAGTTACAAGATCACAAGATCACAACCATAACAATGTTGACAAAACATCATCGTCACGGCCATAACAATGTCCCCCAGGTTCACCATGACGGCAACTGCAAAATCACGGTTTCAATTCTGTTGAACTACATGCAGCAATGTCACTAAATCTCATTGTCACAATTTGTTATATCACAAACGTGGGATGGCGGACATGAAGCCTACCCTATTGGAAATGATGGTTTGTACGATGTCCGTGTGTGGTCAAGGGACTGGTCACAATTTACACTATCTTCGAAGGTGGTTGTCGCTTCAAGACCACTAACGGCTCTACATTTAGTGATGAACTCACGCAAACACAAACGTCACCACTAACAAATGTATGAGTGATCCCGGCCACATAGTAAAGAATAAGAAAATTGGCGGCGACAGAATCACGCCCACTTTTCGCATAAAAAACCACCGATGCCTGATCGGGTCGGGTCGGGTCGACCGTGTATCGGCCCGCATCGTGCAGTGTGTTGCCGTCAGCGATTTCATCTTCAACCTGCTATCTATGCCAACCAACTCAGTCGTTCGACGTGGCGGTCCTACTGGCGGTCCTACATCACCATCATCACGTAGGAGCTGTTTCCATCAACACCGGGAATCAACGACATAATTATAAATGTAACTCACTACTCACCGGTGTCCGAGGCTAAAACTGCGGCTTGACCAGCGGTTACTTATAGTTGGACAGCGTCCAGCGGCAACACGAGTACGTCTCTCGCCAGCGACAGCTCGTCGCCGAGTGAGTGAGGACCCCCGGGCGACCTCGCCAGGCGATTGACCTCATTCACAGCGATTGCTTTATATATAAACACGCCTACAGATAGTTACCGTAGTCGCTGCAGTGCAAGCCGGGGTCTCACATCGAGTTACGCTCAAGTTCGGTCACATTTGGCGGTTAGGGCAGGGAGACTAGACCGGGGAGAGTGTCCTGGGTGTGGGTTAAGGCTTGGAACACCTTAATGGATGTTTCGGGATGTAGTTTCCCCAAAGAGTGCATCATCTTGTTAAATATCTTCCCAAGCCAATTTGTTTAGATTTCCCGAAACACATTCCGCTAAAAACGAGGGAAACGAGTGTTTTTTTTTTCAAATGATGAAAGAGGGGTCTCGACCCTCCAGAAAGCAGTTTTTTAAAGGTTTTTTAACCTGTGTACTAACACGAGTACCGACACATCTGGGGAGTTGCCCCAGGCTCGTTCCGTAGATTCACTCAGTGCTGACGGACACACGTTTCATGTCATATTTGCAAAATATGTAATTGTGACACGGCAAACTGTTGATAATGCACGTGAGGTAAAAATGGTTTCAGTTGCCCTAATAAAGGATCGACGTTCTGAAGCTCATTCTACACGTCATTCTAAACACGGTGTCAATACTCACGGGGACATTCAGCTAAAAGCCAAATATTTAACTTGTCCCACATTTGCGGTGCGACAATTACTTTTTTAGCGTTATTCGTGACAGCTAAATATGAATGCAAAGAGCTTGGTTGTTGTCAATGAACTGCCCCTCCCTCGTCTTGTTGATCCGAGTCTCTGCTGCTAGCCAGGAGACTGGGATGTGTATTTCCCCATCTGTTCTCGTTTAACCTTTACCCCCGTGTAAGGAGTTGACAGCTACGAATGCCGATCAGTCTTACTGTGTCAACTAACAGTGGCAGTCGGCTGCTTCTGTCGTCTGCGCTGTTGGCGCGTCGCCTGCAGAGCCGCGTGCTTCGTTAACCTCGTTTAGCCTCTTTCTCCGTCGCGTCCTTGCTAGCATTGCTGGCAAAAAATGTCCTCCAATTTGCCATCACCCTCAGTCCTGACGCCACGCGGGCGGGAGGAACGTGTAAAAACGTGTTCAAAACGATTCTATTTAGCGCGTTTGTTATCGCGGGTTAGCGCCTGGTAAGTACCATTCGGGCGGATGTTGTGGTTCGAAGTTCGATCTATATTTTGAACGAAAACAAACCCGGTGTTGTGTGTCATTTCACCCGTGCGATCGTTAATTCGTGACGACAGCCGATACCGCATCGACGTCGACCGATGAATGTCCCGATCTCTCCCCCATTATCGCTGGCCGTTCCCTTGTTTTATGTTCGACTAAATCTCGCTCGGGCGCCACAGATGGCGTGCGTTAGTACGCGTCTCTATCATTAGTTTCTCACTACAAATCCGCGTCTCCATGACAACTCCGACGTTAGTCCGTCCAGAATATAGCCAATGACAAAGGGCGTGTGATAAATGGTCGCAATATGAGTGACCGTCCAGTAATACGACAAACCACGACATCAGCCATCTCGGTTAATTGGCTGTCAATCAAACATCCTGTGCGACTCGGCTGTTGTAGCCTGTGTGCAAGTGTGCGGGTTTCACCATTTGTTCCATTTGTCCTGTATTACCCGCATCAGGCGCATCCGTCCCCCGCCCCCCGCCCCCCGCCCCCCGCCCCCCGCCCCCCGCCCCCCGCCCCCGCCTCCCCCACGTCTACCGTGTCCACTTCATGTCTCAACCTCGTGAGGTCATACTACCCCGGTACGTACTAAATGCCATGTTCCATATGGATCGACCTCTACGACAATGGCCTACGTGTTGGTAATAGCGTAGACCACCATTTCCCTTCCGCATTCGTGCCAAAAATGGAGAACCATTCTTGTTCAATTGTAAGAAAGAAAAGAAAAAAATATGTACTACTAAGCATTTGCATAACTACTCGGTCTAATGTTGTTTTAGTAAAATCACAATGACCGCGATGAACAGGACTTATTTTATGAGAACACTTAAGTCGAGTATTTCCACAAATTCTGAGTGTGCTTTGTGTATGTAGGACCGTGATTCATCCGGGGGGATCCCTGCACTTACTGTGTATGTAGGACCGTGATTCATCCGGGGGGATCCCTGCACTTACTGTGTATGTAGGACCGTGATTAATCCGGGGGATCCCTGCACTTACTGTGTATGTAGGACCGTGATTCACCCGGGGGATCCCTGCACTTACTGTGTATGTAGGACCGTGATTCATCCGGGGGATCCCTGCACTTACTGTGTATGTAGGACCGTGATTCATCCGGGGGGGATCCCTGCACTTACTGTGTGCGTAGGACCGTGATTCATCCGGGGGGATCCCTGCACTTACTGTATATGTAGGACCGTGATTCATCCGGGGGATCCCTGCTCTCACTGTGTACGTAATACCATGATTCATCCGGGGGGATCCCTGCTCTCACTGTGTACGTGAGACCGCGATTCATCCGGGGGGGGTCCCTGCACTTACTGTGTACGTAGGACCGTGATTCATCCGGAGGGATCCCTGCACTTACTGTGTACGTAGGACCGTGATTCAACCGGGGGATCCCTGCATTCACTGTGTACGTAAGACCGTGATTCATCCGGGGATCCCTGTACTCACTGTGTACGTAATACCATGATTCATCCGGGGATCCCTGCATTCACTGTGTACGTAAGACTCACTGTGTACGTAAGACCGTGATTCATCCGGGGATCCCTGTACTCACTGTGTACGTAGGACCGTGATTCATCCGGGGGATCACTGCATTTACTGTGTACGTAAGACCGTGATTCATTCGGGGGGTCCCTGCACTCACTGTGTACGTAGGACCGTGATTCATCCGGGGGGATCACTGCATTTACTGTGTACGTAAGACCGTGATTCATCCGGGGGGTCCCTGCACTTACTGTGTATGTAGGACCGTGATTCATCCGGGGGGTCCCTGCACTCACTGTGTACGTAGGACCGTGATTCATCCGAGGGGATCCATGCATTTACTGTGTACGTAAGACCGCGATTCATCCGGGGGGGTCCCTGCACTTACTGTGTACGTAAAACCGTGATTCATCCGGGGGATCCATGCACTCACTGTGTACGTAAGACCGTGATTCATTCACTGTGTACGTAAGACCGTGATTCATCCGGGGGGGTATTCATGCAAATACTGTTTTTATTAGAACGTTGATGAATGACTTCGATCATCAACACTGATATTCTCATAAACGAAGTTATTGGACTTGACGACAGTACTCTTGCATAGCATTACGCTTTGCTGCACACCACACCGGAAAAATGTCCGAATGGCCGAAAAAATGGAAATTCTAGTGGTTGGTGTCCAGCTGGCCTCGTCGCGGCTTACTTAGGCTCTGCGCAAGGCACCATGGGTATAAAAAATATCCTTGCTGTTTTAACGCAAATTTCGATATTGCATTGTATTGCAAATTGGTGGGACACCTGGTGGGAAAACTCACAAAAGTATATTTTTGCTGCTCAACTATATATGAACGGATCTAACGTGTCCCACAATTCCCTGCACGCACATGCGCAGGAATGTCAGCAGCCGAACCCCGACCGGGTTACTGCGGTTTCTTGACTTGGCGCCGACATCTCGCGTTCACAGCTACTCCAGACCTCTGACAAGCAGGTGTAGGGTTCTTGTTGTGATGCCGGGTCTAATGTCAGCTATAACACGGGTCGAGTTTCTCAGCTAATGGAACCAGTCGACGCTTGGAGTAATCTCTCTAACGCCACAAAGAGGACCCACTGGACGTTTATTTAACATTTAAGGAACATCCGCGGTTCTTATTGTCGAGTCTTGCCCTAAACCCCATAAATATGGTTCACTGTTTGGGCCGAAATGTCCTAAATAAGACTACGTTCAACCATATAATGCATAAACTCCCGTCTTTGTTCGGGTTTAATGTGCTATAAATATTAAAGAGTCGTGAGGCGTCTTCTTTCACGAAACTCGTGTCTATCAGAACGTACACGCCTGACAGCGAGGGACGCCTGGCAGCGAGGGACGCCTGACAGCGAGGGACGCCTGACAGCGAGGGACGCCTGGCAGCGAGGGACGCCTGGCAGGGAGGGACGCCTGGCAGCGATGGACGCCTGGCAGTGTTTCCGAAAGAGAAGTTGGTCCACAAGAACAACGCATCAAATGATGGACAAGTATTGTATTGAATTCAGTGAACTGCGGATTAAAATGTCGAGCTAGCGGAAATGGCCGTTGAGTCTGGCTACGATTTATGTTTCAATATGCTGCCGTAACTACTGCTGTATGACGGTGGACAGACTGTATACTGTCTCGTTGGTCTTGATATCGACGTTATTTGGCCAATGCGAGGACGTGCTTACACCAATAATGACACTGGCGAGGACATAGTTTAATAAATAATGAGAGTAGCGACGATATTGTTTAGGAAAACAAATACTGATGCTATAGCGACGGTAGGTAGTTTATTAAATAATGACACAACGTTCATCGCCAAAGTGTTACTAAGAAAGGGAAATATATTTTTTCAGCAACTGAAGTAACACTAGTAGTAACATAAAGTAACACTAGTAGTAACATAAAGTAACACTAGTAGTAACATAAAGTAACACTAGTAGTAACATAAAGTAACACTAGTAGTAACATAAAGTAACACTAGTAGTAACATAAAGAAGAACAAGACAGAGAACGATCCAGGATAAGAGGATGGAACATCATAAAGAACATAACACCGTCGTTCCGCTTCAGGCAGTCGTAGCGGATGGAAGGGGTGCGAAGATATGAAGATTTCCATGAGAACCAATACCTCTGCAAGGGGCAAAGCAACGCCGGTGTGAATAAACGAAGTCGCGTCCACCTACTGAAAGTACCATAGTTGTTCAGCTAACTATTACCTCGGTGATAATCCTGTGAAAGTACCATATTCGTTCAGCTAACTATTACCTCGGTGATAATCCTGTGAAAGTACCATAGTCGTGCAGCTAACTATTACATCGGTGATAATCCTGTGAAAGTACCATAGTCGTTCAGCTAACTATTACCTCGGTGATAATCCTGTGAAAGTACCATAGTCGTTCAGCTAACTATTCCCTCGGTGGTAATCCTGTGAAAGTACCATAGTCGTTCAGCTAGCTATTACCTCAGTGATAATCCATAAATACAAGATGACTGTGTTTCTTTGACGCTATATTTTCGTAGTGTCAACTTGCAATTCAGATTCATTTCGCTCGTACTACGGTGGCCGAGAAGGCACAGCGCTGTTGTGGGCTGAACTTGGCTAAGCGGTGGACGCTGAGATGTGATGAGATGATAACGCGATGGCGTAATGCAATGGAGCGAAAGCCGATGAGATTGAGCGATCAAGCGATGGCAATACTACATCGCTCCATATCTTTACCAAGTTCAGCAAACAACAGCGATGGCCCCTCTCGGCCACCGTACGACAAGACTTGTCGTCGCGCGGAGAGACCGGCTAATTGGCTGACTCGTTATCATGTTCATCTTGTAGCTTCTCATCGTTCGACAAAGTTATACCTTACGTTCTTGTTACCAGTGTTCAACAAAGCTATTTACTGTGTTCTTGTCACGCGGCCTTGGAAAATAAAAAGGACCGAAGAAAACACGTGGGACTAATTTCTGGTCAAAACAACACATTTATGAGCTGTGTAGCGATGTGTCGTAAACTCACCGAGCTGTCTGATCGTAAACCCATAGTACCGTCCGTCCGTCCGTCCGTCCGTCCGTGTGTGTGTGTGCGTGCGTGCGTGCGTGCTGCGTGCGTGCGTGCGTGCGTGCGTGTGTACGTGCGTGCGTGTGTTCGTTCATCACGACCAGTGGACACCGAGACGGTCAGATAAGGTCAGACGGCCACCTCGAGACATCAGAGAGTTTTATGACGGCGCTATCAGCTCAACGCCATATGGCGCAATTAAGGACGTCTTTGTTTAACGATGCAGCCTGGAACGCGCGGCGTTTTAAGGCTGTCGACCAGGCTGTCGTTTAGCGATGTCTCACGCAGCATTAGGTTGATGTTCAACATGTCGGGACTATTTATCAGGCGCACGAACACGGAGTATAATTCAATGAATCAGCGTTATCGCTTGCCGTGTCTATGTCCATAGGCGCGCGGCGTCTGTAGGGGCGGTGACAGATGACTGGGCAGAGCTCAGCCGCCTGTTTAGTCGGCGACAGCGTCTATAATTCAGCGCTACGGACGCGCGCCGAATGGATAATCGTCCCATCAAATGTATTTGTTATGTATCTCAATTTCTGCCCGGGAAATATGTAGATGAGTGTCGGACGGCGTTTGTCGCTCGAGCACTGCGAGAATTGACGAGGACGGAGAAACAACGCCGCTCAGAGTGCGCGGACAATCAGACTGCTCTCGGAGTTGCGTCAGGTTCAACTTAATGCGAGTTCTTCATGTTTCCATGTTTTCTATATATTCAATGAACGTTACAGGGAGTTTACGTTTATGTTACAACTAGGCAGGCACATTGCAAAGAGAGCAGACGAAGCGCAAGTTTAAAACATCGATATATCGGGATTACAACGGTTGTTGTGCTGGAAAAAAGTAATTGAAACAATAAAATCATTAAGTCTATAATTATTACATAAAACGTACATTTGGTAAAAGTTCAGTTGAAATTGTTCGTTCACCTTTTCTCGTCATAACTAATATCATTGGAAGGAAATGGCTACGTGACGAACATCTCGGTTCCTACTTCACCCTAGCACACGCACGTATGCACGCACGCACGCACGCACGCACGCACGCACGCACGCACGCACGCACGCACGCACGCACGCACGCACGCACGCACGCAATCACACAGCTTGCCGCACGGGAAATCAACACCGCTAAACACATACGTAAATGTAATTAACGATGACTAATAGTGATGAGCAGGCAGTAATGTTACTAGAATAGCGCGTGTCAACATGTTGACCTCTCGCTTTGACGACACATTCCCGATGTAACAGTCGTGTCGTTGCCACGCGACCTGCTGGCGAAGTATCTAATCGTCCGAGCTCCAAAAACTATCAAACCATATTTTCACTCAAACGAAAAACGTCTTTAGAAAATGATAGCGTTGTACTGCTTGTCAACAAATAATTTGCTCTCGTATTTGCCAAATCGCTGTAGCGAGTCTAGACACTTTCTAAAGTCAGTTTCTCAAAAACAATATAATATGCAGTTATTATTATAATAATAATAATAATAATAATACTAATATGATCAACTATTATGAACGGATAGAACGTAATGAATAATACATTGGCAACACCTTTCTAACATGTTAAATTATTTAATTCGTTGAATTAGCATAGCTGTAGTTTTACTAAGTGCATTTGTCAGATAATAAATGCTTGGTGGATTTGTCTCAAGAGCATAGTTTCTAGTCCGTTGGTCTGTGTCAAGGAGTATATGTCTCTCTAGTTCCACTGGTCGACATGATTTTAATGTCGGCTTATGGTACCACGAGACCGTCCTGACACAACTCCCCGTCGACGAGTTGTTGCTATCGTCTCGCGAGGCCCCTGAAGTGGCTGCACGCGCATCGCTCGCTTCGCGCAAACAATCGGACTTGAAGAGGCATGTTTATTAGCCTTTATCGGATGGACAAACACCGTTGACAGCAATCTACATGTAAGTGTCGGAGTGCGAGCAAACACCGCGATATGTGTCAGATATGAAGACAGCGAAGTGGCTGGGACATTGAACAGAACGGTATGAAAACGGTTAATGATTGACGCAAACAGGCCGGGGAGATGTTGAACCAAACAAAGGGCGCACGTCATCATGAATCTACTAGTGATAACACATGTTGCATGACGTATAGGTGTTGATATAGCACATGATTTTTCTAATATCCGTACATCGTAAGAAGTCATTATGCCAAATGGAAAGCTTTTGTCTAGATTGAGACCACCGACTCTGTGGATGTTTATATCCATTAGCAGAAACAGTTAGACACCAGTGTCTCATGCAAAATGTGGGGTGAACGAAAGTACCCAAGTTTCGAAACGGCCATGATGATACTGATCCGGCCAAGGAAACATGGATTTGTCCCAAGCATAGCTATATCAACCAGTGGGCTATGATGTTAGACTATCAATCTGACCGCTGAATATTCTTGTTAGTGACATATCGTGGCTCATCTAACAATGTTCCGCAAATGCCGTGGATTTTGTGTATCGCTAATGCACGAAGCACGTGTCGTTTATTACGCCAATATTTTATATCCATCACATTTTCGTGGGCGAATCTATATAGTATTTAGCGGCGTGGTGTTCGTTTGCCCCTTTATATATGAAAGTATAACAAATGTATCACTGATGGATGTGGTCCCCTTGATCTTAGCAGGACAAACACATCTGACCGTAAACGATGCCGCATATTTGCGAAACTTATTTTTTATGAGAAACAAACGGGATATTCAGCAGGGGTTGTTTGAAACATAAACCAATGGTCGTATGACGACGACGCCGACATGAAACAGCTGTACGACGCATCAACTGCAGACCACAATTACGACATGTTACCGCCATAATGTCATAAAAAATCTTGCATAAACATGAACTATACATGAAAGGTGTAATCACTGAACACCCTCGAAGGGCGAACGACTCGAGTGTTAGCGGAACAACATGTCATCAATATATTATAAAGAGCTGAGGAAATGCACATTAAAAGATGGCCGCCGAACGTAGCAGGGTGATAACAAAACGAGTCACATGTTTCGACAGTGTCACCCTTTCGGGTGTCGTTGTTTGCACACGGCCTGTCATGTCAGGGGACAAAGTGTCGTGTTCAACGACAACGCCTGCGTTGTCTAAAAACATCGTCTGTTGTCGCCGTCACATTTCTCATGCAAGGTCTTCCAATGGAAGGCATTTGTCACATATACAGCAGGTATGGCGTGCAACATTTTTTAAACAGGGGACATAGTGTTTAGTTATGGGCCATGACCAATATGTTTTGTATGGGTTAATCAATATGTAAACATATGCACATACTTCTTTTCTTTAAACTCTATTCCAAATGAAAATTCCACCTAACAGTACGTTTTTTTTGTTCAATCGGTAGTGAACACAAGTGTATGTTATGGATATACTGTAGTAGACAAAATAGATGCAATTGGAACACTGACATATATGCAATTCGTGTTGAACAGTATTGCTGACTAAACACGCCTTAAGATTTAGAAGTTGATATTGCAGGGAAATCTCTCTAATTATTAAATTTCATAGTTATTATTTCTTAAGCATGGGACGCTGGAGAGAATGATAATTACAACACAGCGACGTATGTGCAATGCGTAAACAATTAATCATGTATAAACAAACCCCCCAACAATAGCTTCAATTGATGTGCGTTAGCTTCAACGATTCCGTGTCCTCATAATCCGACTAAACGAATAGCTGACTGTCACGTCCTATTCATGTTCGTGTCATAAGGCCACACCCGGTCTCACTATTCATGTTCGTGTCATAAGGCCACACCCGGTCTCACTATTCATGTTCGTGTCATAAGGCCACACCCGGTCTCACTATTCATGTTCGTGTCATAAGGCCACACCCGGTCTCACTATTCATGTTCGTGTCATAAGGCCACACCCGGTCTCACTATTCATGTTCGTGTCATAAGGCCACACCCGGTCTCACTATTCATGTTCGTGTCATAAGGCCACACCCGGTCTCACTATTCATGTTCGTGTCATAAGGCCACACCCGGTCTCACTATGGCAACGAGAAACGGGCAATGGACAAACGCCGACGCACGTATGCACGTACACATACACACGAAACGCATCGCTTGTAGTAGATTAATCTCATTCGACTTTCATTGTGTGTTAGCTGAGGGAATTGTGGCTATCATATTGCATTTCCCCAATTAAATCAAGTCAGCGTGACTCATGCGGTGGTATCGCGGCGTGACCAGAATTAATGCGTGACGAGTGGCTCGTAATTGGAGAGGCGGAATTCGTTGGGAAATTCGCTTTTCCGTGCACCTCAGTATTTACATCATACTTTATTTTGTAGTATACGAACACATTAAAAAACGCGAGAGAGAGGGGGGAGAGAGAGAGAGCGAGAGAAGGAGAGAGAGAAAGAGAGAGGGGGGAGAGGGGGAGAGAGAGGGGAGGAGAGAGAAATAGTGTCCTTCGTGTGTAAAAAACAACTTGAAACCTTCCGGATAAATCGTTTTACATCGACACCTGACAATAATTAGGTCGGGGGTGGGGGGCACTGGGCTGTGTAGAAAAGTGCAACAAAAGGTGGCAGTGACGAAGACGGAAACAGTGCATCATCTCATACGCACGCGCACATTAACAAAGGAAGCCCAGTCGACAACGAAATGCAACCCCAGCATGACGTATTAGCCATCACGCCATCGATTCAGTCGTGCCAACTGCGACACGTATTCTGACAAAAGGCGTTATATAAAATATGAAATACATGAAAAGGTGTAATTATAGAAAAAAAACTTCCACGGCGAGTCGAATGATGTCGGAACAACGTCAACAAGACGACCACAAAGCACAGGAACAAAAACTGCACAATAACAAGATGGCGGTTGAATGTGCAGGTGAACGATAGCGAAACGCTTCGGGTTTAATTTAGTGTCGTCCGGGACAACGTGCTGTATTCAGCGACAACTATAGGGCGTGCGTTGTCACGATGTCGATGGTAACTGTCATCAATGTCACTACCCTTCCCACCTGACGAGGGTATTTGTAATACAGTAGATACAGAGGGTATGCCAATATATGGTACATATTTTGGAGAATTCCAGCGAATGTATGGGTCATCGTTGTTTAACCTGCGCGATAATTCAACTTGTATTACTGAACAGGTAATTTTTTGTGGACTTAGTAAAAAGTGGGCGACGCAGAATGTTTGAGAGAGAGAGAGAGAGAGAGAGGGAGGGAGGGAGGGAGGGAGGGAGGGAGGGAGGGAGGGAGGGCGGGAGGGAGGGAAGGAGGGAGGGAGGGAGGGAGGGAGAGAGAGAGAGAGAGAGAGAGAGAGAGAGAGAGAGAGAGAGAGAGAGAGAGTGAGAGAGAGAGAGAGAGAGAGAGAGAGAGAGAGAGAGAGAGAGAGAGAGAGAGAGCAAAATCAAATTGATATAACATTCCTTTAATCAAGGAATCTATATATCATGTACACCTCCGCGGATGTGGATTTGTGCCTCCGGTGTGCCTCCGCTATTACTGCTACCACAAAGTATCGCCGTTTTTATCGCGATGCCTCTCTTGCGTGCTTATGGGTCTGGTTACGACAACAAAACGGCACACTAACCAACGCACACGTCCGCATGCACACACATGTACGCATGCACACACATGTACGCATGCACATACATGTACGCATGCATACACACGCTTGCTTCCAGTCGATTAATCCTATTCGATCTCCATCCGCATATTACCTCGCCGAATTAATCCGATTCGCGTTTCATCGAGTATTAGCTGAGGGAATTGCAAGTGTCATGTTGCGTTTCTCCAATTAGATGTCAAGTCAACGTGACTGATGCGGGGCACTCATGCGAGACGGTAATTGGTGCGTGGCGTGTGGAAACAAGGGGCGTCGCAGGGGTGCAAACAGCCCGGGGTGGGCGCAGATCCGGCGAGCATCCTCGTTAACCAGTGGTCATATTGTTATCATCCTTATGAACGTGGATTTGTACTTTGTCACATTTATTGTATCAACCAATCAGATGCGTCGCTACAAAACACTCGGATCGGCAAATGTTGCTCGCTTCTCTGTTTAAAAATGCACGGAATATATAATATGCCAGTAATAAAAATATTTCCTCATATCCATGTCACTTTGAACTTAAATAATATATATATATATATATATATATATATATATATATATATATATATATATATATATATATATATATATATATATATATGCATATATATATATATATATATATATATATATATATATATATATATATATATGCATATATATATATATATATATATATATATATATATATATATATATATATATATATATATATATATATATATATATATATATATATATATATATATATATATATATATATATATATTATTGCAACTCGTGTAGACCCAATATCGGCGAAACATACTTTATTTTATATAAACCTGAACATGTGTTGTCGTTCTCCTTTAAGTCTGCGGCTACGGACTCTAGTGATTTGAAATACAAATAGTGTCCAGAGTATCCACCACGGATTGGTGTGGACAGAAACCACTGGTGACCCGAGGCTGCTCGCGAGCAGACACCGCCATCTGGCGGGTGCGCCGGCGTGAACGCGACACCAGGCGGCCACAGACGATGATGGTGAAGAATAGTCCATAAAATGTTATGATCTAATATCGGGCTGGATGAATACGACGGATGCGGCACCTCTGGGGCGGTTACGGAGGCTTATCATCGGTCAGACACGACAGACTGGGAGGGAAGAAGTCACGCGAGGTCACCCACTTGATTGGACACTAATGGTTTCGCCGTCAGCAGAATCGTTGATCAACCAGATTATTACATCCAACGATGGCCAATAATAATAATAATTAAATGTTGTTATATAAATAATCAAACAACCATCGCCTGAAGCTATCGATATCAGTCTTCGACAGAGACATCGGTCCGTCTGTCCATGTCCCATCTGTCCGTCCATTGAGAAGCCTACTGGCGACATTTGGTGACGCCAGATGGTGTTTGGTTGTACCGCCAGATGGCCCACGAGATATCGCAGAGCAATCACGGCCGCCGACATAGGATATATTTCACTTCCGCCTTATTCAGATAAATTATACGGCCGCCTCATATTCAAAATTTATGTATGCATTAAAGAGTTTGTATTTTACATCGAAATGAGATTAAACCGGAGTAACCGAAAGATTCCGTGCTGACATCACACAATCCGACTTTGTGTCGGCGATGAGCAAACTGGACCACAGAGCCGATACAAGGACCACAGAGCCGATACAAGGACCACAGAGCCGATACAAGGACCACAGAGCCGATACAAGGACCACAGAGCCGATACAAGGACCACAGAGCCGATATACAAGGACCACAGAGCCGATACAAAGACCACAGAGCAGATACAAGGTCCACAGAGCCGATACAAGGACCACAGAGCCGATACAAGGACCACAGAGCCGATACAAGGACCACAGAGCCGATACAAGGACCACAGAGCCGATACAAGGACCACAGAGCCAATACAAGGACCACAGAGCCGATACAACACTTCTCCAAGGTACTTTTGTTGACTGATTTTTATGTATTTCCCGGTGGCTCCAAACATCTTCTTTTCTTCAGCTACTGATCTACTCCAACTTTTTTGCTCTTCCCGGTTTTCTCTTCCCTTCAGCATTCCACTCATGAGCTTATCTCATGACATACACTGGTGTTTTCTTTCCCTTCTGTTAACATTGTTGCTCTTTTATTGATGAATTATTTTGTATTTTTGTTGATAAAGAGTGACACGTTCCACGGTAAGGCACAAGTCTCCTTTCTTCTCTGCCGTCTCGCTGCTTCGTATAGTAGCTCCATTCAGTGGCTTCATTCAATGGCTTCATTCAGTGGCTTCATACAGTGGCTTCATTCAGTGGCTTCATACAGTGGCTTCATTCAGTAGCTTCATTCAGTGCCTTCATACAGTGGCTTTATTCAGTGGCTTCATACAGTGGCTTCATTCAGTGGCTCCATTCAGTGGCTTCATTCAGTGGCTTCATTCAATGGCTTCATTCAATGGCTTCATTCAGTGGCTCCATTCAGTGGCTTCATTCAGTGGCTTCATTCAGTGGCTTCATACAATGGCTTCATTCAGTGGCTTCATACAGTGGCTTCATTCAGTGGCTTCATACAGTAGCTTCATACAGTAGCTTCATACAGTGGCTTCATTCAGTGCCTTCATACAGTGGCTTTATTCAGTGGCTTCATACAGTGGCTTCATTCAGTGGCTTCATACAGTGGCTTCATTCATTGACTTTATACAATGGCTTCATTCAGTGGCTCCATTCAGTGGCTTCATACAGTAGCTTCGTTCAGTGGCTTCATACAATGGCTTCATTCAGTGGCTTCATACAGTAGCTTCATTCAGTGGCTTCAATCAGTGGCTTCATACAGTGGCTTCATTCAGTGGCTTCAATCAGTGGCTTCATACACTGGCTTCATTCTGGTCCTTCCCTTTAGTGGTGTTGATGTAGCATTTCTATGTAGTGTTCTGGTGTAGAAACGACTGAGTTGACTTAGACAGACGTCGTTGTAGCGATAATTGCGAGATGGCGTTCCCCATTCTGGAAACGACTTTCGCCGTCAGACTGCCGACCACTATATGCCTAATAACCTACAGGTTACAGCCGAAGCGGTTATGCCCCCTCCCCCCCCCCACACACACACTCCCGTGGTGTGCTGCCCTGTGGCCGTTTACGTGCGCCGTACAACATTCCTATTTAATGTAGATTTAATGTAGCCGAGGCGGGAGTTGATATGTAAGCAGCAACATACACTCCACGGGGGTGTATGTTGGGATTACCTCCCGTCCCGAGAGACATTCCGCTCACCACAATCTTTTCGTGGAAAACATGGATTGTACGTGTTTACCTGGTCTCCCAATCAGTATTTTGATCGGAACATAGAGTTGTGAGAAGTGATTTATCCTTACACGCCTAATTCCGGCTGGGTAAAAGTGGTGAATTCCCAGGATCATTAAATGTTCCTTGGAACTCCCCGTGAAATTTTATTCCAAGGGACAGTCTAGCTGACGCAGTGCCTGCCAACGCCCGTCTATGTAGTCATGGTGATTCATGGCTCGGGTATTTCTGGGTCTTACTGTCGTATCGGGTTTGACTTATAAACACTGTGTGGCCCAGCGAACCCGAGTGTCTGTTTACAGTACAAAGTGGGTTTCCCATGGACGCAAAGTGCGATTGTGACTGAGTCAGCAACGTTCTCTCGGGCGAAGTGCAGTAAGAGTTGAGTCATTCGTCTTCTAGACGTATGTACTACCGAACAACCGCTACAGATTTAGCTAAATACACGGCATATGAGTTGTTTACATTTCTGTATACATGTCAACATAATTATGTCCCTCAAGATAAGTCGGGTTAATTAGTAATCTCTGCGATGTGTGTCGTCCACTCGTGGTGGTGACTGGAGTGTTCACCCGTTGCTGACGATGCTGTTCAAGGCGGGACAGTTGGGGCAGTGGCTGTGCGGTTAGAACGCCGGACTCTCAACCAAGATGACGGGGTTGGAATCCTCTTGCTACCGTTTCGAAGCTTGAACAATATCGTTCACTCCTCGTTGCCTCAGTTCACTCCTCGTTGCCTCAGTTCACTCCTCGTTGCCTCAGTTCACTCCTCGTTGCCTCAGTTCACTCCTCGTTGCCTCAGTTAACTCCTCGTTGCCTCAGTTCACTCCTCGTTGCCTCAGTTCACTCCTCGTTGCTTCAGTTCACTCCTCGTTGCCTCAGTTCACTCCTCGTTGCTTCAGTTCACTCCGTTTCCAGAGAAGTCGAGATGGCGTTGGAATGAACAGGTCTGCCAGAGGGTGGTGTGTAAAGCGCGTTGAGCTGTCACAAGGAGTGGATACCGCGCTATGTGAGAACTTTATTTACATTTAACACGTGCCTCGACAGAGTGACTAAGGTCTTCAACCAATGCCGACTTTCGCTGGTAACGATACTCTCCGAGTCGACTCTCGCCATGTGAACACAACGGCTCCCCGTCGTGGGAGCATGTGAACACAACGGCTCCCGTCGACTGACTCTGATTAGCGGGTTGGCGGATAGTAAACCTTTTCCATTATTGTTATATTGGCGTAAAGTATCATCGTAAAGTATCATCGCAACAGTTCGTCCAGGTGATAGTTTTATGGACCTCAAAGTGTCGCTAAGACGTCCCACTGCGTCGTGCATAATCGTACGGGGCGTGTTAAGGAGCAGCGTCATGTATCGTATTTCAAAGTGGTGGCGGTGTCCACCGAGACATTCGTCACCCAGTGCGACGTATCTGGTGTTCGCCGTGTCCTGCCTAGTGGAAACACTCTTAATGGAATGAACTCCTAATGGAAACACCCAAACATTTCGGATTTGGTTTTTGGGACTCGCAGGCTTTTCAAGGCTGGTGTTGAAGCCACCGTTTTGATGTCATAGTTGTTGTAGATGCACATGAATGAGTAGTTGTTTTGCAGTAACTGCGACATGGCTTAACACTTCCCAGAGAAGTCGAGTTGGTGTTCGAATGAACTGAACAGGTCTGTCAGAGGAACGGATACAGCGCTATATGAGAACGTACCGTCTCTTACTCTGGTCCAAACAGAAAGTAACGTACCACAAACTGAGTTAGGCTGCATAGAATGTGTACACATAATTCATCGTATGGTTATCATGGTCACGCTTACAACTGACAGCTCCTATCTGAGAGGTCAGACACAGAATCTATACAGCTGAACACTCGTACACAAGATTCCTTTTCGAGGCCAACGTAAACATTCGTCGGATACAATATAGCCGGAGAGGCTTATCAGGCGGTGGTAACATGCAATTACACGTGCTAATCGATCTGACGACTGCACGCGTTAAGCGATGAGGTCGATGAGGTCATGCCGGACACAATAGCCAGCATGAGCTGTCATCCCCGAGCTGCAGCGTCACCTAGTGGCGACATGTTCCCTTCGATCGTCATTGCCCTGCTAGTCTGTTGTTGTTGTTGTTGTTGTTGTTGTTGTTGTTGTTGTTGTTGTTGTTGTTGTTGTTGTTGTTGTGTTTAATATATGCTCTTTGCCAGAAACAACTGAATGAGAACATTATGTTAGCTGAAGCATAAACGAACGCGTTGATCCAAGATGGAGTATGTATCATCTATTTAGATGACAGCCCCTAAGCCATCGCTATATAGGCAGACTAGATGCCATCCAGAGGCGAGCTGTCAAAATTATAGCTTCCCTGAGCAGGAATGCCATCCAACCACTAGCTGAAAGAAGACAAGCTGGCGCACTCATCTTGTTCCGCCAAACATACCATGGAGATGCACCAAAACCCCCTCCTCCAGTAGCGCGAAGAGCCGCCCGTGCACCAACATCCTACCATACAGCTGTTGTGGTGGTTCCACCTTCTGAAATAGTTGCAATCAGGGAGAACATTTCAAGAAAGCAATCAACACCTTCCTTGGTGCCTTGTGTCAGCGCCCGCTCCCGGAGTGGAGATGGACAGCTACTCAGCCAAGGAAGCAGTCAACACCTTCCTTGGTGCCTTGTGTCAACGCCCGCTCCCAGAGTGGAGATGGACAGCTACTCAGCCAAGGAAGCTGTCAACACCTTCCTTGGTGCCTTGTGTCAACGCCCGCTCCCAGAGTGGAGAGGGACAGCTACTCAGCCAAGGAAGAAGCCCACAGAGAAAGCACAACTAACGTCCTGTGTGTAACTCGTTAAAAATTGCATGCATAATTTTTCAGAAAAACACCCCAAACGGCTCAATATCGACCCAGCCCGGAGACTTGTCGTGGTATGTTGGTGCATTCGGCATTGCACGTTGTCCATCTCAATCTATGTACTGTAGTCACACGTTGGACAGAGGTAATTGACGCCAACGAAGAGTGGTTAATTGCTTTTGCAGTCCAGTTGGTCGTCAGGAAGTGGACTGACCACCAGCAGCGCGGCGGTTCAATTACGGGTACACAGCCTGGTCAACACTGTCGACGTATTAACAAAGGTGAGCTGAGTGCACGGGGAAGGATCGCGCACACGCACGCAATGACGCACGTAATGCGCCCGCAAAGTAGCGAATAATGTTGACGATGTGTATCGACGTCGGGGCAACAAATAACCGGGTAAATCGATCGGTCGTACAAACAGTTGATCGCCGCCATTTGTTTCCTATGGCAACTAGTGTCGTGGTCGGCCCGACTTCACCTTTGTTTCCAATGGAAACTAGTGTCGTAGTCGGCCCGACTTCACCTTTGTTTCCAATGGAAACTAGTGTCGTAGTCGGCCAGACTTCACCGTTGTTTCCAATGGAAACTAGTGTCGTGGTCGGCCAAACGCCAGTGCGCTCGTCCCGACATCACCTTGGCAGATTTACTGAACATGTCAATCACGTATCTTTCATTAGCCGAAGCAAGCGATTTGTTCACTACTGCCCCGTGTCACGAATTCGGCACTATACTCATGCTGGGCGACGGCCGATTTACCACCGAACATTTTGACAATTTTACATATATTTGGACGACACATTTTAGAATCAAGAAAATTATATTTAGACAAAGACCACTCGTGCATAAGGTGCCAATATAAGATTTTGGCAAACACGTTGATACGGAAATATCAATAACAATGCGGTAAATCACTTTCTGATATTAACACGTTGTACATCATAGACGCCCACTGTGAGAATGACTGTAATTAGGTAAAGCCACTGAGGCAAAGCCGACCATGGATCTACAATAACAGTACATGTAATTAGCTTAAATCTCAAACTAATTTGATGTCGTGGAACAATATTAGCCAGTCATCGTCAACAACAATGACAACAACATCATCGTCAACGTTGCTAATTGTTGCATCAAATAAACCATCCGTGTGCGCGGGCCTGCACGCGGGGGCCTGAACGCGGGGGCCTGCACGCGGGGGCCTGCACGCGGGGGCCTGCACGCGGGGGCCTGCACGCGGGGCCTGCACGCGGGGGCCTGCACGCATGAACAGTCAGTGCCACTCTTTAAACGATTATGGTACTATAGCTGTTTTACATTATGAAGCGCTATTTTCAATCAAAACGTGTTGTCAAATTTCCACGTGTTTACACAACCACAATTAGCATCCCGTATATAGGTGATTAGCACACACACACGACGTATAGGGTAGGGCGAGGTAATATTGACGTGCGTGGAAAACTAATCACAATGCTAACCCACGTGCTTATAAGCTTATCTTAAATTAAGATGTTAAGATACATTTAGTTATTATAGAAATAACACATTATTAATGACAATTCCAGTCAGCGACAACACAGGACATTGATATGCGTTACTACATTCTGCAACATTCTGGTTATCACAGACGTCCGTCCTACGTGACCAACATTCTGGTTGTCACAGACGCCCGTCCTACGTGACAAATATTCTGGTTGCCACAAACGTCCGTCCTATACGTGACCAATATTCTGGTTGTCACAGACGTCCGTCCTACGTGACCAATGTTGTTTCGCAGAACACACATCAGCTGTCGTCTTAAATGATAAGGAAATTAAATGCACGCACGTAGGCACGCACGCACGCACACACGGGCGCACGCATGCACATTTTGAATACCACATTGTGATCTTACTGATATAGCTATATCAGTAATGCTGTCTTATCATAACAGACACACGCACACATGTTTTGACAATGTACTATCGAAAGTCACTTTGTTTCGAAAACAAATCATTCACGCGTGTCGACCAATCACGCGGTCAACCACCCGTTACGAGGACAGTGCAGGAGTCTAATGGCACGTTACGAGGACAGTGCGGGAGTCTAATGGCACGTTACGAGGACAGTGCAGGAGTCTAATGGCACGTTACGAGGACAGTGCAGGAGTCTAATGGCACGTTACGAGGACAGTGCAGGAGTCTAATGGCACGTTACGAGGACAGTGCAGGAGTCTAATGGCACGTTACGAGGACAGTGCGGGAGTCTAATGGCACGTTACGAGGACAGTGCAGGAGTCTAATGGCACGTTACGAGGACAGTGCAGGAGTCTAATGGCACGTTACGAGGACAGTGCAGGAGTCTAATGGCACGTTACGAGGACAGTGCAGGAGTCTAATGGCACGTTACGAGGACAGTGCAGGAGTCTAATGGCACGTTACGAGGACAGTGCAGGAGTCTAATGGCACGTTACGAGGACAGTGCGGGAGTCTAATGACACTCTTAATTAACCGAACCACCCGTTTGCTGTGATAAACTGCGCTTTGTGACAAACGGTGTTGTTTGTCACGGCCGAAGCTCACACATTCCCAAGTGGCAGATGTCGCGACCAGAGCTGTAGTGGACAATATTGACCAAAGACACAGTTAGTTTAACAGTGACAGGTATCTCTGTCCAGTGCTCCGGTATAGGTGTTTGGACGACAGTTGGCACAATTGGTAAAGCACTCACTTGTCACACAGTAACATCCGTTGTTCCACTGTGACGCCAGTGGTCACATGGAATACTACATATGGAATTCTCTGTCACATATCTACTCCACCGCGACAATTGCACAACTTTCTTAAAACGAAACAAAAGTCAGTTGTCGGCCTATGCACCTATAAGAGTCACTAAAGCTTAACCATTTGGAACTACAATTAAGAATATGACGCCAGTTGTTTACTATGGAAAACCTTGTTGGCCGCGCCACGATGTCCTATCCATTTCGTCCTCCTCCATAACCTCTGTCACATCCATGTCTCTCCTCACCACGTCTCTCATCCTCAACCTTTGCCGTTCTCTTTATACAATTTCTGTCACATCCGTGTCTCTCCTCACCACGTCTCTCATTCTTAACCTTTGTCGTCCCTTGTTGGTCTTTTTTATCGCATGGTGGTCATCTCTACGTACAACGTGTCCGAAACAGTTCAGTCCGATCTTTCACATATAGTTCATCAGTTATGCATAACACTCCCATCTCATTTCGTTGGACTTCATTACGTCTTCTTGTCATAGAAGTCATGTAAGTATTGTCATATAATTGTCGCATAATTATCGTACAACTGGATATGTTGTCTAACAATAATTGTATACAAAATGCTGTATATCCGCTATCAAATAACTGCATTATATAATTATCATACAACTGCATCGGATGTGATAGAAATGAATATACGTATATACGCGACTACCCTTCTGATCTTGCACATGGAACATAGTTGCCTCGCAGTCAGCAGGCGAATGAAAACTAATTCTAAAATTAAATGCTCCCCGGTTGTACGACACCATCAGATATAGGCCTACACGTCGGTTCCAACGTAAAGCACAGCAACATACCATAGAACTGGTCTATCATCTGGTAGAGCAGTTCAACCCGTTATCTGGTCGTTCCGAGTGCACCCAGACGTTCTCAGAATCTGGGAACAACTTGCCGACTCACACACACAGCACCTGGCGTATGATAAGAACGTTTGGCATCGAGACAGACCATAGCCTAGGAAAATGTAGGGTTATCGTTACTACAACCGGCCCGCTTGGGAAAAGGGGAGCGTGTAGCTGGGGATAAAAAGGAACAGTGGAGGCCGTCCTATACCGTTCTTAATCTACCTGGTGCGTAGTTTACTTGGAACAGTGGAGGCCGTCCTATACCGTTCTTAATCTACCTGGTGCGTAGCTTACTTGGAACAGTGGAGGCCGTCCTATACCGATCTTAATCTACCTGGTGCGTAGCTTACTTGGAACAGTGGAGGCCGTCCTATACCGTTCTTAATCTACCTGGTGCGTAGCTTACTTGGAACAGTGGAGGCCATCATATACCGTTCTTAATCTACCTGGTGCGTAGCTTACTTGGAACAGTGGAGGCCGTCCTATACCGTTCTTAATCTACCTGGTGCGTAGCTTACTTGGAACAGTGGAGGCCGTCCTATACCGTTCTTAATCTACCTGGTGCGTAGCTTACTTGGAACAGTGGAGGCCGTCCTATACCGTTCTTAATCTACCTGGTGCGTAGGTTACTTGGAACAGTGGAGGCCATCATATACCGTTCTTAATCTACCTGGTGCGTAGCTTACTTGGAACAGTGGAGGCCGTCCTATACCGTTCTTAATCTACCTGGTGCGTAGCTTACTTGGAACAGTGGAGGCCACCATATACCGTTCTTAATCTACCTGGTGCGTAGCTTACTTGTGCGCATCTTTGCAGACACAGGGGAAAACGAAGTTAAATGTGTACTGCGTGAGATCTGGCCGGAGGTCTGTGGCAACTGACAAACGCGACGACGATGTTGGTAAACGCGCATGGCGCAGAGGACATCGTTAGAGCAGCGGTGAGACAAAACACACCTCGCGCGAACTAAGCTAGGGGCCACCCTGTCGCGATGGTCGCTTTCCGACCACTCTCTCCCAGAGTAATCAACCTGTAGAACAACAACAATACACAACTGACCTGTCAGAGACGTCGGTTTATTGGGCCCTGTTCTCGGACCCTGTCAGCAGACCCGAAAACGCTGTCGATCCAAGCGAATCACGAGGACGGCGGTTGGAATCTCACTGTCCACACGTGTCGGCGGACGCGTATGACGTGCGCCGCTTCGTTCTATCTTATTTACCCATTCCGGTTGACTAACTTCGTCACGTGCTGTTGCACACACTCTTGAAGAGTCGTTGATCCTTCCCAGCGACCAATCTCTTTCTACCGACCAACAACTCGTATTCGCCGTCAGCAGAATACAAGTGACGATCCAACTTCACTGTTCTCTCAACACTGACCACGAGCTCCGGCCACAGACAGCGTGCAGCGAAGGGTCACGGCTAGCCAAATGTTTACGTAGTCGAACGGCCAGTAGAAAGACACACGTACCGGGAAATGTTAGCGGCACCGCGACGTTTCACACCAATAACCTCTTCGCCATATTGCACTACTGTGGTGCCATCTGTTGCACGACTATATACATACATTCTTCGCAACACTTTATCTTCTTCTGCAATTGTCTAAAAGGACGCCTTTTAAACCTCATATTGTAGTTGTTGATCGACTCTGCATAAACAACAGTCAGTATTTAGCGTCACTTCCGGGAGCCACACACGAGCAACGGCGCCAGAACTACGGGAATGTGAGCGATGTGGTGGGAAACAACGTCAATAAACGTCTACCTCGGTCAGTTTACCTAGAACCAGAGAACGCTGCCGAGGCTGTGAACAGCTGTGCGTTTATGTCGCGTGTGGCCCCAGAGTCGTGTCCACTGCAGTCCCGAACTATCGATAAGCTACGTATGCTCTGTACGCTCTGTACGCTCGCACACGCTCACAGTAAACCATTCCCCGTGTGTACGGCCCCAGTGCTGGGCAAAAAGGAAGTACATCCCTTTTCAGTATGTTTCTTTCGAAGGTTTTTGCATTGTTCTGTTCCTCATCAGTTTGATGTTGTGTGGTTGTTACTTGAGAGATAAAACATTGTTCTGTTCCTCATCAGTTTGATGTTGTGTGGTTGTTACTTGAGAGATAAAACATTGTTCTGTTCCTCATCAGTTTGATGTTGTGTGGTTGTTACTTGAGAGATAAAACAAAACATTTGATAAAACATTGTGTTTTGTCTTATTTAATGAGATTTTTTTCTTCCCAAAATGCTCTCAAAATGGCGTCTGAAATGAGGACATATGTTTCTTGGTTCACTTCACAGTGCTTTCTAAAAAAATACTGAACACAAATAAAGCAAATGATCCTCCAAAAATCATACCACTTATAATAAACTGATGTATATAAACTGTGGTATATGTATCCATCAAGCGCTGAAAAGGTGTGTTAATCATTAAACAAAAAGTACCTTTTGTAAGTTACATTTCGTGTCCTGTCTTGCATGTTCCGTTTACATTCAACTGAATAATCAAACATATCAATAAACTTTCTCACGAATATTGTAAACTCTGCCACATGCATGTATGTTTATTCGTTAGAAGTGTTAAATCTACAAAATAAAAGCAACTACGTGCAGAGCCAGACGAATGTTTGCTTTCGTTTTCGTGTCAGTTTGTAACTAACGAAATTGCAGTAATTTCGTCAGCGGTACACGTTCCCCCGTTCTTCTTTTTCTTCGACAAAAGCAAGGTGATGCGTGAAAGTGATTAACCTTTCGTGTTACCTTTGTTCACAAACCGAAACGTGTCTGGTGTCCTCGTCCGGTGTCAAACGCAATAAATTGCCTGGGTGTTTAACACTGAAAATGTTACGATGAAAAGTTATCTTTTAATCTCGTAGTTGGTTGAGACTAAGTCCTAAATTTGCTAGGAAACCATTTTTTTAATTTTTGCGCACGTCTAGTACCAAACTACGCTTGTGGTAAATAGAAAAACTAATCGAATCGTGACGCGAAGAATTATAGCTTTTGTTGAGTAATGTTAGTTCTTCGCCGACGTTGCCCCTTTGAATTAAATTGCCAATAAAACATTGCTATTTTTCTCGGTTACAATTATAACTAATACATGAAGCTTGTCTCTGGATAAAACTGACAATTAACAGTGGCATTTCAATCGCAGGTGTCCCTGTTACCAAGAAATTGTTGTTATGGAGCATGCATGTTGACATTCCCAATATGCAATTAATATTTTAATCGTCTAGAAAACATATATTAAAAAAAAAACATATTTGCAGCAATTTATATGCACACCATATAAATGACTGATGGGAGAATAATCTCTTAATGGGAATTTGACTCATAAATTCCAGTGCTTATAAGTTTATGTGCTTTCTACTTGCGTACTCGTGGCTTTAACGAGCATGACTTTTCATTTTGCTTCCGGGTTGGTTTTTCTCAGCCAACCATCAATATAATTATTCAGACCTGCGATCGCTAGAAGTCGTACCATCGACAGATTTCTGTCCACCAACCCCCAGTGGCCATCACGGGCACTATTTGTATTCTCGGCGGCAAAAGAAACTTACCACTTTTATTTTATGCCTATTTCTGTGATAGCAATATGTGGATGGGTTTTAGCATGCATTTGTATTGTCCCGGGCAACGAGTTCATCAGTTGTGCGTGACCATAACACGCTTCAGTTGGTCTGCTGATGGCCAGTGTCAATCACCTCATTTCGATAATAGTTAAAGACTGTGCGGCGATTCCAAGGAGTGGTTTGTGTAGCCTTGATAAAGCCAATAAATAGGCCACCCTCGAACTTTATATAAGAATCGAAATGCTGCTCCCATCATGAGATGAACGCAACCGCGCTCTCGGCTCTCGTCAACGTGGCTGCTATCATCGAGCAATATCGAGTTTAGCCAGTCGGTACTACGACATGAGGTGAGCCAATGACAGGCGACGATCTCGGCGACCACCAGTAACCACACATCGACAAGACCGACTCGTCCTCACAAGTCATCTGCGAGACAGGTTCCTTACTGCGACCCACGCAGCTGCTGTAACACGTGGTCGCAGCAACCAGCGAATCAGCAACTCAACTGTTAGGAGGCTTCACAATAGTTACCTCACTTGAAGAAGACCATGCGGTGCTCAGTCCATAGCCGAAACAGATTAGTGTGATGCTAGCAGCATCTTCCGTGGACCCTCCTGCGCTGTCGGATGCCTTATTCACATGAGCCCGATCGAACTTCAGAGGTCAGAGACCAACTAACAGACAGGAACTCGTCCAGGTACTGCTAGACGAGTGGGACGGAATCCCTCAGCAGACCACACGTCGCGCGGTGCAAAGCACGCGACGCAGATGCGTTTTCCGTATCGAAGCTAAAGGTGGCCGCACACGTTATTGACGTGTGGAAGCTAAAGGTGGCCGCACACGTTATTGACGTGTGGAAGCTAAAGGTGGCCGCACACGTTATTGACGTGTGGAAGCTAAAGGTGGCCGCACACGTTATTGACGTGTGGAAGCTAAAGGTGGCCGCACACGTTATTGACGTGTGGAAGCTAAAGGTGGCCGCACACGTTATTGACGTGTGGATTGACAAAATCACCTTGCGAGACTTATGGTTGTCATGCGCAGTAATCGCTGCTCTTAATGTTGTCTGATTTATGTAATGTCCGATTTCTGTAAATAATGCGTCACTCTTTCCATATCAATGCTATTGTTTTTATTATTTTGTAACACAGCACTGTTTTCCAACGTCATAGTAGTGGTATGTTTCTTTAGTTTTGACGCTGGGCATGTTTTAAGTAACTGGCCAGCGTAGCCGTTTACACAACCGTTTACACAACCGAATGCGATACAAATGGATTCGAGCCCTGTACGAAATGAACTATGCTTCGTCAGTGAGCACGAGCTACAAGGTGTATATGTAAAAAAAGAATCATTGATATCAGTGTTTTAATTAACTACATACATTCCGTGCATATACGATTCGAAACATCGAAGCGAGCTTTACCGAATGTAGTCGAGATCATTCGTAGCAACGCAATCCCACCGGCAACTGGGACAAAGTTCAATGCATTCCATTGGTTGATGGGGTAACTGGAACAATGTTAAACGCATCCCATTGGTTGATGCGGCAACTAGGACAAAATCCAACGCATCCCACTGGTTGATACGTCAACTGGGACAAAGTTCAACCCCACGTTTGCTAAGCTAGATCTTCCAAGGGTGATACTGATATCATTTGACGGCATGGCCAATATAATGTATTGATCCCAACTTTCAAACTATGAGGAGGATGTCAGGGCGCGTTTCCGCACCATATATTGGTCAGACATGCCGTTTTATTGGGTTGAAATTCATATTTTTTATTTGAAATCTTGGGTATAAATCTATAAAAAAAATTCAATGGTTAATTTGCCTATGACAATCCGGTTCAGATCGTGTCGCCGCCTACCAAGCTACGAAATCAACCTACAGGCCATAACAAACGAAATCAACTAAATTCAATCGGAAATCTACCTAGCTATCTGCTTACTTCCGATGCAGATCGCGTAGCGCCATCTACCAAGCTACGACCTACACATACATCAAACGAAATCCGCTACGTTTCGCCGGAAACATCCCAAGAGATATTTCCGTTAATTTGAATTAAATCCATATAAAATACATGATGCAGCTGAATTGAATGTACAAAACGGCACGTCTGTATGTGTCCACGCAGTAACGCACCTCCGGCGTCCGAGACATAAAAGCACTGAGGGAAACCTACTATATTGGCCGCCTACTTATGATCTGGCATCATCACCTCGAAAACCTAGTCACTAGTGGCGCCGCCTGGGGAATGGTAGTATATTTTCAATTATGGTCAGTAAAGTTTAAAGGGAAACAACTAAAACATGTCATGTTTGTTAGGCCTATGCACGTACGAGTTACTAAAACATAACCATTTACAAGTACACACCTGTATAATCAAGAATATAACGCCAGTGGCTTACTAGGAGTTGCGGCTCTCTCGCACATTGTCAAGGGCCTAGGAGTGGCCTCTGTGCTATATAAGAAACGCCAAGCACAAGATAGAGAGGCAGTAAGAAGCGACGCAGACGAAGGTGCGGCCTTTAGTGTCGAATGTATTAAACTGACGTTTCTGCAACTGGTGCCCTGACGTGATACCGGGCTTAATTTCACGGGCCGGGCCGTGCCGTAGTGTTAGATAACCCTACGTCACGAGTGCTTGTAATCAGTATTCGCTCACCTACTCACCAATATGAAATGGTTATACCGTCTGCGTTAAATTCAACTTACGCAACATATTTTGGCTCGACATGTTCTTACTTAGCAGCTCGTTCAATTGAGTTTGCGCTGCTTTGGTGTATACCCATCACCCCTTAGACAGAAAGCACTTAACGCGTCATAACGGACGTCTAGCTGCACCGATTTCCTAGAATTGCGAGGCGATTATTGATCGCCCTGGTCAACATTTCAGCCGCTGAGGATATTTGACCAGAATCTCCCACTTCTAGAACAAATTCTGAGTAAACCACGGGCATAGTATTGATTGTAGTTACAAATGGTAATTTTTTAGGTGCGTAGGCCCAAAACCATGACTTTTATTTCGCTTTAATTTAGAACATCTTTACAGGTACTGGAGACGCCGTAATTGTATTAATGTAAGTCCAAATTCCTTATGTGCATCTCTTTCTGCGCACAAGATCGAACAATAATCACATCGTATCCCACAACTCACTGTACGCCAATTTTCACAGGAATTTGTGTGATTGCGAAATGCGAGGCAAAGCACGACTGACTGGTCTGGCGGGTGTGCAAACATAACAATCTAAGAAATATAGGGAAAGACTATCTTTCCGGATTCCCATATACGGCAACCAAATAAATTAGCATTCACTTAGGAAAGGACGGAACACCAGCAACCACCCGGTACTGTAGTTTTTCGAGAGCCCATACACTCAAACACGAGGAAGTAGTCGCGGTGTGTAATAAAATACAAAATTCCATATTTATTTCGAGACACCAGCAGGAAGCCATCACCTGTCGTTTGTTGAAGCCACACAGGCCGCGTACACCAACTAAAAACCGCTGCAACGTCAACAAAATAATAGTTGATCGTCACCAGTACGGCCGATTTAAGACAACCACAATGGTATACTTTACCAGAAATTTAAGTCAGTTATACTATTTTCCTAAATAAATGTTCCCATAATTCACCGGTTGCCAACATATAATTACACAGGACGACACACCACTTAATGCACTGCATAATGACAAGACAACAGAAGCAATCGTTACGTACCCGTATTCAAATCGGACTATCATGTTATTTATCGCGATGGAGTTTCGTCTCGCAAATTTCGATATATGCCTATAAAACAAAAGCTTGAGGTTTCAGACCTTAGTTCAAGCACGCATCAATGCCAAGTATTGAGGTTTCAGACCTTCGTTCAAGCACGCATCAATGCCAAGTATTGTGACCCGAAAAACCCGCAGGCTCTGCCTACAGACAATAAACACCAACATACTGAGTTATATCCCATCCCGCATTCCCAAGTAAAATGGATGTGCCTTTGTGCGACTTCCGACCACGAAATGCAACAGGTATCACCCATCATTGCGCAATACACTATGACGACAAACTCAAGAGTACCACACCCGATACACACCCCCCCCCCACACGAACAACACGCAGGACGGCCCGACCACGGACCACCCTTCCTCGCCATCATTGCAACATATCAACACGGACACTTCTGCTCAACCAGAACAACACACTTTACTTACGAATGGTTGTTCTCGTCGAATACAATTATGTCAAAGGAGTGTTCCCGCATATTATCAATATAGTTTATTCGTACACTAAGAAACGAAATGAGAATGACACCAGCAAACCGATGCCAAACGCACTAACAAAAACGGCGTAATTCACCTTTCGCAAAGAAACCAATAAACAAGACCGTATGTTACTAGTTACTGTCTCTTTTTATTTGTTGCATATTTTTGTAGTTTTTCTTTTTTCGGACATCACTGTCCAGTTTTATCTCTTCGCCTCGTCAACGGAACTTACCTCCTGCGTCGACGTCGTAGACTCTGCCCTGTCGTACGACACGCACAGTTCGTGCAATAACAAGACCTCGACGCCACGCAGCGTTCGTTCTATTCACACACAAAAGAATAACTGTTGCGACCCAAAAACAACGAGCCGAGGGCTGCAACCCCACCCCATCCCAAGGTCTTTACTGGGAACACAAACACAAGGCAGATACAAATGTGCGAATCGCAGCAGACGGAACAGAAGAATGAACTCGTCTCCAGAAACCTCAGTTACTGGACAACTCAAATAACAACTTTAATCAGCGAAACGACCATCTAGGGGAGATTACGTCACTAGGGTGGTGGGGGAGGTGGCGGTGGTGGAGGTTGGTCGGATGGAAGGGGTGGAGGCGGGGGTGGTGGAGGACGGTCACCGGGGTGGTGTTGCGTCATCTGCAAGTTGGCCTCGGACTGCTGGATGAGCTGCCCCAGCTGTTGGATCGCGTCGAGCATCTGTTTGTCGGGCGTCACGGCCGGCTTGCCGCCGTCGCCATGGTTACCGTTCGTGTCGCGCGCCGCGTTGTCGTGGAAACGATGGTCGACGGCGCCGTGAGCATGACGCGCCGCCTTGACCGGAGTGTGAGGCGCCACCGCTGAGGTAGCGTTAGTCTGCGGCTTGTGTGGCCCGCCTGCCGCAGCCGTCGGACTGTGCGGTCGCTTACGGGACGAGTGTTTCTTGCCGTCGCTGCCATGGCGGTGATGTCGTCGGTGCCGGTGACCGTGCCACTCGCCCGTGTGCTTGTGTTTGTGCCGCTCCGAGCTGTACTGGCCTGACGTGCGATCCTTGCTGAGAACGAGCTTGATGGGCGTGGCGACCGGCGACACGATCTGCCCCTCTTCCTCCTCCTCGTCCTCCACCGGGGCCGTCGTCGTCGCTTCCAGCGGCATCGACATCTTCAGCTTGAGCTTCAGCTCCGGCTTATCGGACACGGGCGTCGAACCATCGCTCGATTTTACTATCTTCATTTTGAGTTCCTTCCGACGCTCAGAGGACTTCTTCACCGGACTTGCCGTCTTGACGTCCTTCAGATCCAGTTTGATCTTGAGTGTGTCGCGCTCCGGGGTGCCGAGACTCGTCACCCCTTGAACAGCAGTCAGGGGACTGTCCACGGCGGCCGTCTCCAGCACGATGGTCGGGGCGGCAGGTGGCGCCACTGGCTCAGTCCGACTGGCGACAGGATGTTCTTTGGTTAGGGTCGCTGTCACAGGATGGCTGTCGGTGTTAACGTTGATGTCAAGGCCTGCCACACTGCCCTCTACGACTGGGGCCACAACAGGTGTTCTGTTTCTCCTTGGATGCTCTATTTGTGCCTTGTCGGCCCTCGCAGCTATATGCTTCTCGTCCAGGGGCGCCCCCTGCTGGGCAGCAATGTCAACTCGGTCGTGATGGGAATGTTTCATGGTATTGTCTGCTCTCGACTGTGCCGCATTGGGTATAGTCAGGTGGCCCTTGCTGCCCATAACTCGTTCCTTGCCATGCACCGTCTGAACACCACCGCTGACACCAGGGTGCACCTTTGATAAGTCATGTGACCCTGATGACCGATGGTGTCGTTCGCCACGCTGACTTTTACCAGACTTCTCAGTGGGCTGCAAATTGCTGAAGATGTCCGAGTGATGTCGTTCAGCAGGTCGAGATGAGTGCATGCCGTCACCATCAGGGGGAGCTGTGACCGGCCGTGTTGCCATGGCAGTCGGTGCCGGACTGTGGAAGTGAGCGCTGCCTACCTGACTGACTCGCCCGTGTTCCCGTGCCAGTTTCTCTCGTTCACGCTCAATCCTGATCTTTTCTCTCCGCTCCAACTCTTTTCGCTCTAGGTATTCCTTCGGAGTGAGGTTCGGTTCAGTGCGCACCCGTCGAATCGTGCTGCCCCCTGGCTGTGAAGGACCTGCTGCGCTGCCACCTGGTGGCATTTTCCGGTCGTGATTTGTGAATGTGTGACTGGCATGAGAGCTGGAGGACGCGACCTGTTTCTGACTGGTTGCCAAGGAAACGGAGGCGCCATGTTCTGCCTTCTGACGCTTGTGCGACACGTCATCGGTAACGCGACAGCCAGCCTGCAAACACGTGACACTGATAGACATACACTCTTGGCCTAGTTGCAAGGTAACCTGCACCAACACGTCTTTTATTAAACATAATCAACACAGATATACACTGAGATTTTCAACCTAAGTTTGTGCCTACACCTAGTGGTGAGCGTTGGACTTATATCTGGACACATGGTCAAAGTACTGGCGACAAAAAATTTATTTCTTCAATCTTAGCCATGGTTTTTTGGTCGCCTAAACAACTGTAATTTCTTTGATTATGTCTCAAGTCTGTACACTGATATCTGTTTATTATACATTGATCAACACAATCCTGCAGATAGACATTTATTGTCCTGAGGGATATTATCCAAGAAGAGACCACATTTAGACATCTACAACACACCTTGTATGTGAGAATCTTCCTCTTCAGTTTGCTAGGACACTTGTCCAGGATCTCCAGGAACTCCTGCGTAAGTTCTGCAACAATTAACCCGGATCACATGACATGGACAATGGACGCAAAAGTTAAATGGTTGGTTCTTATATAATTCTGGTCTTATCTTGCATCTAACTCTATTACATTTGACCTATGGCAGACCTGTTTGCTTGAACAGATACTGTAGTTACTGGCATCGGCAAAGAGGATGTTATATTTTCCCACCCAGTAGTGTCGATATGTTAACCAAGGTGATGAGAACAACAAAATACGACAAGATATAAATCAAATAACATGCTTCTCAGAAACATTACTGACTCATCAATTTGTCTGCAGCACTAATTTTGATATGCAACATCCTTACCAGTAACACATAGACATTGACGTATGCACTCTGGTGCCTATTTAGTTGCTTCCTGACCTTTACCCTACTACCATAATACCCCATACCTTCGAGCAACTCGAGGGTGACAGACTGGTCGGTGTAGTAGAACCATTCCTTGCCTTCACTTGACCGTGGGATCTGCCAATGGTAATACAGTCATACATTTCACCAAACATCCCTCAAGACTTCCTCCTCAGGTACACTTATCCCTATTGCCAGACAATATTTACAGCCATACATATACTTCCAAAAACAATTTATCTCAATTTAGGGATGAACTATTTCACTGATCTACATGAGCTGTAGTCTGATGCATGGGCTTGCATCCTTTGCCAAAAGAAACACATCTGGGTCCCACAGATAGGTCAACTAATCTCATATTTGTTAAACTACTTTCAGATTTCCCCTGAGTACTTGAGTAAAGTACTGAGTAAAGTATTCATATACTTTCTAAAAGGAAATATCACGGACAGCAGAAGGTAACAGGAGAGAAGGAAAAAGCCACGAAGGAACATTTAGCAAGGGTAAGTGTTGGTACCAAATGAGAGGGTAGTCCATGACATGGTCCCACTATGAAGACAAGGGAAGGCCCCAATACACAGGGGAGAAAGAGGTAGAAGGCCCTACAACACGGGGAGACAAAGGATAGAAGGCCCTACTACACAGGGCAGACAACCTGCAGACAAGGGATAGAAGGCCCCACCACAAAAGGCAGACAAGAGATAGAAGGTCCCACTACACAAGGCAAACAAGGGATAGAATGCCCTACTACACAAGGCAGACAAGGGATAGAATGCCCCACTACACAAGACAGACAAGGGATAGAATGCCCTACTACACAAGGCAGACAAGGGATAGAATGCCCCACTACACAAGGCAGACAAGGGATAGAATGCCCTACTACACAAGGCAGACAAGGAATAGAATGCCCCACTACACAAGACAGACAAGGAATAGAATGCCCCACTACACAAGGCAGACAAGGGATAGAATGCCCTACTACACAAGGCAGACAAGGAATAGAATGCCCCACTACACAAGACAGACAAGGGATAGAATGCCCCACTACACAAGGCAGACAAGGGATAGAATGCCCTACTACACAAGGCAGACAAGGAATAGAATGCCCTACTACACAAGGCAGACAAGGAATAGAATGCCCTACTACACAAGGCAGACAAGGGATAGAATGCCCTACTACACAAGGCAGACAAGGGATAGAATGCCCCACTACACAAGGCAGACAAGGAATAGAATGCCCCACTACACAAGGCAGACAAGGGATAGAATGCCCCACTACACAAGGCAGACAAGGGATAGAATGCCCCACTACACAAGGCAGACAAGGGATAGAATGCCCCACTACACAAGGCAGACAAGGAATAGAATGCCCCACTACACGAGGCAGACAAGGGATAGAATGCCCTACTACACAAGGCAGACAAGGGATAGAATGCCCTACTACACAAGGCAGACAAGGGATAGAATGCCCCACTACATAAGGCAGACAAGGAATAGAATGCCCCACTACACAAGGCAGACAAGGGATAGAATGCCCCACTACACAAGGCAGACAAGGGATAGAATGCCCCACTACACAAGGCAGACAAGGGATAGAATGCCCTACTACACAAGGCAGACAAGGGATAGAATGCCCCACTACACAAGGCAGACAAGGGATAGAATGCCCCACTACACAAGGCAGACAAGGGATAGAATGCCCTACTACACAAGGCAGACAAGGGATAGAATGCCCCACTACACAAGGCAGACAAGGGATAGAATGCCGCACTACACAAGGCAGACAAGGGATAGAATGCCCCACTACACAAGGCAGACAAGGGATAGAATGCCCCACTACACAAGGCAGACAAGGGATAGAATGCCCTACTACACAAGGCAGACAAGGGATAGAATGCCCTACTACACAAGGCAGACAAGGGATAGAATGCCCCACTACACAAGGCAGACAAGGGATAGAATGCCCTACTACACAAGGCAGACAAGGGATAGAATGCCCTACTACACAAGGCAGACAAGGGATAGAATGCCCTACTACACAAGGCAGACAAGGGATAGAATGCCCTACTACACAAGGCAGACAAGGGATAGAATGCCCTACTACACAAGGCAGACAAGGAATAGAATGCCCTACTACACAAGGCAGACAAGGGATAGAATGCCCTACTACACAAGGCAGACAAGGGATAGAATGCCCTACTACACAAGGCAGACAAGGGATAGAATGCCCTACTACACAAGGCAGACAAGGGATAGAATGCCCCACTACACAAGGCAGACAAGGGATAGAATGCCCTACTACACAAGGCAGACAAGGGATAGAATGCCCTACTACACAAGGCAGACAAGGGATAGAATGCCCTACTACACAAGGCAGACAAGGGATAGAATGCCCTACTACACAAGGCAGACAAGGGATAGAATGCCCCACTACACAAGGCAGACAAGGGATAGAATGCCCTACTACACAAGGCAGACAAGGGATAGAATGCCCCACTACACAAGGCAGACAAGGGATAGAAAGCCCTACTACACAAGGCAGACAAGGGATAGAATGCCCTACTACACAAGGCAGACAAGGGATAGAATGCCCCACTACACAAGGCAGACAAGGGATAGAATGCCCTACTACACAAGGCAGACAAGGGATAGAATGCCCCACTACACAAGGCAGACAAGGGATAGAATGCCCCACTACACAAGGCAGGCAAGGGATAGAATGCCCTACTACACAAGGCAGACAAGGGATAGAATGCCCTACTACACAAGGCAGACAAGGGATAGAATGCCCTACTACACAAGGCAGACAAGGAATAGAATGCCCTACTACACAAGGCAGACAAGGGATAGAATGCCCTACTACACAAGGCAGACAAGGGATAGAATGCCCTACTACACAAGGCAGACAAGGGATAGAATGCCCCACTACACAAGGCAGACAAGGGATAGAATGCCCTACTACACAAGGCAGACAAGGGATAGAATGCCCTACTACACAAGGCAGACAAGGGATAGAATGCCCCACTACACAAGGCAGACAAGGGATAGAATGCCCTACTACACAAGGCATAGAATGCCCCACTACACAAGGCAGACAAGGGATAGAATGCCCTACTACACAAGGCAGACAAGGAATAGAATGCCCCACTACACAAGGCAGACAAGGGATAGAATGCCCTACTACACAAGGCAGACAAGGGATAGAATGCCCTACTACACAAGGCAGACAAGGGATAGAATGCCCTACTACACAAGGCAGACAAGGAATAGAATGCCCTACTACACAAGGCAGACAAGGAATAGAATGCCCTACTACACAAGGCAGACAAGGGATAGAATGCCCCACTACACAAGGCAGACAAGGGATATAATGCCCTACTACACAAGGCAGACAAGGGATAGAATGCCCTACTACACAAGGCAGACAAGGGATAGAATGCCCTACTACACAAGGCAGACAAGGGATAGAATGCCCTACTACACAAGGCAGACAAGGGATAGAATGCCCTACTACACAAGGCAGACAAGGGATAGAATGCCCCACTACACAAGGCAGACAAGGGATAGAATGCCCTACTACACAAGGCAGACAAGGGATAGAATGCCCTACTACACAAGGCAGACAAGGGATAGAATGCCCTACTACACAAGGCAGACAAGGGATAGAATGCCCCACTACACAAGGCAGACAAGGGATAGAATGCCCTACTACACAAGGGATAGAATGCCCCACTACACAAGGCAGACAAGGGATAGAATGCCCTACTACACAAGGCAGACAAGGGATAGAATGCCCTACTACACAAGGCAGACAAGGGATAGAATGCCCTACTACACAAGGCAGACAAGGGATAGAATGCCCTACTACACAAGGCAGACAAGGGATAGAATGCCCCACTACACAAGGCAGACAAGGGATAGAATGCCCTACTACACAAGGCAGACAAGGGATAGAATGCCCCACTAAATAAGGCAGACAAGGGATAGAATGCCCTACTACACAAGGCAGACAAGGGATAGAATGCCCCACTACATAAGGCAGACAAGGGATAGAATGCCCCACTACACAAGGCAGACAAGGGATAGAATGCCCCACTACACAAGGCAGACAAGGGATAGAATGCCCTACTACACAAGGCAGACAAGGGATAGAAGGTTTAACACATCTCTCAACATGACCTGAATAGGGCAGCTGGTGTGCAAGGGTGAAACAAATATTTACCTCAAGGCCGGACCACTTGCAGGCGAGGTGGATGCAGACACAGGCTACGACCGTGGGCGTGTACTTGAGACACATAGTGGCCAGGTGTAGACTGAAACAACACAGACATATGTCACACGTCACTCGTCTTACTACTCTCTTGACGGAGCCAACTGGTAGTAGTCACTCTGGCAGTAGTAACAAAGAAACATGTTTTTTGTCTGCTCCAAAATTTGCACTTGTTCATTTAGAAATCACTGTCAAGCTGGGTTTACATGAGACAATGTTGTCGCTGCAACGAGTTTCAAGTTGTAAACCACAATAGTGAAGTGCTTCGTTAGAATCACATTTGCCCAACCATACATCTACATTCTGCCCCGTTATTTGGTACACGAGACGGGTGGAAGGTAGAAAGCGCCACCTGTTGGTCGCGAGGAAGTACGACGTCTGTGCCAGGTCCTTGCTCGCTGTAGCAGATGTGTCAAACGTCCCACCAGGTGGCGTGGCATGACACAGCCGACGATGGGGAGAAAACACAACGCATTAGCAATCGTCGCCGACAACAAGCGTCACACAAACAAACTTGACACAACAGTGAACCAGCCAGGTAAGGCCACAGTATCAAGTAAAATCAAATAGCAGTCAGACTTAGCAATTCTATCCAATCTATGCAATACTTTCCTGAAATGGTGACTAAACAAAAGTATCTCCAGACAAACACATTAGATCACGCATTAGTGAAAGAAATTTAATAGTTTGTCAACTGCGTTATACAATTCTTTTATTTGATCAAAACCATAGTGAAGTCATGTATAACAATGTTAAATACCTTATGCTATATCTGGCTGATAACCAAAATTTCCATTTCAACAAATATAAAGTTGAAGGTGATATTACTCTTCTAATCTTTTACTACTCCCCAAATTCCAATAAACTTGTTCTACGATGCCAAGAGACACTGACCTTTAACCAGTTGACACGTCCGCACAATGTGAGTGTGTGGGTGATCAACAGTAATCTCAAAACCTGTAGGAAAGAACCAGATGTGAACAAATGTGTCTAATCATCAATAGAGTATTTATTTTGGTTTCAAGTGCAACTTCAAATTACCAAACCAGCATGAATGCTGACAACCAGTCATAAGTATATCTTCCAGCAACATTGATTAACAAACAAATTAGATTCCTTATTAACATCAACGGCAGCCCAAATCTGTTATTCAAATAATAAATTATATTTTAATTATTTTTTATAGGCCACTGTTTTTTTTATACCTGTCTTCAGTATTTGAAAAAAGTGGCTTGCCATGCAGACTATTGAGGGTGTAACTAGCCAAGAAATAAAGGCTCCAGGTCCAACGTGGGGGGGGGGGGCACAACAGAAACTTAGGACCTAATAGAATAGCAGTAGACCTCTGTGTATGTAACAATGTCGGACAAGTAAATAGGCATATTTGCCATATAAAGGGGTTATGGTAAAGTGGCAGTGTTCGAAATGAAGGCAATTTTATCGACAGCCAATTCAAAATGCTTCCCACCAATTCAGTTAGCAAAAATGCGCAAGTTATCAGCCCCACCTCGCCGATTCATCCTGACAGCCACAGCTGCGTCGGACTGTATTAGTGATGCACATTACAATACTTACTAATCTAAGCAAATTCGAAAAAAATACAGTTGTGACAAACTACTTCTTATTTGCCATTGACAGATCGCTGCCAAGGCAAAGTCTGCATATGCAAGGGAAACCCCTGGCATTTGTAACATGAAGGCCTATTGGATGATTCACATTTAATGACATCAGTATCATAGGGAATACCAGGGAAACACCAAAGCAAAGATGGCAAAGTTGCGAGAATCGTAGCGTACAAATTTGTTTAAGGATATTACGCCAATTTACTTCATACTGGTGATACTAAGGAGGCAGACAATCCGACAGACAATATAATGTGCCAAGACATTCTGATTAATGTGATATTAGGCTGCGAAAGTGAGCTTTGTAGGCTTCGGTTAGAGTAATTGGCTTCTTTTTGCCGATGCCAGACCCGGGGCAGCGGCTGTGCGCACAAAACGTTGTCATCAACATGTTGCTTCCAACAATTGTAACTGTTCTGCAAATAAAGTTCACATTGCAATGTTTATTAAATTCATTACTTTATATTTTACTGGTCTGCTAGTTATAAGACACAAACAACAATATTTGGCATGGCTTTTATTTATTAAATTATTATTTATTCTAATTAAAGGCACCGTGCTCTGGTCGATTCTATTATCTTTATTTTTCAACCCAGCTTATTGAAATTTCAGGACAATGTTAGTGACATATAAACAACATTTTACAAATTAATTACATATTTTTTTGACCACCAGGTGGCGGTGTGGGTGGCGTCCATCTTGGATTTCAGCTGATTCACCGTGATTGGTACATCTGGACAATGGCTTGACCAAATTTGTTCTAACTTGGCACATTGATTGACTACATACATATGCAAATTGTGACAGTTGGATTTTTTTGGGGTTTCCAAACAAAATTTATATGATTTTTTCAATCTTGGTAACATATCGAAAAGCCAAATTTTCCATAAAAGTCATAATATTATGCAATCTATATGTTGCATCTCAAATCAGAAATCACAATATTGCACATTTTATTGGGATGATATTCTGAAAATTTCAAATGATTCTGTTGACAAATAGCCGAGTTCTACCAAACAAGAGATGTCTTGTCGGTCAAAAACATTTTATTGAGAAAAACAGCTTCAAAGTTTGTAGACATTTCAATACGAAATTTCACATGCAAACAATAGAGCTGCAGTACTAAAATTTCACAGTGGGATTCTCCAGTTCATGCTCTTTCTAATGGTATACAATGGTCATCATTTGGTTGGTTGAAAACATGAATAAAAAAAATTCAGACACAACCACACCATAAATATGTGTCCATCGTCACTCCACAATCCCACCGCACCAACACACAAAATAGAGCTGCAGGACCAATATTGCACAGAGAGCTTCTCCAGTTCATGCTCTTGCTAATGGTGTATAATATTCATTATTCAGACGACAGCATCAAGTTCAACACAACCCTGCATGTTGTACAGTATGTCTCGTACAGTGTACACAAGGCCGAGGCAATGATCGAGGGCATGTATCTTCAGTGTGGGCGCACTACACTCGAGACACAGGAGTCCCTTCACATGCGTTGACATCATGCAGAAATGCACAAACTATGTCTCGATGAGTTGCAGGCATTGTTCAACAACAATAATTTTCTGGCGCAGAGGAAGACCCTGCCGATAATTTTTTCCCGCTTGGTTGCCGAAATGGGGGTTGACGCTTTTGACGTTGACGGCCGAGGGATTCCAGCTCAACAAAGTTTACCTGCAAGCATAATTATTTGTTATTAGTCAGGTACATCTGGTTCACAATATTTACAGTAAGCATATTCAACTTCATATTGACTATTGTCAACAACATAATAAATAGGGCAAACAAGCTGGGCAACTATCATTGATATCGATCAAAAAATAGGTTCAGGTTTTTTGTTAGGCCATGCCCATGGCTATAATATATGACAATGGTCCACAAGCACAAGTCAACAAACATAGGAAATACTGTCAATAACTAACGATAATAAAATCTATGTCTTTATTTATTTATATTTATAATATATGGGTGTGATTATCTGCAAAATGTAAACAAACGATTATACGTCTTTTGTGGCCTTTCACGTCTCGGATATTGAACCCGAAATTTTGCCAGATGATCATAAATAATGTGTCGCAAACAATGATAATTAATACTTACAGTTACACCCTGATCTGTTGACGATGACATCTCAGACTCAACTATACTATCACTGACATTGGTGCTGCCACTGGACATCGGCACATTGGAATTCCCGTCGTCTTCACCACCACTTTTTGCCCTCTTGCCGATCATAGAACGTGCAAAACTCAACTGTCGGCGTCGAGACCTTGGTTTCGTACTAAACTGCTGCTTATATTTCAACTGTCTTCCGGATATATTACGTAAATTACTCTAAAGCACATCGAAGCGTAGAAAAACAGCAATGGCGTAAGACAGGGGAAATTCCTTTGTGACGTAGTAGGCCGCCTGATAACCAATCAGCGTGGCACACTTGGGGGTGTGACCTATCGTAGCTGCGCTGACAAGCAAAGGGGGGTCCTCTTCTAGGTCGTAATGGTCAAAATCTACCACAGATATTACAGAACCAGTACTACCACGATGCACTGCGAAAGTGAAGCTCTGCATCGATACCAGATATGTTGGGTTGTTTACAAAGATGGTGGCACACGCGGCTTCGAAAAACGTCGTATTTTACGATCGCGATTACGTAAAGTAATTACTCTAAAACAATGGGCATGCTACAAATGTTCATTTTTATTGCATTTTATGAATATATTCATATGTATAAAACACACAGATCGAAAGTTAGATAATAATAGTACACCGATATGACAAAACATGAAAATGACCAGAAAAAAATAAAAACGGGAAAAATATCGATTTTTGAGGAGCGTGCGTTGCCTTAAAAGCACTGTCTGTTCTACTTTTACGCACAAAAACTTTGTTTTATTACGTATACTTATAATGTATCAATTTTTGCACTCACCAAGCGTCTGCAGAAGAATGTTCTCGTTGATGACGAGTTCCTGGGCCTGCTCCAAGTATGCCTGCAGACACAGTGACACAGTCATGAACAAAGTGAGTCATGACACAGTGACACCGTCATGAACAAAGTGAGTCATGACACAGTCATGAACAAAGTGAGTCATGAACAAAGTGACACAGTTACGAGTGATACAGTGACACACACAGAACATAAACTGTCACTCTCAGAAACCACAGAGCACCGACATAGCAATGTACAGCAGGTCCTTTGTCATGGACCCATCTGCTCCTCAACAAGATGGGCAAATGTCTGATGAAGATGGGTAAAATAAAATACCAATAATGGCTGTCAAAGGCACGAAGCCGTTCGTGTGCTTAATGCTACACTTTTTTAGAAAGTTCAAGACAGACAAAAAGAATTATTTGTAGCTAAGGGCCTGACATACCAACTTATAAGTAGCAGAACATTAATCAGTGATGAAATAGTCACCACTGTGACCATCAATCAAGAAAGCTCTGAGGTTGTGTGAAGTTAAAGGGCTCAGTCATTTGCTGATTCTAGGTCTAATGTAACTGACAACTATTTCGCTGGTCGGAAGGCTCTGATTGCACCAAGGTATGGATCTCACAAACAAACATATGCCCACAGACAGAGCTATGCCACAGTCGGAGCTATGGATAACCACAGAAAGTGCAAATAGCTTGAGACTTTTAAGGTAAAAAGGTAACCGAGTGATGTAGTATTGAGATCTTACCTCACTCTTGGTATCAAAGGGGGTCTGTTGGTCTCGGTGTACACACACATGTAGTATCTTGAGGACGTGTTCCAGCTTGCGAGGCTGCTCCTCCACCTTTGCCGCAAGGAACAGACATGCCGACGCCATACTCTGAAACACAAGCAAACTGCAATAGACTTCACTTATGAACTCTGAATGTTATTTCAGATACAACTTTAGTCTTTAAATATTTGATATCAAGTCAAATGCTTATTTCCAATAGACTGCTTGTGCCATTCGCACATCTATCAGTACATGCAGTTGCACACGGAAAAAAGCAATAAATTTGTCTTAATAGGAGTCACTGACTCCTTTTTGTTTTATTATATTAATTAATTTATTCTAAATAATAGTAGAAAGTAGAGCATTACTCATCTCTACCCAAATAGGTGTATGTACACAATGTCTGGAGTCCGAGTGGCTGAAGTTACAGCATGTTTAGTCAACATTAATAAGCAACGCCTGTCAATGAATTAGGATTAGGGCACGATAATTCAGCCTAAATCATAAAGCTGCGACAATGCCATAACTTTATTCACAAGCTTTTCAAATTAAAAAGTGGCAAATGCCATAACGATTTTGTGCGCTGAGTTTTTCCGCAAACCGCGTTTGCACTGGCTTCTACTTTGTCAACATTTCACTAAAAACAACTTTTCCAACAATTTTGTTGTATTCAATCGACAAAATAATCAGTTAGTTATTTACAATATTGATCCCTTGTGCAAGATTCGTCAGATTTTTGTAAAATTACAAAACAGCACTAAAGACATCGAATTTTGCAGCAGTCAGTACGTACCTTCAATCGAGCTAACTTTTGATCGCCACTGCGACCCTTCGTGACCCAAATTTTTTTTTATTATCCAATAACAACTCATGCCTGATATTACAATCGCCATCAGCTATTGGCATGGCGATGGTCAATCATAAATCGAACTTATAACAAAACTATTTAAAAATAAACAGCATGTGCACTGATGGATGTCTCACAGGCCATCAGAGAAAGAGCTAATTTGATTGGGTCGTGTGCACATGTGGCGATTGTGGTTGAATTTCCTGCAGTCTTCTGCAGGAAATTCTTGATGGCAAATTAAAAACTTAAAATAATTTAAGCATTTACCACAAATACAAAACATTCAATCATTGATAGTTAGATGTTTTCAAGAACGTTCAAGAACACTGCCATAAATTCAAGAATACTGAAGAGTACTTGAGTCACAAAGTCAAATTCAAGAACATTCAAGGATCTTTATAACTCCCGCTTATGAAGTTATACTCCAAAACAGTCATGTGTTTACTTTGTATGGGATCTTCTCTGGCATAGAAGTCAGGTAGAAGGGACCAATGGCTTTAGTGTTTCTTCCAGGAGACACAGGCAAAGTGGGGTGAATGAAATAGCCCAAGTTTTGAAATAGCAGCAAGTGGACATGACCCCTTGTCCTCTCTATGGACAGTCCACATTCTTAACTGCCGATGGCTAATCAACGTTATGTTGCTGAAACCTATGTCCACAAGACCATCATCCTTTAAATATCTACTGGAAGAACCTTAGTTCCAATCATTGTGCAAAACCAATAAAAATCGGTTAGCTAGGACAGTAAGGATACGTTGGTCTTTTATTTAAAATGGGACACAATAAATCAATAACTCGTAAATGTGATCTTCAACAAGTGTATACATTTATAAAAAAAACAAATAAATATCCTCACAATGCCCAGAAAAACTATGGCATACTTCAAACAAGATATTATTTCAGCTATGGTGATTGCTATGTCATCTATTGGCTGCAGATAACTTATCTATAACATGACAGAACAAAACTTCAAACAAGATTCACTGAACTTCAAATAATACATGTACTTACATGACGGTGGAACTTTGTGAAGGAGTGGAACATGTAGAATCGATGCATGTACACAATGGCGGTGTATATGCATAGCTGTGTACTGATTCACCAGTTAAGACAAGCAACACTGCATAACGGAAACATTTTAAGCAGAACATTTCTCACATGACACTCCCATAAAGCATGTGAAGAGAGCAACCATAAACATACTCAATGCCAAAAAATAACATCTATTTAGAGCAGCTTTCTTTAATTTCTGCATATTATGGTACGTAATGGTGAAAAAATTTAATATACACAACATTATATAGCTTATATTTGAGCTAAAAAGTTACATGGTGTAATTAAAACAGTAACTGAAAATGTTGATAACATGTTCACCAATAAAAAACCCACAAATTCCGGAATTGGCATTTAAATTCCCGTGTACAATGTAATTGACCCCAAGTCTGTAGGCAACTGTGATTACATATCTAATGATACCTTCAATTAAACATTTATTTGCATGACATATTATCATAATGTAATGATTAATTGCATAATCTAATTATTAATTTTAACATTTAGAAAGTTAAATTACTAAATGTTCATACCAACGGAAAAATTCAGTAGAACAGTTTTATTTATTAGTCAAAAGATTGCCTATCCTCAAAACACTTCGTCTTCAGTGTTATTGTGGAGGAACCGATTTCCACTTAGTATACCACAATTACAAACAAAACTTTTTGGCCTTTTTAGCTTAGGTGCTGTTTGTCTCATATGGAAATGTAGTAACAGTGACGCATGCTTTTTATTGATTTCATTCACGTTATTTAAAACCAATGATATAGTTTTATTGCGATTCAATACATTGCTTATCAAATCATGAAATTCATAGTGGTAGCTCTATATCCTTGGATGGCTAGCATAACTCAGGCAAAGAAATTAATCAGATGTTAAAATGTCTCTACCAAATGATTTACAATTAATGTAATTTGCATGTTTCTGAGGCTTCATGAATATGTTTATTTAACGGTATTGGTTTCCCTTTCTTGGAGCATATAGGTCAATAAGTTTGTGGTTAATGATTGGGATATCCAATGATTCCCCCCTTAACAATTGCAAGGACGATATCCTGAACCTGTCATACTCATAGTGCCAGGCCAAGACAATGAATTTCTTCATGACAAGTTCTCATACTTGGCTTTCTGTATCCTCAGTACTTTGAGGCGGACAAGAGAAGATTAAAGGCATGGCATGCACGTGTATTGGCAGCGTTGTGTAACCATCCAATCTCGGAGGTAGTAACGCTGGCAACAAGACAAGTTGCATAACTCGAGACACTACCGAAAAAGAATGGCTCTCGTAAATATAAACCGGATAACCGGAAATACGACGATGTTTGATGCTTAACGTACATGTACGTCTTCTACAATGTCTACATGAACAGAAAGCTGCAACAGGATATAAGGTTTCGACATAAAATACCAACTATTTTACGACGCAAATCAGCTAAATTTTGAAAGCGTGTTTCGCATCGCAGACACACGAGGTAAGCGTGACCTCGGGTTGTCAACTAGGAGCCAACGTCGCGGTAGGATACACCTGAAGCCTCTGTCCCATGTCCTGAATTAAGTTTGCGGCCTGCTGCCTATAATTTAGCTCTTTGTCGGCGCCTATATCGCATTTTCGGCTGGGGGTGTTCACGAGTTGTTCTGGAGTAAAAATCCATCGATCCCCCGCCATTTAATCCAGCGCCGAGACAAACGGACAGACACGCTACTACGCATGCGCAGACGAAATAATGCTGCACAAAATAACATATTTCTTTGTCATTTAACTAAAATGCAGATGTTTTATATGACTAATAACAATTCCTTAAATGTATTTCATTTCTGTATGTGTAGTTACAATAAGAAAAATACTTCGACTCCACTGGACTCAAACAATTATTATATGCATGGAAATAAAAATACGAGGTTTATTTCTGGTTTCACGAGCGAACTAGAAGTAGGTCACAATCCAGCTTGTGTTGGGTAAGCGTTCAGGCGAGTGGTTTGGTGAGTGCATTTTTCGGATATAATTATTACAATTTCAGGATATGTTAATTTATTTTTAGTAGAGAAGCACCATCTATGATATACGTGATGCATGCGATGAAGGTATATTTGATGCGAAACGTTTTAACCGTTTCTTTAACAGATTCACTGACACTGTCGTTCATCCGTCTCTGCTTTGCCTTTGGTCTATTATTAGCCAAGGCTTGGCCGCGCTCAACTCAAGTGAGTCCGCGACAAATAATTAAAAGATGTTTGCTGGCTGATTGTGTCTCTGGGGGGTGGGGGACGGGGGCCGGATGGGAGGGGTAACATATGCCGTGTCATATAGTTTTAGAAGTGTTTGTGTCACCGATAACTTTGTCACATATAATCATAGACAGTATTATTAATTATAAATATAGGCAGTTACAAGTAATGTTAATAAAAATTAATGCACTTGGTTATAGTTAGCTTAGTATAATATGGAACATGTTTTTTGGCACAAATATAATAATATAATTCTTATAAAGCACAATATCATTAAACAACGCAAAGCAATTTACACTATTAATTAATAGTAACACTAAATAATGTATGAACTGAATGTCTATGAATAAGAAATATGTATGTATTTAAATTATTAATATAGAGCACTAGCTAGGAAAGTATATGAAACATTTAAGTTAAATAAAGCATACAATACTTGTATCACAAGTGGAGCGCAATTAAAATGGATGATAAGAAACTATATTATAAAAAATATGCCATTTATGTATATATTCACTGAGCATACTTAGTCCTCTTCGTGCCCGGTGGCACATAAGGCATCAACAAGAGAGCGCCACTGCTGTCGGTCTGCAGCCCATTTGGTGATGGTGTTCCATGTCAGGCCGCATTCTTTCATCTCCTTCTCCACTGTTCGTCTCCATGTTTCTTTTGGGCGACCACGTCTCCTTTTTCCATCTGCTGTCCAGCATAAGGCTGTCTTGGGCAGTGCGCCAGGTGACATTCGGCACACGTGTCCAAGCCATCTCCATCTTCTCTTCTTTATCTGTGTGGCCAAGGATGTTGCATCTGTTTTGCGTTGCAGCTCTTCATTAGTGATGGTGTTGGGCCAAAATACTCCTAGGATCTTCCGTAGACACTTGTTTTGGAGGGTCTCAAGCTTGTGTGCTAGCTTGGCTGTCAGTTTCCAGCACTCGGAGCCGTAGAGAAGTACACTGAGAACATTACTATTGTACAGTCTCAGTTTTGTTTCCAATCTCAGTTGCTTGGATTTCCATATGGGCTTCAGCATAGCGAAGGTCTGACTTGCCTTTCTGATCCTAGCTGTGGCATCTTTTGCAGAGTCTCCATCTGTTGAGATTTTGCTTCCCAGGTATGCAAAGTCCTGAACGTCTTCCAAAGCATCACTGTTGTTTATGTTGTTTATGGTGATGGGGTTATCTGTCTTGTTGTTGATCCTCATCAGTTTGGTTTTTGCTGTGTTGAGCTTTAACCCAATCTGTGGTGCTGTTGTTGTGAGTTTGTCCATCTTTTCTTGCATGTCCTTGTGCCTGTTAGACAGCAGTCCAATGTCATCTGCATAGTCCAGGTCTTCCAAGATCGAGGTAAGTGTCCATCTGATGCCTCTGTTTCCATTTTTGGTGATTTCTATCATCAGCCAGTCGATGGCAAGGGTGAAAAGAAATGGTGAGAGAATGCATCCCTGTTTTACTCCGGATTTTACGCTAAAGCTGTCTGACATGTGACTGTTACAGGCGACTTGACACTGGACGTCTGTGTAAATTATCTTGATCACATTTACCATCTTCTGTGGGATCCCGTAGTGCCGTAGTATTCTCCACAGAGATTTTCTGTGAAGGCTGTCAAAGGCCTTTTCAAAGTCAATGAAGGCAATGTAGATCGTACTGTTCCATTCCGTGCTTTGTTCCAAAATCTGCCGTAGCGTGAAAATGTGGTCGATGCATGACTTTCCTCTTCTGAATCCGGCTTGTTCCTGGCGGAGGATTGTATCAGTAGCTGCTGATATTCTCTTCAGGATTATGTGGCTGAAAATCTTGCATGTCATTGATAACAAGGTTATGCCCCGCCAGTTGTTACAGTTCCCCAAGTCACCCTTCTTTGGTAGCTTGATAATTGTGCCTGTCTTCCAATCATCTGGTGTGTCTTCTGGGTGTCTCTTGTTCATCTGCTTTCAGCATTTCTGCGCAGACGCTGTCGCTTCCTGGTGCTTTTCCATTCTTCTGGGCTTTTCTGCTTCTGTGATTTGGTCGAGGTTGATTTCAAGGTCATCTGCTGCCTCCGGGATGTCTGCAAGTCTGGGTGGATCTGCACGATTGAGAACCTGTTGGAAATGCTCCTTCCATCTCTCTATCTTCTCTTTCTCGACTGTGATTATCTTTCCATCTGCATCTTTCAGTGGGAGATTCTGGTTTGGACCTGTATCTCCTTTCAGCTTCTTGATTATTTGGTAGAGTGACTTCATATCCTTTCTGCTTGCTGCTGCTTCTGCGTCTTCTGCGAGATTTTCAATGTAAGTGCGTTTGTCTACTCTGGTACTCTATTTTACTTCTTTGTCTTTTTGTGAGTATTCTCTTGAAAGTCTTTCTTTGAGTCTTGGGGACTTTGTGGTGAGCAGCTTTTTCTTTATTCCTTTCCTTTGGTCTATTTTGTCCCAAGTTGATGTGGAAATCCACTGCTCTTTCTTTGCTCTTCTGTAGCCTAGCACTGCTTTCCCTGCTAGCTCCATGGCCATGTTGAAACTGTGTATAGTCATCTCTGTTTCCTCCTGCAGAATACCAAAACTGTTCTTCAGAGCAATTGTGAACTGTTGCTTGGTTTCTGAGTTTTGTAGCTTGGTGGTATCAAAACACTCTTTCTTCTCTCCTGTCTTTGCCTTTCTCAGTTTCAGAGCAAGTTTTCCTATCAACAGGTTGTGATCGCTGCCAACATCAGCTAGTCTCCTTGTTTTGACGTCTTGTAGAGAGCGTCTCCATTTTCCATTTACAAGGATGTGATCTATTTGACTCTCAGTTCTGCCGTCTGGGGATCTCCATGTCAGCTTATGTATTGTCTTATGTTGGAAGAGTGTCCCTCCAATCACGAGGTCATTCTCCCCACATATGTCACACAATCTGCTGCCGTTATCAGTCGTTGTACCTGTTCCATGTTTGCCCATGATCCTTTCCCTGTTAGTGTTGTCACTCCCAACTCGTGCATTGAAACTCCAAGAACCAATAGTACGTCATGTTTGGGGATGTCTTCCAAAATTTACTGAAGACTGTCATAGAAGTTATCTTTTTCTTCTTTTTCTGCTTCCTCTGTAGGTGCGTAACAGGTTACCACTGAGAGTTTGATAAATCTGGACTTAAATCTAGCATAAAGAAATCGTTCAGTTATTGGTTTCCATACAAGAAGAGTTCACTGAGTATAGTAAGTTTTAAAATATTAATAAGTTATTATTACTAAGTCCGTTTAACAAAAAAAGAAACAATAAACATCCATCAAACAAAACCTGTATGAACCAAGATGTTGGCTAGCAGCTCCACTAGTCCTTATCCAGCTTGTGTCACATGATCTGTGTCATGTGACATGCCAAGTAAGTTGTGGTCAAAATATTCGGAATGAATACCAACAGTTTCTTGAGAAGTAAACAGTATGAACTGTCACATTCCGAGGAACTGGAAGGTCAGTCCATTAAAAAATACAGATTTTTCTTGTTTGCAGCAATGTCACTGAAATCATCAAAGCCGCAGCTCCTGCAGCGCCCACGGCCGCCAGTAGAGGGCGTGTTCTGCTGCTACTCACACCGGACATGTATGCAGAATCGACTGGAAGGCTACAGTTACTGTGCACGCCACATACTCGAGGACAAGAATGCGCCTTTCAAGCAGTGCAGTTATGTGTCGACCAAGAGTGGCAAGCGCTGTCCGAATGCGGCACACAAGATGGATAAGCGGGAGGGGTGAGGAGGAGGACAGTGTCTGTTACTTAGAGCAGCCAGTGAAATGGGATTTCTTGTAGAGCTCAATATTTGCTGCCAAATTTAAAGTACTGAAACATCTGGACTGCCCAAATGTGTTTTAACGAAAAGTTCCTACCCCAAATGAATAGTTGTTGGACATGGGCAGTGTACTGCTTTACCGGATACAGGCAGCAGATAGCCTGTATGTAGACAATGATTTTTTTTTAATGAAAATTGCCCTTTTAAGAATGAGGGGTACAGTTAAAACTTAACATATTGCCCTGTTTGGAGCATTGTTTTTGTCATGAGAAATGTTTTTTGAACACGGAAACATGCATCCTTAAGGAGTACAATACTTGGAATGATATTGACAGTATGCACCTTCACAGCAGATTTAGACATGAGTGATAATGAATGGTGGTCTTCCCCACAGCTACTGCCCGAGTCACGCCCGCAAGGCGGCTCTCCTCCGTCAGCAGGCCGGACGCAAGAGACGGCCGCGGGACACCCCAGAAACGCTGCTGTCTCGACTGGAGTGTCACGTTGCCAAGGCGACGCCAGGGGAGCACGGTCGGCCTGAGGCAAAGCGGGCGCGCACGCATGAGAGTGTCGCCAGCCAAGTGTTAGGTGAGTAAATGCATGTGTGTGTGTGTTCTTGGGGCATGTTGCGGGAAATGTGTTGTTTCAAACATGTCATAGACACAGGCACCAATAAAAACTGAGAAAATCAGGCTTTGAGGGCATCTGGGCAGTTCCACGTTCTACCAACGTTGCAAATTCCTCTTTATTTCTTCTGTGTACCAGAGGCACAACATCTTCAACAAGTACATGTGTCTCTTCAACTCCTACCCTATGGGCAAGTCTCAAATATACGCTCTCATACATCACATAGATTTGGACATAACCTTTCTTAGATGAATATTTGTAGTTTATGCGACAACGTCCGTAACATGCTCTCCATGCATGTTTTTAATTAACAATGTTTATATATGCTAATGTCGTAGATGGTTCCTATAATATATTCTAGTAAAAAAGTTGTTACCTTTTATTGCAGCATGCAGTGTACGTATAAAATGTACGACCAACATTTTGCCATGAGCTTTTGCTCTAATGATTATGTCCATTGTCATATTGAAGGCATTCTGTACCTGACTTAAATGAGGCACATGATTTGATTATTAGTTGATTTTGATGGCGATTGAAATTGTTATCGTTGTTTTTCTTTGAAAATGCCACCTAGATGCACCCTAATTGATCCAGCCTCTTCTAGCCAAAGACCAACCAAGGACAAAGCTATTGGTCCACATGATGTTCCAAAGAAAGTGGTATTGCCCCAACAGTGGGGAGTTAGATGTTACACTGTCTCAATAAGTAGTAAGGTATCTTTAGGGGTGGGTCTAATTCATTATGAGTCTACAAACACACCTCCTGGAAAGAACGATGACCAACACTTGTCCCTTGTACCTGCAGATTATGCCAGCTCCAGTGACTCGGACGCAGGCATGACGGTGGTCGACCAAGCGTGGCGTGGTGACGCTGACAGTGATGCAGAGAGCATCGACAGTGAACAGGAGGACCCTCTCAAGTAAGAACAGTTTGTCTATACAGACCGGTCTCATTCTGGGTATCACAAGTTGTTCTGCATATAGGTAGTAAATATTTACTGCATCTGCTATGTCATTAAAATGCCACATATAGGTATGATTGAGGCATGCATAGTTTATTTAAAACATGTCTCTTGCAGACTGACCCTTGACCCAAGCGTCTACCACATAACACATTTTTTTTTTACGACTAAGTTCAGACTGCACATGCTTTCTCTGTAGCTGTGCCCAAATCGAACAAACCCATCACCTCAAAATCATCTGAAACTATAGCTACCTTCGGCACAAATCTCAAAACACAGTTTATCCAAATTGCATCTCCACCCTAGACTTCTTCCTTGGCTGAGCAGCTTTCACTCTGGGGGCGGGGCACTGACTCAAGGCACCAGTGAAGGTGTAGTTTTCTTCCTTGGCTGAGCAGCTGTCCCTCTTCACTCTGGGGGCGGGGCGCTGACACAAGGCACCATGGAAGGTGTTGACTTCTTCCTTTGCTGAGCATCTGTCCCTCTCCACTCTGGCGACGGGCGCTGACACAAGGCACCATGAAAGGTGTTGACTTCTTCGTTGGCTGAGCAGCTGTCCCTCTCCATTCTGGTGGTGGGAACTGACGCAATGCTCCAAGGAAGGTATTGACTTCATTCTTTAAGTGGCCTCTCTCCCTGATTGCAACAATATAAGAAAGAGAGGAAGAGAGAGAGAGAGAGACAAATTCAGGAAACAAGTCAACACATGTTGTGCCTCTAAGATTGTGTCCCTGAAGAAGTAATTTAAATAATTTAATAATTAAGGTAATTTTATGCTATGATTTTGCTGCATTTTCAGACATGCTGGAGTGTACACTGCAGAGGAGGTGGCGCTGATCACAAGAGACAAACTCATTCGCCTCCAGTCTCTCTACATCGATCAGTTCAAACGCCTGCAACATGTCATGCGAGAACGCCGACGGCGCTACCTACAAACTGTCAAGATAGAGAAACAAGCGCTAGGTGAGTGGTCCTGTAGAGACCCAAGCACTAGGTGGGTGGTCCAGTAGAGAAGCAAGCACTAGGTGGGTGGTCCAGTAGAGAAGCAAGCGCTAGGTGGGTGGTCCAGTAGAGAAGCAAGCACTAGGTGGGTGGCCCAGTAGAGAAGCAAGCGCTAGCTGGGTGGTCCAGTAGAGAAGCAAGTGCTAGGTGGGTGGCCCAGTAGAGAAGCAAGCGCTAGCTGGGTGGTCCAGTAGAGAAGCAAGCGCTAGGTGGGTGGCCCAGTAGAGAAGCAAGCGCTAGATGGGTGGTCCAGTAGAGAAGCAAGTGCTAGGTGGGTGGTCCAGTAGAGAAGCAAGTGCTAGGTGGGTGGTCCAGTAGAGAAGCAAGCACTAGGTGGGTGGTCCAGTAGAGAAGCAAGCGCTAGTTGGGTGGTCCAGCAAATCGTTGGGTGGGTAACCGTTCAGGAGTAATCGTTGGGTGGGTAATCGTTCAGGAGTAACTGGCATTATTGTCCAGTTTTGTATTGTACTAAATTCTTAAGCATTCCAATCCCAACTGTATTTAGTTTTTAGGGAGCATTCATTGTTACTGTCTTATTCGTTTAGGGAGCGTTCATCGTTGCCGTGATGACCCAGAGCAGCGAGAGAAGTATGAGAAATTGATGGCAATGAAGCGTCACCATCGCAGATATGGCAAGGTGGGAATCTTGGCAGGCACATATATGGTCAAGTGTCCACAGCTCTGACCTCTTGACCACTAGATGTAGTGCTGTAAATCTAGTAAGCTGGTTAACTTCATCAAGTGTTTGGCAGTTTAATAGTTATGTATAATTCCTGGATGCTTGATTTACATCCGACAATGAGTATGTAATCTGGTTGGTCATGGTGAAAGTGTTCTAAATGTTGCTTTGAGTTCTTGGAACAGATTAGGGGCTTTTCTTCAAGCTGGAGAAAAACTTTTAAAATGTATTCATTTTTGGGGGATAATCTAAGTGGACCATTGACCTATATGCATATTTTTTTAGATTATTGAATTTATTATATTCCCCTTATTGTGTGCACAGGAAGCACTCATGTATCGGCAGTCGAAGGAGCGGAGGATTGCAACGTCAGAGGGCAGCAACTACAAGGCTCCTGCGTATCCCAAGTGCACCCACACAGTTGACGGGAGTCGCTGCTCAGAGAGGACTGTGCCTCTGTCCAAGTTCTGTCCCGAGCGTATCCTTGTCACATCAAACCAATGTTTTCTGGAAAACTGCACTGTTTGAAGATTTATTCTTGACACCCGACAATGAACATTTTGTCTTAGTATATATTCACATGGGGAAAAATTAACATAGTGGTTTATGATTAGAACATGTGAATTAAAATAAAACAAACAGTGAAGTCGTATAACAACATTTTACTTATATTTCATTGTGAATGTTTTCCGAGTAAATATGTTAATCTAAATAAAAAAAATTATTTAACAGATTTATTATTTGAAAATAACATTTTGCTGATAAAAGTTGATATTTTACAAGGTATACATTCGTTATAAAATGAAAATGCATACCGGTAGTCTAAATATCTCCTTCCTGAGTGAGTAAACATAATCTACAGTAGCTAGAATGCTTAGGGCCTAAACAGTTGAACATTGCTGCCAACGGGGAGGTCTCTGTTCCTTTACTCAGCTGCAACAGATGTAATGAATGATCCCCACCAAGTGCTCTTCCAGACGTGTTGCTACGGAGACAGGACATGTGTCTGTCCAGTGCCAATGACCTCAGATGACCCCCGTTGTGTGTTGCACATCACCCTGGCCGACCTCCAGTACCACCTTCCCCTGAAGAGGGAGCCAGTGAAGGTTCAGGTGAGAGACAAACAGATTTAATTATCTGGGATGATCACAGGAGTAATAAAACCTCCCTAATTTAATTGGGGTTCACTACATTGCATACAATATTGAGATAGTCACCTGAGCATTCTATTAGCATTGGCAAGAAAAATAATGGCATCCCTACATTCTTTTAAACGTTTCACATGTTGAAATGAGCTTCAAGACAGGGTTAAAAAAATCATGATTTAAAAAATCTATTTTTTTTTTAAATATGGTATATAGTCATTTATATAGATGTTTATAAACTCTTTCAAACGTGTTCTATTCAACAGAGTGTTTTGGAAAGGAAAGCATGCTGTGTGTCTGTGGTTGTAGCAGTGATGATTATTGTTTGCTGAAAGGGTGGATTAGCACCTGTCCAAGGCTCTGTGTACTCTAAGGGTTTCCAACCAGACTGCAAACTAGTACAGTATTAAACAATTGTAGCCCAGACTGTCTCACTTGAGTCAACATACTGAATTGGTAACAACTAGCACAAGCTCTAAGTGGACTTTAACTCAGGGCTTCTGACTTGAAAAGATACCTCCTCTTGAAGACAACTTTGTGTGGCTTCACTGCATTCAGAAATACACAATGTCATAAAATACATACACAATGTCATAAAATATTTGACAGGCTATCTGATGACAATACAACTACACAAGTGTGCGCAGTGCGCACATTGTGCTTTTGTATTAAAAAAACATACAACACTTTGTTGATCTCGATGCTTGTAAACAATTATTTGTGTTAAATTCATATACAGACTCGGGCTCAGATTCATTTATTTTGACCAAGTAAATGTAACACAATCAACATATAAACAAAAGTAAAAAAAATAAATAGTCACAAAGACTCCCATTAAGACATTGAGTATGTCGCTATCATGGGAGCCACCATATAAATAAGCGATAAAAAATCGGAAATAAAAAATAATAAATCAATGATTTTTTTTTGTCAGGATTTAAAGCAATGATTTAAATCGAACAACCCTGCTTCAAGATGATAATTAACACATTTTCTATCAGGTTTGAGTTTACAGGCCACCTACCAATCTTCAGGGTGATAAATTGATTTAATGCAATAACAACTTTGAGTTATGCTGGCAGTTTGCCATGCAAATTGTATTCACTCCACGTTGCCACAGTTCACTGAGTTGTATAAATGAGTACCTGGCTACAGGTAGCGATGGTTATAAACGAGTACCTAGTTACAGATAGCAATGGATATAAATGAGTATCTGGTTACAGGTAGCGGTGGATATAAATGAGTACCTGGTTACAGGTAACGATAGATATAAATGAGTACCTGGTTACAGGTAGCGGTGGATATAAATGAATACCTGGTTACAGGTAGCGATGGATATAAATAAATGAGTACCTGGTTACAGATATATAAATGGGTACTTGGTTGTTGGTGTTTGAACGAATAGTTTGCCGGGGGTGAAGTGTTTGATGACAATGTTTGATATTTATTCTTTTATATAGCACCAAATCTATACAATAATATTCTTTGGTGCTGCACAAAAAAAACTCAGATTATTATATAGTAGAATTATGTAAAGCACTTTGACAAATTCCTACTATAATTCCAAATTCCACTATATATGAACTTGCCTTTAATGGAAGTAATCACCTCACCATGCGTCTCATTGCAGCCGGTAGAAGAGTGCAAGGAAGAGCCCCCCATAGACGTGGTCGGAGACAATGACATCAAGCAGGAGCCAGATCTGCCTGAGGTAAAATTCTCCCTGACAGGACAGGCGGAGTCTGCACTGGACAGGACTGACGTCACATGACAGGTGTAGAGGGTATGTTTGTCACATTATCATTCCCAGTCCCCTTGCAAGTTCAAAATGTGGAAATCTTAATTAAACAGTCGCCTTTCTAGCAAATTGTTTTTAGTGTTTGAGCTCAAATTTCAGCTTGGTAAATACAATTCGAAACTACAGGTCAAGCATCTGAATGGATCAAAGTAAATGTTCAACATGGCTTGGTTTGTAGCAATACTTGTGCTGATTTTAGTTGACGGTCTCACATACTAAGTAGCACAGTCAGCCATTTAGTGCGACATTGTTGCCAAGACACTGTGAATAAACAATAATTGACTTCAGCATGTTAGTTGGTTCTGTATTCTGTTACATTCATATTGAATATAACTTAGTTACCTGTCAGAATACTGGTAGTGGTCTATGGAGCTTTCTGAACTTTCGCGATTAGAATGCGCTGGTGTCATGTGTCCTTGATGTTGATTGTCACATGACAGCAGTTCCATGAAGTTCTGGACAACAGTGCATACAAACACTGATGAAGGAACTGCAAAGGTTATGAAAGCTATGAATTACGATCTTCTTCAACCACAGATATTTTGATTACTTACTCAACTTTTCGCCTGCCATCGACAGCCTTCATCAGGAATTCTGGGACAGCAAGTTCTTCCTCTGCTTGCCAGTTGTCTTGGTAAGCAGGCCATCCCATATGTGACTCAATCTATATCCCCCCTTGTCTCGATTCCGAACATTAACAGGAAAGAGCGAAAAGCACTAGCAGAGCTGAAAAAATAAAAAAGTATAATGATTCTGCCAGCAGACAAGGGAAAAGCAACAGTGATTATGGACACTGACGAGTATGATCATGTTATCAGACGATAAAACATATCAGAAGCTGAAGAAAGACCCTATGCAAAAATACAAGAAACAGTTAGTGTCCATCATAAGAAAATTTAAGGAAGATGACAAAATCACAGAAGAACAGTATAAGTACTTATACCCAACAGTATAAGTACTTATACCCGACAGCTGAGAATGTACAGAGGATGTACAGAGGATGTACTGCACTCTGAAAATTCATAAGCGAGACAACCATCTCAGACCTATTGTGGATTATACAGAGTCAATTGGGTACACTGTACCGATATCACTGGCAGACCTACTAGTTCTGATTGTGGGTAAGACATCCCACCACATAAAGAACTTGAAGCGCTTAGCCAATGAAATGGCTTCTATTATGATCGAACAAGATGAGATGTTTCTATCACATGACGTTGTGTCTCTCTTCACCAACACCCCGATCAACAAGACACTGCATATCATCAAGAAACAACTTGAAGCTGATGCAAACCTGAAACTACAGACAAATCTAAATGTGGATGAAATAATGGAGCTGCTGAAGTTCATCATCACAACTACATATTTTAGCTTCAGGGTTTATCAGCAGAAGTTTGGCACAGCAATGGGAAGTCTGGTGTCACCTGTAATTGCAAAGCACCAATAACTTGCAAACCGAAATACGTGGATGATGTGATGGAAGTAGTGAGGAAGGGATGTGAACAAGAACTGACAGAGCATCTCAACAGCGTAGACACCACATGCAGCATTAAGTTCACATATGAAGAAAAAAACGATAACTCCCTGCCCTCCCTTATGAAATGAAAGGACGATGGAACAGTGAAACTACTAGTCTATCAGAAGAAGACACATACAGACCAACATCTGAACTTCACGTCTCACCATCCATTATACCAGAAACTAGGGGTCATCAAAACATTACTGGATAGATGCAACAACATCGTATCAGAGCCAGAATATAGAGAGAAAGAAGTAGAGCACATCACCAAAGCACTAGAAATATGCGGGTACCCAAGTTGGACCATAAAGAAGATGAAAAAACAGCAATCTCAGAAGGAAAAACCACAGAAAAGAAAGAAAAGAACACAGAGAAATCCAAAGGTATGGTCACACTCCCGTATGTCAAAGGAGAGTAACTACATCTGTTAGACCTCATCAAAACATCAGGAGAATACTAGTGCATCCAAAGGACAAAGTGGAAGATAAAAAAAGACAGATTGTGTATACCAGATCCCTTGGAAGAGCTGTAACCATACATATATATTGGTGAAACAGGGAGAATATTTGGAACAAGACTAGAAGAACACAAGGAGGTTGAAAACATCACAACCAGACGATTTACCAGAGAACAGAAGAGAGTGTCAACGGTGATAGAGCATAAATCTGCTACAACAGACCATGCAGACGGAAACAGTTGCATCATAGACTGGTAGGAGGCAAAAGTGATTGACAGAGAGTGCAACAAAAACGCAAGATGGATCAAAGAGGCCATATGGATCTGAAAGACAGCTCCAGTCATGAATCGAGACGAGGGGGGGATATAGATTGAGTCACGTATGGGATGGCCTGCTTACCAAGACAACTGGTGAGCAGAGGAAGAACTTGCCATCCCAGAATTCCTGACGAAAGCTGCCGATGGCAGGCGAAATGTTGAGTAAGTAATCAAAATAGTTGTGGTTGAAGAAAATCGTAATTCATATATATATATATATATATATATATATATATATATATATATACCAACTTGATGAACATTTTCACGAGTTACGAAAGGTCCATAGAGCACTACCAGTATTCTGACGGGTAAACTAATTTATTTTCAATAACTGAATTAAGTAATTTAGATGTTTCACAGAAATTTAATATATCATCCTTTTTCGGGTTTTGGGTGTGTTTATATGTTCTTCCTAGATTACTTGTCTTCTCTCAGCAACTCTCTCCATTCTTCAGCCACCTCCATCTTGATCGCTTCCATCTTCACACAGGCCTCTCATTGTAAGTAATCATGGTCTGCCTCTTCTTCCACCTTTCACATGTTTGTGTGTTACAATATTATTCCAACATTGTTGACTGTTTCATTGTGTATCTTTTGCAGGACACGTTTGACAGTTGTCCCTGACCAGGACTGCTCTCTGGAGACAGACTGGGTCAAGGCATTTCTCACACTAAAGCTACTTGAATGCTGAAACGTGTCAAATTGCTGATGTGATCAGCCAGTGGATGTTTCAGGAGGTTGCAATAATTGGAGTGTAAAATGTGTCGTCTGTCCACAGATTGGCTGTTCTCGTAATGGTACATTGTTAAGAATTACTGTTAAGCATTCCAGGATTGACGAAAAATTTACCTGTGACAACACATTTGTTAAGAACGTAGCATGCGTACTCTATGCGTTCTGCTGTCAACTACAATAACATCATATTAACCCAGTGCGTCGTCTTGTGACATTCATCTTTTTATAGGTGAGTAGTTGCACTTTCCACATGCCTTAAGAATTACTACTGTAGTAGTGAATAAAGATTTGTGTGCTACGTTGTTGTTGATCCTGTATAATTGCATGGTTTACAAAAGACTTGCCACCAAATGTCTGCCAAATTTGGACCAGTTCCATTTCCACCAGCACAATCGTAAGTTCATAACCACAAATTTACCTCACGAATTTGTTTCACAACGGTGTTTTCACAGCTGATTCTTGCTGCGATATCATGCAATACCGTGAAATGCGAGCCCAAAATTTCACAATTAATTGCCTTTATAAGCCGGCCTTGAAGTTTACCTCTTGCATTTGAGGTATATTGCAGAAACCAGTAGAATATTGCTTCTTTGTGTAAAATACAATAAGAACATTGAAACCATTAACATATGCCTCTATTATGGCTCGCTTTTCATTTGGAGTTTCGGCCACAGACCATATACAGCTGATCTGACAACTAATGCTTAGCAAATATTTGATCATCAATTATTTATTCTAAATGCACAAAATATGTTGTATATTAAAAATTTTAAACCATGTTTCGTATCCCTGACATTGTGACCAAATTTATCATGAATGTTGACAAAATGTATGATGAAACAACTGGCATAAGTCATGACGCATACTTCTCTGGCTAGCAGTTTAAAGTACAAATATTTCTTGAGATATCCACTGGTAATACCACAATGGCCGGACACAAATTTAAAGGCAAACTTGCAGTATTATACAGTTTATGCTACAGTCAAGCCTGTTCAAGTGACCACCTGTAACTAACAATCACAGTCAACTCATTTTGAAGTACATGTATTAAGAGACCACCTATACCAAGAGACTTGACCATTAATTGAGTGGTTGCTTAAGACAGGTTTGTGTGTAGTTGGGTGCACTTTCTGAGAAAGGATTCCATCTGGTTCACTGTCAAGGTCTATAAGTCCCAGTATCGTATGCTCAAGTGGTTCTCATGGATCAGCAATTAAATATTTTTACCCCTGTTGGATCTATCTACATGATCAAAGACAAGGCCAAACCCACCTTCATAGTTTGATAGATGTTGTATTCCACAAGTTTTTTATTGCAACTGCATGAAATCTCTTATTACTAACACCATATTTGATGAGGAGGGAGATAACGGTCTTCAGACTTCACTTCAGTATGTTTACTCAAAATTGCCTCTTGTCTTGTCTTGTAGTAATACTGGCGAACACTCCTATGGAGTCAAACGGTCAGTGTTGGGTGCGCATGCTATTTAGTCATGTTTGTTTGGAACTAAGTGTGTGAGAGCTTGCTTAAATTCTAACATAGGAGGCTCTCAATTCGATTAAATTCAATAATTTCGCTCTCACTTCAAATTAAAACAAGGCGCAATAAGGAACATAGTTCTTGAAAGACAACTGAGCATTCGGCTTTTTAAGCCAAAAGTAAATTAAGCCTTACGTTGACTTTACCTAACGACCACGTCTCCATCTAGAAGATGATCTTGCATATATTCGTTTTAGTGTCGCCATCTGTCTGTTTATACCGAGGTGGTTTACTTTCATTGCCGTAAATGCATCGCTTCTGCACAGCACTTTGACAATGAAAATGTTTGTTATATAAATATCTTGAACGTCCACACATCACAGTAACTCGTATATAACGTTTGTAATCTACAAAAATGACACGTTCTAACTAACTTGGTTTGTTTGTCGAAATAGCGGAAATAATTGTCGCGCATGCGCCTGCTGTTATGATGGCCTATGTACGCAGACTTAGAGAAGTTGTGCGAAATGTGGCCGTAGTTTTATTTTATTACTAAGCAAGATATTGATGTATCGTGTGCTGTAAAATAATTTACGACTACAAAAATGCCACCCAAACTGAGAAGAATCGCTATCATGGGTTTCCGAAGTGTCGGTAAGTGTTTGTTAACAACGAATATGCGACGTTTTCTACTAGCACTGCCTGACAGTGACAGCCCATCATGGCATGGAGTGACCATTTACAATAGGCCAACGATCATGACACAGTGACCTCGATTTGTGGAATGTAAACACGACGGCGTGTGTGTAGATGCTGTTGAACTTATGCACTAGAAAGCAAGATGCCGTTGCGGATCACGTTTGTTTAATCGAATGGTCGAAAATAACGAATTATATTGGTTAATGAAATGAGTGCTTCGCCGCATGTACTGTAGTGATGGACCGTCACCATGCCATGGCATGGCATGGCCATGGCATAGTCTGAACCAAGCCATTTCGCCCATTTGAAAGTTCGTAAACGCAGTTACTCAGGGTTCAGCCTACTGTTACGTTTCCCATTGGTGACCATGTTTAGAAAGGTTAATACTGATGGTGATAAACAACATTTACAAAACGATCTAGACAGATTAGTGAAATGGTCTGAGAAATGGCAGATGTTGTTCAATTTTGGGAAATGTAAATGCCTACATACAGGATATGGGAACTTGAATGTAAACTATAAAATGGGAGATACTGTTCTGGGTACTACTGTAAAAGAAAAGGACTTAGGAGTTACAATAAGCGCTGATAAGAAAGTTTCAGAGCAGTGTGGTATTGCAGCTTCAAAGGGTAATCAAATTCTTGGATTGATTAGAAGAAACATAACATACAAGGGAAAAAAGTTAATTATACCTCTTTATAAAGCAATAGTTAGACCTCATTTAGAATACTGTATACAAGCATGGAGACCATATCGTAAGAAGGATATAGATACGCTTGAACGCATACAAAGGAGAGCAACTAAAATGATTCCAGAACTGAGAGACCTTAGTTATGAAGAACACCTGAAAGAATGTGGTTTAACAACTCTAGAGACAAGGAGGTTAAGAGGAGATCAGATTGAAGTTTTTAAGATATTGAATGGGTATGAAAATATTGATAGAAATATGTTTTTCTCACTCAAGAAGGATAGCAGAACTAGAGGACATGAGGTAAAATTAGTAAAGGATCAATGTAGATTGGACATCAGGAAGCACTCGTTCTCACAGAGGAAAATAAATGAATGGAACAAATTGTCTACAGATTGTGTAACTGCTAGCAGCGTGAATATGTTTAAAAACAAGGTTGACACATATCTCAGGAGGGCGGGTTATAAGTAGATGAACATTGTTGGACTCTCGATAAGCCAATGGCTTCCTTGTCCACTTGCCATCTGGGACTTTGGCTTGGATGGCAAATCTTGTTAAATGTTAACGTTTTGCACGATTATAAAAAACAAGACCATCAAAAATTCTGAAACTTCTTACCTGCAGTTGACATCATCTCATTGACATGCTGGTCGAGTTTAGTCAAAATCACATATTTCTAACTCTTAAAATGCCTGAATTTGCCATATCCATCAATGTTTACCAATTTCTGCATAAATTACTATGCACATGCGTGTTGTGGCGAAAAACATTGCCAACAATCCTTCCGCTTATTGAAATCATCAAAAAATCCACAGTTACACTGCCAACATCTTCTACTGGCAAACTTGCCAATGTGTCTACTCAAATGCAGTCATGTCAGATGATATGATTTTTGTTAATTACACATATCTAAAATTACTGTGCCCTACATTCATGTGTAACACACCAGGGTGTCTAACTGAGGCATGATCCAGAATAGGGAAACCTTTTTTGACAAAGGGTCCAATTTTATGTCAATGTATATGTAAACCCAATATGGAACACTCCTGCTTGTCACGTCATTATTGTTTGTTTCACAGCCAAATCAAACCAATACCCTGCCCATAATATTAGTTGAAAACCAGGCACATAATTTAATTATAGATAAATGTTGACACTTGATAAATCAGACCATGTACACTAGGTTTCTAGAGCATTGTGAACCAATTAAACCTACTTACTGTCTCTAAATATAACAACTACTTATTTTCAAATTAATATTTATATAATTGCTTGATTTTTAACCAAATATGGTGCAACTTTGTCAGAAAAGTGACAATTTGTCACATGTAATAAGATTTTGAGTGAATCCCAATGTTTCAGACTTGTTAAATTGTATTGTTGATGTGACTGCTTTCTTGCTTCTACTTGATAGGGTACATGGTGTACTGCTTGATTTGGATACGCCACCATAAAGGGGTATCACATGACCAGACACCCGTTGCAGCCACATTTGAAAATGCTTATATACGCAATGCTTCCAGTGGCTGTGACACAACCAACATACGACTATTCTGTTCAATTTTTTTACACAATATTACCAAAACACTGGGCCACAACAAATATCACCAATGACTATTCTGGTGCAAAATAGCTAACTTCCCCCTCACAAACTAATGCCATACCCCCTAATTTTTACCAAATTTCCATTCTGGCATCCGGTCTGTACTATGCTTTTCGTGATTGTTACTGCTCTCTGCTTTTTTCAAACAAACTGTTCACTTTTCCTATGAACCTGTGTCTATGGGAATGGTTATATCTTTTGTAAACCACTTCAGGGTTAGGGTTAGCTAGGGATGGGGTTAGTTACGGTTAGGTTTGCATACCTTCATCTCCTTGTGTCCGTACACTTACAAAGAACTGCACACAACACGAAATGTGTACTGAGATGTGGTGAATAGACATATATGAAAATTAACGTTGATTTCCCATACAAAAATGTGTGTATTTTAAGCTTTTAGCCTACCATAAGCTGTTTCAGGCAATTTTAACACATGAAAAATACCTTATTAACCATCAAATAGCGTACACATATCAGCTGATGCACATCAAACATTATAGCACAACATTAAAGTGTACATTTATTTGACATTTTTTATATATAGTAGATCAGTTAAAGGAGACGGTTACAAAGTTTACATAATAGCGGCGCTTAACAAGTAATGCTCTTGTTGACTAGATGGAATCAGTAAAATATATATAATAATATAGCATTAATTAGTCTGACATAGACAATGTTCTAAGTCATACACACGCAACGAGGCAAGTTAGCAGTTGTTTTGATGTATTCGTGTGATTCTATGTTGGAGCATTTAACTGAGCCTATACACTGTCACTTCACGACTGTAGCCACACCTGAGTCAGCAATTAATAACTCCATATTTAACAATTCTTCCTTTTGTGCAGCCTGTCCACAGTACACACTCATTGTTTGGTGACAGACACACGTTTTCATGCATTTTATCAGTATGTTTTTGATAAAAAAAAGCACTCCTTGACTGTTAGATGGCTACCGCATTTCCGTTGCCAGGGTACCTATTTGGGTTTAGCCTACTATTATGTTTCCCATTGGCGACCATGTTAACGTTTTGCACGATTATAAAAAATTAGACCATCAAAAATTCTGAAACTTCTGACCTGCCGTTGTCATGATCTCATTGACATGCAGGTCGAGTTTAATCAAAATCACGTATTTCTAACTCTTAAAATGCCTGAACTTGCCATACCCATCAATCTTTACAAATTTCTGCATAAATTACTACGCACACGCGCCTTGTGGCGAAAAAATTTACAAAAATCCTTCCGCTTATTGATATCATAAAAAAATCCACAGTTACACTGCCAGCATCTTCTACCAGTAAACTTGCCAATGCAGTTATGTCAACTGCAGTTATGTCAGATGATATGATTTTCTTAATCTAAATATCTAAAATTACTGTGCCCTACATTCGTGTGTAACACACCAGGAAGTCTAACTGAGGCATGATCCCATCAGCCTCACTGCCTCAATCGCAGTGATTTTATACCTTCTGAATTCTGATCTAAATAAAATGGCGACATTTAGCCGTTCAATTTCCCCTGCGTATCTACAGTACAGAAACATAATTTTTATTTAAATACTAAATATTTAAATGCAATTTACATGCACAGATAAACTAAATAGCATAAACTGTTGTGGACACCACTTATATTATGGCACTAATAATTTTTTAACGTGGATTATGAAAACTGCTGTTGCATTATGGAAATAAAAAGATTTGACTATCGAAAATTACACGTTTGAAAATCCATTAAAAACAAATGGTCACGTAGCCTGTATAAATCTCACTGTTGTACATTTCATATGACAGAGAATAGAATGAGTTTTGATCCAAAAAAGAATCATCAAATAAAGCCAAAATATATTGTTGCATTTGTTGACAGAACAGGACCCAACAGGTGTTTCCTGCACTAGCTAAATTATTAATTTAGATGCTGGGCAGTTCCAGCATTATGTTTCATCTTTAAAACTCTGCAGATCCATGTTAATTTATTGCTGACTGTTTAATTTTATCATAGCATTGTTCTACATGTTGTTTAATAGGTAGGGTAAGCAAAATTTATTTTTCATCAATAATGGATTTGTTTTTACTATTACATGAAGTGTTACTTGTGTGACGCAGAGAAATCAGAAAATTTTCTTAGTTGATAATGACTGTTTACATAACAATATTACATTTTTAGTTCATGCTACAACTGTATAATAACACAACATAATGAGGAAAGTTAACTGTGATAAAACAAACAGTTATGTAACATATTTATTTAGTATGCCCTGGGTAGTATAAACAATAAGATCTGATCCATTTCATCTTATCTTTATTCATCAAACCCACACATAAAAACATAATAATAAAAAAAGTGTATCTAGAGTGCTAAACCTCACTATAGAACTTATTATCACACATGTAGTTTGCAAACAGTGTCAATTATACTGACCCATAGCTGTGTGTCAATATGTCACCATTACAAAACTGATTAAATATGAACTCTGGAGTCTGTTTTATCATCTCTGTTCAAGAGAATGCTCTTTTTCAGGTATACTCCTGAAGTAAATAATAAATTATAATTTTCTATATGATGAGGAAAGAGTTCTGGTTTTTTTTCAGTTAATAAATCAATTATTTGATAGAAAATGTTTCACAAGTCCTATTTTCTTCTATACATTCAACATTTTTATGTAGTGCCAGTGGTTGTTCAGTATTAAATAAAATTATCTGGCAATGTAGATGAACAAAGGTAGCTAGGTTACATTGCTAACTGTATCAGTGTCACATTCTGATTGCTAAATGGCTTTCATTTTACATGGAGGTAAATTTGCAGGACACTACAGGAAATTCATATATTTTATAAAAAATATGAACAGCTTAGGACATGTGTTTCCCAATTGTACTGTGAAATTACATTCCGCCTTCTTATATGGGCATTAGGTGTCACACATGTAACGTAGCATTACATGTCAAACCTGGGCCTGAGTACATTTTCATGAGTATGAGTACATGTTTTATACATATTAAATAATAACGTATTTTAAACTCAAAATTATTAATTAATCTAATTTATATAACTCAGCAGCAAGTGAATATGCAATGGCAGTTGATCAGATTGTTTTATGAGGAAAACTGTAAAAAACTTTATTTCATCAACAGTAAGATTCACTTCAATTAAAACAAAGCAACCAACAGGAGGATTTGTTACCTGACAACACACTGGCTACATTTCTTTGTTTAGCATTTATCTTATCTCTGCTCCCTCAGTCCCTGCTCTCTTAGACACAGACTAGCAGGTCTCATGGAGACAAGCTGCATGTCTCTTGGCTTCAGGAGACATGCTGGGTCAGTTAGGAGTCCTCCAGATCTGGAGTCCTCAGATGTTACCTACATAGTGTCAGGACTCTGGACCACATGGCTGGACAGTGGATATGGTCTAATAAATTAATTAAATAACGATCATCTTAAATTAATCACTGTCACAGATTTTGTTGTATTTTTTCTTTTAGGAAATATTTTCAATAGCTGTAACATACTTTCTACAGTAGGCAGGTTCTCCATAGACCCGTACAATATAATTATTGTTTACCGCAATATATATATAATATATTATTTATACATGAAGATAAATGAATGCCTACCCTTACAAACAAATGGGAACCCCAAACATACGGTTACCTTTTACAAACTTCTCCATTTTACAAACATACAGACGTGGTATGACTCATAAAATCAGTTTTTGCTTGGAGTCCCTTCTTAACTGCAGTTAACAATTCATAAACCACATGTTTTTATATAATAATACCCATTAAACTAGTATCTTTGCAGTTAGTCTACCAGTGACTAAACATTACATGCTTATACATCAGTTCAGTTTGACTACTTCTGGTGCACAAAGGCAGTGTTGTAATTTGCAATCTGTTTATATTAGAAGTTTGCAATTTATATTTTCTGACCATAGACTACTGGTCATTGAGAAGCAGACATGGGGTCAGTGCCATTCCGGAATTGGAATTGACCCTCAATGCTAATTCCAGAATTGGAATTGATTTTCAAAAGTCAGTTGGAATTGGAATAGATTTTTCAAAAGTCTGTTGGAATTGGAATTGCTTTTGTTGGAATTATTGACTTGATACTGTTAATCTTGACCCCTTAAATTTACTATTAAAATCATATTTGTCTGCTATTAGTATGTCACCTTGAATCTGATAATTAGTTACTGTACCAGACAGTACAACCAAAGTCAGACCGTTCAGGCCTTATCTCGTTTTCTTTCTCAGTGGACAAGGTTTATTTCCCCATGGAGAATACATGTTGGTGACTAGGATGTTGAAAACCCAGTTTACAGTAAATTTGATGAAATATCAATGATACCACAACTGATATAAACATTAAATGTCCAGTGCTGTCCAAAATGTCTGGTTAGCAAAAATCCAGGAGAGGTGTCGCAACAGACAGTACATCAAATGGCTGAATGTCATTTGTAAAGTTTTTTTTATAGCAAACCTGATATATATATATATATATATATATATATATATATATATATATATATATATATATATTAGATGCGTTGAATGAACAATAGTTCATTTGTTAATCATATATGATTGTGCACAAATGATTTCAAGTACAAATAAAACTGTGTTAAAACGAATTGGATTTGAATTGTTCCTTAGCCTAGGATTTTAAAAATTGGAATTGATTTTTGCAAGGCAAAATTGGAATTGACAAAACGGAATTGACCCCATGTCTGTTGAGAGGGTTAGCACATACAGGCTCAAAATCCCCTTTGTAATTTTTAGCCAGACTGCTAGCACCAGGTTATACTAGTGTAGGAGGCAGTCTGACTTGAGTCTTCTTACTTCTACAGAGGAAGACTCGGCTGGCAGTTCTTAGCAGTTAGCACTGTCAGCCAGTGCCCAGTGGCATGGTCTCCTGACTGCATCAAAGGCATTTCATGGCTAACTGGTGGGTTAACTGATGAATGGCCCTTTATGGACATCCTGGTGGCAAACAGATTATGGTCTGAACTGGTAGCCTACAATTATTTGCTTAACAGGGTGTTTCTGACTGGGAATAGATGCTGCCTGTTTTTTTGGGTTTCCTAGTCATGGTTATTGGAGAATGGGGGTGTATTATGCATAGGGATGGTAAGGGGGTAATAAATCAGGCATAACAAAGTAAAAAAAATAGTTGAACATCCAAATACTTCAGGAATGTTTCATTTTGTTAACTACAATTAATTGAGAAAGTACATAGGTGTACTCATAATGTACACGTTGCGTGTGTAACATATTTATTAGTTAAATATTTTTGCATGTCTTGTATTTTGGTATTACATAGGTAGTCATGTGTTGATTTATAAACCATATGGAAATAAAAAATTATTTTGGAAAATAAATTTAGTTTTTGGAAATTTGCGTTATGTGTGTGACATCCAAATTCAACCTTTTAAAAACTATATAACTTCTACAAGCAGTATTGTCATGCTTTATTTTTAAAGTCATTGTAATATAGTCACATTTAAGTACACATAGTTCACTATTTAAAAATTAACATCAAAATGTGGTTTTGTTTCTGTCTTGAAAATGGGTATTGCAATAACTGAAATAACGAAATGCCTTACCTGTATACAATATGGCCATTATTTCCCAAGACAAATGTATTTCTGGCTAAGGACCTGTATGACTCCAGAGTTGGTTAGCCAGTGATGGGGAGTTGACCAGTTTAGGAGGGGGCATTATGGAAATTGTATTGATGTGCAAAATTATGTCAAATAAAGTGGTAATCCGAATGGAATCCTGTACCAACGGGTCTAGTATGCAGTTACAAAATCTAGGGTGTTTGAAATAACGGATTACCGTTAAAATCAAGATCACAAACCAAACACACTGGCTATTCCAACATGGCTTATAATTATATATATGTGTATATATATAATTATATATATATATATGTTGTAATATTAATATATTACTTATATGTATATTAATAATTATTGATCATTGTTGCAGGCAAATCATCAATAACGATACAGTTTGTGGACAACCAGTTTGTAGACTCTTACGATCCGACAATTGAAAACAGTAAGTGTGTGAAATAACTAGATATTACAATTCACCAATATTAATTTTACTTATAAATATTTATTTATTTTAAAGTATATATGTTTAACATTATATGATTATTGCATTAAACCAACCTGTAATAATTTTACGTCGCAACACAAACCAACAGAATATAATTATATTATTATGATATCACTGTTTGTCAATTGCAGCCTTCACAAAAACTGTAAAACTGCGAGGGCAAGAGTACCAGCTGAAGTTGATTGACACGGCCGGACAGGTACTACACAGAAGACTTTAGCTGCAACATTGCCTTAATTCTTCTCCACAGCCTGTTTTATAAAGCTATCCAGTCTCGTCTAGAATCTGGTTTTCGTCATACCTCTACCAGTTTGTTTTTTATGTTCATAATATTTTCATACATATATATATATATATATATATATATATATATATATATATATATATATATATATATATATATATATGATGACAAGAACAAAATTACAACTGGCTGGTCTCATACATATGTGTACGACTGGGGCTCAATGGCTCTGTGGTTAGAACATCAGACTATCAATCAAGAGGGCCAGGTTTTGAATATATTTGCTGCCATTTTAAAGCTTGGATAATTTTGTTGCCTCAGTTCATTCAGCTGTATAAATGAGTACCTGGCAGTAGATAGTGGTTTGTATAAGTAATTGCAGCATGGCTGAATGCTTCCCAGAGAAGTTGGTGTTAGAATAAACAGGTCTGCCAGGGGGTGAAGTATGAAGTGTTGTTGTATCTGACCATATCCATCCTCTACTTACTCTCACCTCTGTATTTGAAGTATGAAGTGTTGTTGTATCTGACCATATCCATCCTCTACTTACTCTCACCTCTGTATTTGAAGTATGAAGTGTTGTTGTATCTGACCATATCCATCCTCTACTTACTCTCACCTCTGTATTTGAAGTATGAAGTGTTGTTGTATCTGACCATATCCATCCTCTACTTACTCTCACCTCTGTATTTGAAGTATGAAGTGTTGTTGTATCTGACCATATCCATCCTCTACTTACTCTCACCTCTGTATTTGAAGTATGAAGTGTTGTTGTATCTGACCATATCCATCCTCTACTTACTCTCACCTCTGTATTTGAAGTATGAAGTGTTGTTGTATCTGACCATATCCATCCTCTACTTACTCTCACCTCTGTATTTGAAGTATGAAGTGTTGTTGTATCTGACCATATCCATCCTCTACTTACTCTCACCTCTGTATTTGAAGTATGAAGTGTTGTTGTATCTGACCATATCCATCCTCTACTTACTCTCACCTCTGTATTTGAAGTATGAAGTGTTGTTGTATCTGACCATATCCATCCTCTACTTACTCTCACCTCTGTATTTGAAGTATGAAGTGTTGTTGTATCTGACCATATCCATCCTCTACTTACTCTCACCTCTGTATTTGAAGTATGAAGTGTTGTTGTATCTGACCATATCCATCCTCTACTTACTCTCACCTCTGTATTTGCAGGATGAATATTCGATCGTACCAAACTCGTATGCGATGAACATTGACGGATACGTCCTAGTTTACTCTGTGACATCACGTAAAAGGTAACCACTCGGTCTAGAGTTATGTGTGCAGACACGCACTTCTCAAGGTATTGAGTCATAAGCTGATACTTATTTCATCTCCTCCTGTGTTTTTAATCAATCCTTATGGTGTTTTAATTATATTTACATACTCAATGAAATTTTACTAGAGTAAATTGTGCAATTATTATGTTATTATATACAATGGTATCGCATGCAATGCTTGTAAATGTGATCAGCTGTTTGGGTCTGTTTATTTGGCTCGTTTTGCCACCTTACCTGTAAATGTTAGCTACATCAGGGAAAATATTACCTGTCTGTACTTCTTCACAGTAATATTGTTAATTTGGCTTATAATTGCCGCTGTATTTGCTAATAAAACATTAAATGTAAAATTGTATTACCTTTGTTACATTTCCAGCTTTGAAGTTGTGAAAGTTATTTACGACAAAATCCTTGACTTGACTGGCAAAAATCAGTGAGTAGACTTGTTGAATCTGAGAACTGCTGGTTGTGCTGTTGCTAGTATCGTCAGCTGTGGAGATGAATTAGGCCAAATATAACTACTAAAGTCTATTGCATAGTATATGTTCAATGAAATAATGCATACTTTTGTTAAGCCATAAAAATAATTGACTTTGATTGTTAGATTGGGCAACTTATTTGAAAGTGTGAATAGTGCCATCTTATAGTATATGGAGCCAAATCGCTTTTGGTGAATTTTGACCGAACCCGAGTTTGTAGAAATGAGCTGCCATGTTGTAGTCAATAGGTTAGGTTTTTCGCAAAAAAATTCTGAAACAAGACAACGAAAAAATCGAATTGATGAGGGACGTTTAATATGTTTATTACTTTCTGCCTACTTAGTTGCAGTTATTTATATGTTATCTGGTGATAATGTGCTGCATGGTTTTCAGACTTCCCCTGGTGTTGGTGGGCAACAAGACAGATCTACGAATGGAGAGGTGAGGATAATAGTTTAGTACTCTCAAACCCTGAAGGCTGCCCTTTCCCAGCAAGGATAGCCCAGTTTGATAATTGCAAAATGATAATCAGTTGTAATTTTCAAGTTGATCTGCATTCTTGATAGTTCATTATACAATATCAAAGTGAATGTTCTCGTGACTTGGATCAGTGAAAGTGTAATCTAACAAACAGAAAAAAGTACTTTGGCCACAGTACTTCATACCAGACTTGTTAACAAATGCATGTCAGCACATTTAAATGCAAATGCACGTATTTCAATTTATGAAAATGCAAATCAAATGTTTGGAGGTTGCATGCACATACACTGAAAATTTCACAGCTGCATTTGAATGTGCATTTAAATGCACATCATTCAAATGTGCATTCAGATGCATTTGTTAACAAGTCTGCTTCCTACTGCAGATTTGAGATGACTAGTAAAACTGGTAGGCAGATATTTGTTGCACATTGAAGTGCAGCAGTGACTATCCTTGCAATCAGTTGTATGGTTTGGTTGGCTTACAGAGAGATCAGCTTTGAAGATGGCAAGAGGTTATCGGGCCAGTGGAAGTCCATGTTCCTTGAGACGTCTGCCAAGGAGAACCAGGTATGTGGAGTGTGTTTGGGAGACGGATACAGCAGTATTTGGGATCTTACTGCATGTTTTCATGGCAGGTTCACTTTCATGACATTGTTACAAAGGTCTGATTGTTTTTGTCATACAGTCATGTGTTATGGTGTCAACTATATTTATCCCAACATCTTTAGTGCCAATCTGTGTTTTAATCCATTAGATCCTACGATTCTTTAGACACAGTTATGTAGGAAAAGTTTACAGTATTGTACAAGTTGTGTTTATTTTGAAGAGTTATTATTTCTCTGTATCCATATGCACAAAAATAAAATTTTGTCATAAAATATTTACACTTTATCATAATTTATAAAGACAAAATATAAAATGTTTTGTTCTCTTGTAGAAAGTGGCAGACATCTTCCACAGTATCGTGTATGAGACGGAGAAAGCCGAGGGCAACATCAAGGAACCCTCTAACTGCATGTTGTCATAAGACAGGGTAGTTGTAGTCTAGGACACTGGGCAACGTCTTAGTGACGTCTCTGATGTAATGAGACTGTCGAATCACTAAGTGGTCTGTGTCAGTGATGACCCACGTGTTGATATGTTGTGTCACTGATTTGACACTTATGAACATATTTTGATGAGTCTTGTACATAAAACAGACGTGACCTGCAATTCTTGCAGGGAGCCATTCGAGGTGATGTCTTACCTCAAATCCGACCTTGTGTTACCAATGGGACACTCTGTGTGTCCTTAATGAAGGTGTCTTGTTGCTCCATATGCAATCAAATCAGCTGTTCATGAGCATAATCTGTTGACACCAATTTGTATGTAAACATGTTTGTGGCGTGCCTTCAAATTTGTTTCTAAGAAAACCGAAGATTTTGTTGGCTTGTTGAGTCAGACAAATGGCATCATAATAATATCAGTAACTTGTGCTTCCGTTTGTATCTCGCAGATGACAAGTTTCTGAGTGAAAGGGTTTAACAGTTGCATTGGTTGGTTATGAAAACAAGGTTTAGCCACAAAGTGCCGACAGCATGTATTAAACGTTTGTGTAGTGTGTACTTCAGGAATGGTAGAATGCCACGGATTATCAGAAATGTGCATTCTCATCACAGGATGCCAAGCATAAGTGACTGACAGATCATATCACTTACACATCGAGTTTGTGTCATAAAGCAAGGAACCTCATGCATCAAGTGTCATTATTAGGAAGTCTTGATGCGAACACAATTTGATATTCTAGATGTATCACTCCAGTGTGATGAGCCAACATTCATCACACTACGCAGTATGCGCTGTTTGACGAGTCTGCATCCAAGGGCCCTGGTATCAGATTATATCTTGTGTATTCAAACTGAAGGTCATGCGGACTGGAAAGATATGAGACCCAGGTTCATGGAGTAAATGAACATCTTCCAGCAGAGTCTAGATGTTGGTGTTTACATCACTGTATTCATTGTGTCATTATAGTTTACACACTGCCAACCCTGAGTGGTGCACATCTGTAAGTCTGCTAACAGAAATCCATAAGATCGCAAATGGAGCCGTTAATTATCTCTGCATGAAAGGAGCTCGCTGTGCAAACTGGGATGTTGCGAGGCTTTGGCACAGCTAACTGCCACATATAAAATATTCCTGAGAACCGCTGTTTGATGAATGTTGAACTGGTAATCAGTTATTTGCATTCCATTTGAATCCTGTAATACAAAAACTTGTTCAAAATGCACAAAACCGTAAGGAATGTATCCTACATCCGTTAGACCATCAAATGTCAGAAAATATGTAAGATTTGGGGGTATACCGGAAGGGTTGCCACTTACGCAGTTCACGTAAGAGCGCATTTGTTTCAGTGGTTTTAGTCATAACCCCAACTTAGGATTTAGCACATGTATAATGTTTCCAGAGTTGAACAAGAATGCTGATACTGCACTCACTGTAATAAGCAACCTTTATCAAAGAGGTAGATGCAAGATGGAAAATGTTTGTTGCTGCGCTGGGATCAGCTTGTTGACCAACAACAAAGTTTCTGAACCTTGGTTTGGGTATTTCTTATATACCAGCAGTTTTTGACTTCTTTCATGCAGAAATGTCTGCCCATGAGTTGTTTGTGACTTGGAAGTAGTAAAAGTAGACTTGGTCTACAGCCAGAGTAGAGAGTGTGAGAGGGGAATCCCCAGTGTTTACCATAGAACTGTTGACATTGTGCAGGCATAATTTTAATATGAGTGATATATTACTTAGTTGTAATACCAATGGGAATTAGAATACAATTAAGAACTAATTCATAGCTTTTCAAATCAGATATTTTTTTGTATATATATATAAAAAAAACCATTTGGACAGACACGAACATATTTCTAGAATGCCCAGTCTGCTAGTGTTGGCATTTTCTATGAACGCTCTAGGATCGTTGTGCCTGAAGACATCTCCAAATTAGAGTGTCAGCACATGGCCTATAACACAACATACGTTCATATTATATAATATGTGCAAAGAATGTACATAATTATAGCTTGTTTGTGTATTAAACAAAACCATGGGATTATAGTGTACGTGTGTTTTGTATATTTTCTGGAGACTGCTGGCACCAGATTATACGTATACTGGTGTAGGGCTGCAGGCAGTCTGACTTGAGTCACCTTACTTCTTACAGAGGAAGACTCAGCTGGCAGTTCTTAGCAGTTAGCAATGTCAGCCCAATGGTATGGTCTCCTGACTACATCAAAGGCATTTCATGGCTAACTGATGGGTTAACTGGTGAATGGCACATCCTGTTGGCTTAATTAAACAAACATGGATTATGGCCTGAACTGGTAGTCTACAATAATTGTTTGTTTAACTGGGTGTTTCTGACTGGGAGAAGATGCTGCCTGTTGCCTTTTTTGGGTGTCATGGTCATGGGAGAATGCCACCATAGGGGGTGTAGGGATGGTAAGGGGGGTAACCATCTCCAGAGGTACTGGGACTCGGTGGTATCATAGTCATGGGAGAATGCCACAATGGGGGTGTAGGTATGGTAAGGTAGGTAACCGTCTCCGGAGGTACTGGGACTCGGTGGTATCAGTCGTATTAATCGGAAATAACCAATAACAAAGAAAAACAAAAATAGTTGAACATTCAAATACTTCAGGAAAATTTCATTTTGTTAACTTATATTTAGAAAGTACTTAGATGTACTCTTAAAATCCGAGTACATTGAGTATGAGTACGTGACCCATAAGTTATACGAGTACGAGTACTTCAAAAATGTACACGAGTACCGAGTACTTCCGCCCCAGGTCTGCTTCAAACCTTGCTGGACAACTTCTGTCAATCCTCATTGTTTCAGTTCACTTGGCTTTATAAATGAGCCCTTCTAGCTAGGAGTGCAATATGCTGGCATTGTAGCACAGCTAAATGTGTATATATATATCACCAATGACCGCCCCATATTTGGACAGTTTTAACTATGTGGGCACTGTCGCCAACACTGTGGAATGTCCTTGTGGCTAAATGATGGAATGGATTTTCTGACAAATTAATTATAGAGAAACAAAATGACATAAATCGGATGCAAGAACTATCATAATACTTGGCTTTATTTCTACTTGTAGTGGTCAAAATAAATACACTTGTGCCAACAGTTTCAAATACATCATTCAGACATCAGTAATTTTTATTATTTAAAACAACATACAATATGATGACGTACTTTTCTGTACCTACAACTCAGAAAGTAGATTATTTATTACGATGAAAAACAAACCTGGTAAAATTAAGAAATTGTTAACTTTAACTGATATTTAAAGATCACAGATATAAAACTTAATCTGAACACAAGTTTATCAATTATTCTGAAAACTCACTAACTTGTTGAGTTATACAACAGTAGTAAACACTTAAGTCTCATTCTCATTATACAAGTTCCAATAATGCTACACTGGCAGCTGGAATGATTCCAGTAGAGTACGAAAACATCATGGTCTGTTGACCATAACCCCATCGTGTAAGATAATATCCTATTGGTCAACACTAACAACAATAACAGAAAAAAGTACAATAACATTCAAAACCTGCAGAAATATATTTATCTCGGAACAGTTAAGCACCCATAACAACAAAACGTGCAAAGCTCATAAGTCCGATTTTGTGTACCGCCAATGTAACTCTTGGATGTGTACATTTTAGTTTGCGGAAAATACAGCCTATGAACTGTGCAAGTTATGTGAGACTGGGTGCAATGTGTGTCAGATTCTATTATGCACTGTAATTGATGTCTCGGCCTACATGGCCAAACAATTTCACCGGGAAAATGTCTCCTATATAGCAGAGGCTACTGTGGACTGCTCCACATCGCAGAAGCAAGGAGTAATCTTCTCTTGCAAGGCTTGGTCTTCATTAACTTTGTTGATTCTCATTTGGTCCCCAGTGGTCAAAGTGATGCTGCCAGCTCTATAGCTTGAAACAAAGCACTAAATGCTGGTACAATGGTAGACCAGTTTCTGAATTGCAACGTCTGTCAGCTAAGGGTAAGCAGTATGTGTGACCATTGTAACCTAACTTTCTGCCATATTTGAAACTTCACATTGGCAGTCATAAATTGCCTAAACCAACCTGACGCTACTTCACAGAAACTAGATGACACCTAAAATATCCATACGGTTGGCTGTGGCTACCCACACACCTGCAGTTAAATGCAGACACTACACCATCTACTGACACTATTCACGGTCTACACAGCTATGCATTGGGGTCCTTATTGGCACAAGTCAACATCAGAAACAATGTTATCATACATTCTGGCTGCCAGACACGAGACATTCTGACTAGCTAAGAAAAAACCAATCTGTGTATAACTATAGTCAACACAACAAGTATAAATTGCAAGTCTATGTACAGTACAAAATGACAAACGTTCTCTCTCGCACACGGCACTTGCCACACTGATATCACAACATGAAACCTGCATATCCCGCAGAAATACTGTAATTTTGTCAATTAACCATACAAGACATATATTACATCAATATTAATTCTCATCAGCCTGAACGGCCACAAGATAAACTGCCAGCTTTTGAAACTGTGCCAAGTGCACAGAGATATGTACAGCTGCCAGGGTAAACATGCTGACAAATACACGTTTGCTTAACTCATCATAATATGCAACAAACAGCAAAGTGCACAAAACCCCAATACTTTGGCCACATATTGAAATACAATTCCCTGCAGTATATCTGCAATTTCTACTGACACGTTCTTTCAACAATAACTAGTTCGAGCACAGAACATTTGTGGCACTTCACTTGATGATGTGACCTTTGACCTTGAGCGGGTCATCTTTGGCTTACTCCTCTTTGGATATAGCGTGGCTAGATGACACTGCCGTGCCACGTCTGATGCCACCGAACACTTGCTCGAGTCGGTGCAGAAGTTCAGCGCGCATGCTACTTGTGAACTTTGTGACAAGGCACAAAGTCGCTGCCACAGCAAACACAAGGTTGTACGACAGCACTATGTAGAAGTTGCCCAGCCACTCGAGTTGGCCGAAGTTTCCCAGCAGGTCAAAGTTCGTCAGCCCTGCCACAGAAGAGTCAGTGAACGGTTCATGTTGTTTTGCAAACCAGTAAGATCTGTACTATTACCTGTCAGGCACTTTCATCCAAGCAACTGGCATGTATACATTCACTGCTCACTCAGTGAATGTAAGACAGTCTACACAGCTTCAATCTAGTTTTTGTCTACTTTTTGTTCCCAGAGAACAAATATTGGAACTCGAGCTTTCTCGGTTTCTGTACCAACTGTATGGAATTCACTTCCTGTAATGTTAGGTCAGTAGGAAACTTTGTTTGGCATCATCTGAAGACTTATTTTTTCAACCTTGCCTTCCTGCCTCAGTTCCCTCGTGTGTTCATCCATCTGAAGACTTATCTTTTCAACCTTGCCTTCCCTCCTCAGCTCCCTCGTGTGTTCATTCATCTGAAGACTTATCTTTTCAACCTTGTCTTCCCTCCTCAGCTCCCTCGTGTGTTCATTCATCTGAAGACTTATCTTTTCAACCTTGCCTTCCCTCCTCAGCTCCCTCGTGTGTTCATCCATCTGAAGACTTATCTTTTCAATCTTGCCTTCCCTCCTCAGCTCCCTCGTGTGTTCATCCATCTGAAGACTTATCTTTTCAACCTTGCCTTCCCTCCTCAGCTCCCTCGTGTGTTCATTCATCTGAAGACTTATCTTTTCAATCTTGCCTTCCCTCCTCAGCTCCCTCATGTGTTCATTCATCTGAAGACTTATCTTTTCAATCTTGCCTTCCCTCCTCAGCTCCCTCGTGTGTTCATTCATCTGAAGACTTATCTTTTCAACCTTGCCTTCCCTCCTCAGCTCCCTCGTGTGTTCATTCATCTGCTGACAACTTCACCACTGTACACTGATTTAAAGGTTGCCTAGCCCAGTTGTTTTCTTGTGCCTCTGGGCTTGGGTTTTGAAGGATTTTGGTGTGATAAAAGTTTGTTGTTTTATTATATCGGGAATCAGACTATCACCTAGATATTGCCAGCAACTACGCTCATCAAAGTATACGATTCCTTAAAATAATAGCAACTGAAAACAACATCTTCCCATGTCATAGATTAGATAAGACAAGCACGTCTATTTAACAAAACAAAAACCATTCATAAGGAATTTTCTTATTCCACAAACATTTCTGAACATATCGTTGAAGAAAACAACAATTTAACAGTACATCTCTTTAAGATAACAAGTTGAACCATTGTGAGGCGCGGTAGCGTAGCAGTTAGAATGTCGGGCTCGGAATCAAGAGAACCTGGGTTCGAATCCTTTTGCTACCGTTTCGAAGCTTTGGCAATTTCGTTCATCCCATGTTGCCACAGTTCACTCAGCTGTATAAATGAGTACCTGGCTACAAACAGGTGGATGTCGGAATGAATAGTCTTCGGCAGTAATTGCAGCATGGCTGAATGCTTCCCAGAGAAGTCAAAATGGCGTTGGAATGAACAGGTCTGTCAGGGGGTGAAGTGTAAAGCACTTTGAACAGTCCCAAGGATTGGTACCGTGCTACATAAGAACGTACCTTTTAACCACGTAATGACTGACAGCTGTTACAAGTGACTTACCGAGAATGCGAGAGAGCACCGGCAGGGCGGAGCTGAGTATGAGAAGGACTACACAGTTGCCTATTGTCTGTGTCATTGACGTGTCATGAAGACGCGGCTTGAGACGTCGGAAGCCAGGCAGACTGTAGAACCCGACCACACATGCCAGCATCAGGTAGCTGACAGACAGAGAGTTAAGGGACCATACCATCAGAAATATTGAATCTTTTTATATCTTATTTAATTATACTTAACTAATATATTTTGACAGCACCAGGGGTAAATGGCAACCTCTCCGACCCTTTGAAGCAGTCTAGAGGATATAGAAACAGATATATATATTTGAAAATAGCAAATATTTGAATATGTTTTCCTGCAATATGGGGCTTGAAAAAGTATTGTAAAACATGACATCTTAAAGGTAAATAAATAAGTTGTCATGCTAATCAAAATTTTCAATGTGGGCAAATAGGATCTGGTCTTGGAGGAAGCTACAATAACTTGTGTAGAATGAGCAGACCGCGGCGACTGAGAGGATACAGGATGAGTGAGATCTCCAGGCATGCTCCCACTGGACCCAGGATGGAGAGGGAGGCGATCCCTAGCATCATCTCCTACAAGGCAGGGAATACAAGGGTACATCAGTACATGAACAACTGGGGCTATCTGTTCTTATGTTTCTGTAACCCCTCATTCACAATTGTGTGCATGCGTGCGTGCTTGCATGTGTGTGTATAACTGTGACTCCATGTCTGTGTGTGACTGCGTGTCTGTGTGTGACTGCATGTGACTGTGTGTGCGCGCGTGTGTGTGCGTGCGTGCGTGTGTGTGGGGGTGGGTGTATACGTACCTTGGTGCCAACAGGCAGTGTGCGAATCCCAATGAGCAGCTCAAAACTGTTCTGTGTCACCATGATGACACTGATGCCCTGCAACACAAATCAGGCTTTGAGACGATCCCCATGTACACAAGACAGGCTTTGAGACGATCCCACCAACATAAAACAGGCTTTGAGATGATCCCCAACACAAAACAGGCTTTGAGACGATCTCCACCAACACAAGACAGGCTTTGAGATGATCCCACCAACAAAAGAAGGCTTTGAGACAATCCCCACCAAGACAAGACAGGCTTTGAGACGATCCACACCAAGACAAGACAGACTTTGAGATGATCCCACCAATACAAGATAGGCTTTGATATGATCCCAACCAACACAGGGGCGTTGTGATGATCCCACCAACACATGACAGGCTTTGAGATGATCCCCACGGACCCCACCAACACAAGTTATGAGATAACCCTCATCAACACAAGACAAGTGTTGAGACAATCCCGACCAACACAAGACAAGCTTTGAGATGCCCCCTTCTATCAACACAACAGGTGACGTGTCTTATTGTATCACAGCCACTGACGGGAACTTATCACACAGGTGCAACTTGAGAAAATCTCACAATAAAATAACCACATTGTCTCCATGTCCTATGTAACCGGAGTCAGACATTACTCAAATAAGACATAACTCAAAGTAAGACGTAATTCAAAGTAAGAAATACAGCCTGCTTCACCCAAAAGTCCAGTGGTTCCACAGTTGTTATATGGCCAAGATATTAACATAGATTTATTATGACTATGTCCTAGAAATGCGAGACTTACATGCTGAATGGTCATAAACTCGCTACACCAGTTAATAAAATGTATACGTAAACACAATGTTAATGGTAACCAATCAACGGATGTGATTTACGACATCTTATAATAATCTAATTTTTATTTCAAATTGAATAACAAGTTAATTTTTTTCTTCTTCTTATTGTGTAATGTTTCAAATACTGAAATTGACAAATGTTATATTCTGAACATTTAAATACATCATAGAATTCATAGTCTTGAAATTGTGTTTTACAATGAATACAAACATCATTGCGTTATTTCTTCATGGAAACTAGCAATGTTTATGTTACATATAAGCATGAAATTCTTCTTCTGGTAAGGCCTAATTCTAGCAAGGACAAAGATGTCACATGAACAATTTTAACTGTCACATGAAAAATTTCAATTGTTACATGACCAGTACGAAAATCACATGACAATACCAACTGAGAATATGTAAAGTTAGTAGGCGATGGTGCCCCAGGTGGTAGCACTGACCGTGAGCATGAGCAGTAGCAGCATGACGAGAGGGTAGCCGAGGTTGCGTCTCACAGACCACGTCTTCTGTTGCTTCTCTGCAAGATAGGCAAATTACACAATACGACACATGTAGTTTATTGAACATGTCATCACTAATGCCACATAACTCATTGTCATTACATCTCAATGATTCTCATATGGCTACAAAGTTGTGGCAGACGCAAATGTAGATTCACAAGTTGGATTGCTGTTCTATTCTTTAAGTAATTAAAATTACTACAATTATTTTTTTTCTTACTCAAAGTTGGGACCTATTAAAGGATTTCTTATCTATTTCTAGTGTTCTTAGTAACATCCTACAGAGAAGCCAACTCACCTAACTCAAGCCTCTCTTTCTGCGTTTCGTCCAACATCAGCTTCAGTTCATCTGAAGTCATGTGACCATTCGCGATTCTCTTGTGTGACATATTCTCCTCCAGGCGACGACACAAGCTCGCCTCCTCAAAGCGGACCATCTGAATCTCGTCATCCAAGTTGCGTAGAAACTTTAACAGAGGTCAGCAATAATGCATTAGGGAAAATGAGAGAAGAAACAATGATCTTTTTGAGAAGTCATGTTTCAGTAGAAAATAAATATGATTTGGATCAATGCTAGTTTCTGATGCTTACTGATGAAATTGCACAGGAACTAAAACTGTTCGGCTAACAGCAACAGAGGAGTATAGGTATGACAGGAGGCACTGTTTTCTTACTTTAATAGGTTACTTAAATGAACAATGTTTAATAAAAACATATCATTTTTATCATAAAATTACGTTATAGTATAAACTATATCTATTCTAACATGTCATAGTATAAACAATACCTATTCTAACATGTAACAGTATAAACAACACCTATTCTAAATGTCATAGAATAAACTATATCTATCTATTCAAACATGTTATAGCATAAACTGTCTATTCTAACATGTTATAGTATAAACTATATCTATTTTAACATGTCATAACATAAACTATATGTATTCTAACATGTAATAGTATAAACTATGTCTATTCTAACATGTAATAGTATAAACTATACCTATTCTAACATGTCATAGTATAAACTATATCTAGTGTAACATTTCACAGCATAAACTATATGTATTCTAACATGTAATAGTATTAACTATGTATATTTTAACATATCATATCATAAATTATATATATTCTAACATGTTATAGTATAAACTATGTATATTCTAACATGTAATAGTATAAATATATATTCTAACACATCATAGTATAAACTATATATATTCTAACACATCATAGTATAAACTATATATATATTCTAACATATCATACTATAAACTGTCTACTCTAACATACCATAGTATAAACTATGTCTATTATAACATACTATAGTATAAACTATATATGTTCTAACATACAATAGTATAAACTATATCTGTTCTAAAGATGTAATAGTATAAACTATTCTAACCAGACCTGGGGCAGATACATCACCAATGTATCTAGATAAGATACATATACATTGGAAATGTTACAGATATAGAGATGTGAATTTTAAATGTATCTAGATACAGATACATTGAAATGTATCTAGATACAGATGCATTCAAATCTATCTAGATACAGATACATCAATTTTTAATGTATCTAGATACAGATACAGATACATTTTCGATACTGCTTTGAACACAGTCAGGGAAAACACACTGAATGTGTATTTAATATTTTATTCAGGTAATATCATACATAGTATATGGCTTTAAAGTTGCCATCAGTGTTCGCTGGGAGGACATAATGGTCCAGGATACCCATGGTTAAATCAATTTATCAAGTAAATATTAGAGAAATGGTTTGATCAGTGTCAACTAGTAATACTGACACTGACATGAATAGCTCACCTTTTATATGATTCACATGGCAAACATCAAACTAAACTCAATTGCTATGATGTTATTTGATGTTTGACTTGTGTCACTTCATGATCTGCTCAAGATTTCCATATGAATAACTTTGAGTGATCCAAATGGCTTTGCTAATTGCTTTTAAAAACATGACACAAATATAATCACTAATTATGTAATCATCAATGAAGCAATATTCCTTCATCAACATTCTTGAACTACTCCAGACTGTGTTTACTGGCTTCTCTATCTAATTGCAATTCACCAATTGAATATTTTTTTTATATACATTGTATCTGAAATGTATCTGAAAATTCAGATACATTGCCACTGTATCTACATACAGATACTTTTTATTTTGAACAAAAGTATCTAGATACAGATACTTTGAAAAATGTATCTAGATACAAAAGATACAGATGTATCTGCCCCAGGTCTGATTATAACATCATAGTATAATCTGTCTATTCTAACATGTAATAGTATAAACTATATCTATTCTAACATCATAGTATAAACTATATATATATTCTAACATTTAATAGTATAAACTATATATATTCTAAAATGTAATAGTATAAACTATATATATTCTAACATCTTGATCACACGTGTTCTAGTGATCCATGACCTTGCCGTTCATCATGCAATATAAACTAAATTCGGGGCGAAACGCCAAACTAAACAGATAAGCCTAGATGTGCAACTTTCAGCAAAAACAATGATCAGACCTTTGTTTGACCGCTGACAAAGTAATGAAATGTTGCACTGACAACTGACCAAGTAACTCACCTTTGGCTTGAGAACTAACTCTCCGATGACCGTGAACATCCGCGCAAACCCCAGCGGTGTGCACACTGAGGGGCAGAGGGCAGCACATATACACTTATTGGAGTCTATGTATTTATGTCAACTGCATTACTAATTTTCAACATGACATGTTTAGTGTTTTTGTTTACATGGATCATAAAGAAATTACATAATGACGACTCAATCTTCTGACAAAACTATCTTTAATAAACACAAGTTTTTTATTTTGCATAGCCTGTCAACAACCCATACAGATCTTTTATGTTCGATTACCCCTTTACAATGTCAACATATGAAACATTTACCAAAAATATCTGTTCCATTAGATGTCACATCAGAATTATTTCCAAACTGCTTGACCTTTTGTAATTACCCGAATTTCCCTGGCGCAAAGGAAAAAATTTGTTCTCCCTGATTTCAGGAAGTGAATCAGGGATATATTGTATATGAGACAAGGCAAGCAGATTACTTACACAGCAGCATGACGGCCCCAAGGAGGGAGACACGTGAGTAGAGATATGGCAAGTAGAATTTCCACACGTCTGAAAAACAACCACACCAACATGACTTAACAAGACAACAAGATTGTCACTCAAAGCAAGATGTTCCAAGTGGACAAGTAAACCATTGGGTTACCAAGAGTCCAACAAGTTTTCTTCCATGCATAGCCCACCCTTATGAGATAGCTGTACATTTTACCTTTAAACATATTCATTTTGCTAGCATTAATGAATGAAGCTACAACTCATGTCAGCAGTGCTGTGCGTTTGTGAAAATATGGCAACTTGGGCACAAAAGGTACTGAGCTAACATTTGTTCATAACGTTGCACATACCAATCTTAACATCTGCCTGTTACAATGAACAGTAAGTGACATTATTTGTACATATTATAATTATGTTTACACATTACAGAATAATCTAATTACAATTACCAGTAGATGCAGAGAGTGCAGCAACATAATTCCAACAATAAATCAACGACACAACTACAGCTAGTCATTGATTCAGTGGAGACACACGGTGGCCACTGACTTACCAAACAGTGTGTCGCGACTGAACTGGTCACCGTCGAGCAGTGCGGAGGCCACCCAGGCGAGACCACACACAAGGATGGCCAAGAGGAAGAGGACGACTGCCGTCTCGTAGACCCGGGACATTATACCCTGACAGACACACCAGGAGTCAATGCTGGGTCAACATGCACTGTGCAACGGATGATCTCAGAACACTTGATGTACGGCTCTATATGTTACCGATGTCATTTATCCTTAGATGACCCACCTCTACAAGAAACTGAATCAACCTGTGGCTACCCTAGGAAATGTCCCTGTCACCATCACATACTGTTCATAACACAAAACGATATTCTTGAGTTCAAAGTCAGCACCCGCTTCAACTGTGATCAGAAAATAAATTATGATTTTTAGAAAAATACATCTATGCACAATGCTAAATAAAATAACTGCCAACCCCCTCCACTGCAGAAACCACAATTGTGTAGTAGAGAGCATAAATGTTTTGAGAGCAATCAGTCATGTTTGTTGACAGTAGCCACAGTTACTTTTAGAGAACCTGCTCTTTACTTCAAAAGGTTATCATCTATTTATACAAATAAAACATATATACATTTTTTTTCGACTGTCACTCAGTTACAGTTTACCAATCAACAACTGGCCTCTCAACGTCATAACCAACAGAGAGCGCAACAACACTGGTTACCATGACATCCAGTTTCGATCAGGGTTCATACAGAAAGCATAAAGTTAAATCCTAATTGCTACAGCTACGGCAATGCAGTAACTTTATCCATGGGCGTTTTGAAATGCAAACGCCATAACGATGTCGTGCGCTGGAGTCTTTCCGCAGTGTTTACATCTTCTTCTACTTCATATAAATATATATATAAAACTTTTCCAACAATTTGCCTGCATTCAATCGATGAAATAACAAGTTAGTTATTTAGAATATTGATCCTGTGTGCAAAGGTTTCTTCAGATTTTTGTGAAATTACAAAACACATTGAAACATCAAATTTTGCCACAATCAGTACACACTCAGCGTGGCAACTATCAATCATATATCGAGCAACTTGTAGCGAAAACGAAACAAAATAAACAACATGTGCGCTGGCGGCTGCCTCCCAGACCATCGGAGAAAGAGCTCATCTGATTGGTTTATGTTAGTATATGGCGACATCTGGTGACTACAGCCGAACAATTTTTTTATTAATCATAGCTTTGCAGCGGTCTTCTCTGGGAAATTCTCGACGGCAAATAAAAAACTTATTAAAATAACTGAAGCAATTTACCACAAGTACAAAACATGCAATCATTGATAGCTGGTGCATTCACATAGCAACAAAGAAAAATATGTTTTCAAGAACACTGCCATAAATTCAAGAACATTTAAGGGTACTTCAGTTATAAAGTCAAATTCAAGAACATTCGGAGGATCTGTGCAAACTTTGGTTTTGATGCTAAACCTACATCGAGATGTAAGAATGCCCAATAAACGGAGGTTAGCCCTTACCTTCCTTGAGCCTGAGAATCCCTCCGACTCGGTGAACAGATAGGCAAAAGGCATCAACACAAAGAGACAGAGGTTGGACGTGAGCGAGATCTGGATCCACAGTCCTGCAGCAACAAGTCACATGACATGTCACATGACAGATGGTCAGTCCAATAACCATCTGTGTCAATAACATTCATTCCCATGATTCTGCATACAACTTGTCTGATACAGCAACATACCAATTTGATGTACAACAAATTGAATAATACACACTGTATCATAAAAACATAAAATGACGCCGTGGTAGATGTCAGTGATGGCACTGTACTATAATGTTGTAAGGTGACAGAATAACAAGATATACTGGCATGACAATTGAGTGCAACATTTCCTATTCAGTTGTCCTGCCTATAAGTGCTGGGTGTTTGTGAGAATTCGCAATTAATGAATTATAGAAATAACATAATTTGTATTTCATGGTGTACCACAGCATTTTTTCTACCAGATCTGATAAGGTAGAAACCAGAGGCATATCCAGTGTAAACAATGTACTGAAATGTCTTGAGACACAATGTCAACTGGTGTCGTGGTTGGAGACACAATGTCAACTGGTGTCACGGTTGGAGACACAATGTCAACTGGTGTCGTGGTTGGAGACACAATATCAACTGGTGTCGTGGTTGGAAACACAATGTCAACTGGTGTCGTGGTTCTAGACATAATTCCAGGTTGTAAAATATTATGTCACAAGGGGTCACAGATCTGTTATATATTACATTGTATGGTCATGAAGGGAACTGTGACCCTTGGGGCCAGTGAGATGGGGTGACATTCCTTACTCCTACCTCACACCATGTATGAGGTAGGAGTGGGGTGACAGCCCTTACCGTGTATGAGAGAGGAGTGGGGTGACAGCCCTTACCATGTATGAGAGAGGAGTGGGGTGACAACCCTTACCATGTATGAGGTAGGAGTGGGGTGACAGCCCTTACCGTGTATGAGAGAGGAGTGGGGTGACAGCCCTTACCGTGTATGAGAGAGGAGTGGGGTGACAACCCTTACCATGTATGAGAGAGGAGTGGGGTGACAACCCTTACCGTGTATGAGAGAGGAGTGGGGTGACAACCCTTACCATGTATGAGAGAGGAGTGGGGTTACAACCCTTACCATGTATGAGAGAGGAGTGGGGTGACAACCCTTGCCATGTATGAGAGAGGAGTGGGGTGACAACCCTTACCATGTATGAGAGAGGAGTGGGGTGACAACCCTTACCATGTATGAGAGAGGAGTGGGGTGACAACCCTTACCATGTATGAGAGAGGAGTGGGGTGACAACCCTTACCATGTATGAGAGGAGTGGGGTGACAACCCTTACCATGTATGAGAGAGGAGTGGGGTGACAACCCTTACCATGTATGAGAGGAGTGGGGTGACAACCCTTACCATGTATGAGAGAGGAGTGGGGTGACAACCCTTACCATGTATGAGAGAGGAGTGGGGTGACAACCCTTACCATGTATGAGAGGAGTGGGGTGACAGCCCTTACCGTGTATGAGAGAGGAGTGGGGTGACAGCCCTTACCGTGTATGAGGGAGGAGTGGGGTGACAACCCTTACCGTGTATGAGGGAGGAGTGGGGTGACAACCCTTACCATGTATGAGAGAGGAGTGGGGTGACAACCCTTACCATGTATGAGGAGTGGGGTGACAGCCCTTACCGTGTATGAGAGAGGAGTGGGGTGACAGCCCTTACCGTGTATGAGGGAGGAGTGGGGTGACAACCCTTACCGTGTATGAGGGAGGAGTGGGGTGACAACCCTTACCATGTATGAGAGAGGAGTGGGGTGACAACCCTTACCATGTATGAGAGGAGTGGGGTGACAGCCCTTACCGTGTATGAGAGAGGAGTGGGGTGACAGCCCTTACCGTGTATGAGGGAGGAGTGGGGTGACAACCCTTACCGTGTATGAGGGAGGAGTGGGGTGACAACCCTTACCATGTATGAGAGAGGAGTGGGGTGACAACCCTTACCATGTATGAGAGAGGAGTGGGGTTACAGCCCTTACCATGTATGAGAGAGGAGTGGGGTGACAACCCTTACCATGTATGAGAGAGGAGTGGGGTGACAACCCTTACCATGTATGAGAGAGGAGTGGGGTGACAACCCTTACCATGTATGAGAGAGGAGTGGGGTGACAACCCTTACCGTGTATGAGGGAGGAGTGGGGTTACAACCCTTACCATGTATGAGAGAGGAGTGGGGTGACAACCCTTACCATGTATGAGAGGAGTGGGGTGACAACCCTTACCATGTATAAGAGAGGTGTGGGGTGACAACCCTTACCATATGTATGAGGGAGGAGTGGGGTGACAACCCTTACCGTGTATGAGAGAGGGGTGGGGTGACAACCCTTACCGTGTATGAGAGAGGAGTGGGGTGACAACCCTTACCATGTATGAGAGAGGAGTGGGGTTACAACCCTTACCATGTATGAGAGAGGAGTGGGGTTACAACCCTTATGGTGTATGAGAGAGGAGTGGGGTAACAACCCTTACCATGTATGAGAGAGGAGTGGCGTTACAACCCTTACCGTGTATGAGAGAGGAGTGGGGTGACAACCCTCACTGTGTATGAGAGAGGAGTGGGGTGACAACCCTTACCGTGTATGAGGGAGGAGTTGACCCACTTCAGGTAGTAGCTGTTGGGGAAGCTGTGGAGGGCTTCGTTGGCGACTATGGAGACTGGCAAGAGGAGGACGGCCCCTCCAGACACAGCCAGGGTGAACGTACACAACCACAGACTACAAACACACAACACATTCAATGTCACTTATAATTATAACAACAATATTTTATAAGCTATTGATCTGTCAAAGATCTTTCCTCATTTCGATGGTGTCATTTCAGGAGAAATCAAACTCATCTAGTATCCACTGCGACATGAATCATATGCTGGCTCATTTGTGCAAATGTTTTACTTAGTTTTGATGAAGTCATCGAACAATCTAATAATTTAATTACTTTGTACTAGACCCAGTAAAAATTCTGTGAAAAAAGGGTAAACGTTGTCCGGCACTACATACCCAAGTACAACACTACATACCCGGGTACAGCACTACATACCCAGGTACGGCACTACATAGACAGATACTATGACATAAGACTGTTCACACTTTCACAAGTTATTTGATCTAACGATCAAAGTCAATACTTTTGATGATTTTAACAAAAGCATTTATCAAACCGACTGTTCGTGTTACTAAAACTATCCATGCACTACATACCTGAAGATCAACGAACAATGGGCTAATGAATTGAGAAAGCCTTAATTGATAAATGTGTTGTTCCAACTAAAACGTGTATTGTGAAATCAAATCAACTCACGATATTCTGTACACGAGTGCGTCTTCCTTGTCTGTCAAACAGGGAATAAATAACAGCGTTACCACAGGTTCAAGAATACTATCATAATAAATCAGTTCAACAGTAGCATAGCAAGGCTGACATCTTTGATTTTCTATACATTGTAACATAGAAAATGTGGGCTCGCAACATATATGTCAGGACTCGAAATTCATCAAATGATCTACTTGTGCAATGGACAATACTAGTTTTTTTTCTGGAATGGGCAGATGAATCAAACATACAACATGAACAACCCAGAGATGACATGATGAATATCTAATAAAGCATAAAGAGAATGTAGTCATATAGAGTAAATAAAACTGAAATGATAGTATTTTTTCTGAGGTCAAGTATTTTCAAGATTTTGTATATTTCTTCCTGATTGTAGCCATCAGAACTATCATGTTGCTCTTATATTTAAACTATGTAACTATACATGTAGTGCAAAATATTGCTTCCAGACATCAACATTCTTTAGTTTAAACTATTTTCCAAAATCCCCTCAAAATCTTAATCACTGAAGTCCAACACAATGTTTATAATTACAAAACTACAAAGAAACGCCATTTCTATCCCACCGCACATTAATGCCATCTTTTCAATTAAATAGACCATTCAAAGATTACCATTTAATTGTAGGCTTCGCAAAAGTGTGCATGTTTTTAAAGTTGCCATGTATCGGCCATGTTGCTACCCCGCAGAAAACAATGATCATGTCAAATCTTATTGGATGAAATTATTTTTATTCCGTATGTGACCTAGTCTAAAAGAGGTCCGTCATCCGGTTTATGAGCAATACTTTTGGCTGACAGGTCTACAGCCTTGGTCTCACAATGAAACATGGGAAGAAATGAATGTTCAGTAGTGTACGCACGGTTTTTAGTGCGGGTACTTTTCGAAGTACATTTGTGTGGCAGTTTGGTCCTGCCTTTCTGTGTCATGTGTTAATAGTTGGCAGTTTTCGTTATATGCGTGTATATATGGCACATTTACACATTATGCATTGGGTTACCATACATTCATTATGGTTTGTTTATAAATGTTTGTGTGATTAGCCCACTATGTCATGTATCAGCAGGTTTATTCATTATATATGTATATATATATATGTATATATATATATATATATATATATATGTACAGCACCCTTACTCATTAGGTGTTGCGTTACCTTTAATCGCATTTGATTTGTTACCATTGTTAGTTTACCATTGTTAGGGGTTTAGCCCAATTTTTCATGTATACTATTTTGCTGGGGGGATCGAGTACCACAGCCTTTCTGTTTGTACATGTATGTGTATGGCTAATCAACTTGGTAATTACGCCCCTACTATGGCACTTGTAACCAATTGTGATTGTCACTCCTATGTAGGGGCTCTTCGGCATTCCATGCCTATGATTACTGTATTAAATAAATGGATTGCCATTTTCTCACTCATACATGTTTTCAGTTATGACTGATATGTACAGAAACTAGCTCAGGCTCCACACCAGTTTTTGATATCATTAAGACCAGGCAGTCAGATTAAGTAGGGATATTAAATTCAATGACATAAGACGCAGGCATGCGAAATAGTATTTGTATTTAAGCCTTTATTGCCCTTTAAGGCCTCGGTAGTGACTGCAGCACAGCCAGTGCCCCTCCTGATTGTGGGATGGAGTGAGTTAGTACCTGAGTAGCAGTCCTCCTTGTCTGTACGCCGGCGGTAGGCACACAGAATGACGTATGAACTAACGTAGAGCAAGACAAAGAGTAGCAGCCAGATCTGTCAAGTACACAAAATTATCATATCATGACAGATATATGCCAATCACAAGAGATTATCATGTCATGACACTGATGACAGATATATGCCAAGCACATGAGATAATCATATAATCATGAGATTATAAGGCATGTATTATGACAATTACATAAGATTATCACACGATAGATCTGCCAAACACATCTGAAGTGTGAAGAAGTGGTAACATAATGATAGAGACGAGAGTAAATTAATTACTACCTCAGCAACATGCCAGTATATTTATTTTAATTAATAATTCTTTCACTTGAGTGAGTTCTTACTTATGCCATTTACTAAATTCTTGCCTTTGAATTACTCACTGAATTTGTAAAAAAAATAAACATTTATGTTATGTACATGAAATAAGAGATCTATGTCTTTGATGGATTTTGTCTACTAACAGTGCAAACTAATATAATTTCAAGTGTTTTATGTTAGTGGATGGTTTTTAGTATGAAAACAAAAGTATTAATTAAGTGTTTTGAAATCAATACTAAATTAATAGTCAGTATCTGTGGAAATTGGAATGTTAGCTTGAACATCCATGTCGACAAATCCACCACACCCCAGGCACCTGATGTTTATCATACAATATTTGTACATGTACTTCCTACTCCTAGTAACAAAAATCAATCCCATCCAAGGACCAAGCCTTGTCCACGGTGGGCGTGGAGGGTCGCGTGGAGGAAGGATAACAAGTTGAAGTTGGAACTGTGCTGTATACATTCAAATCGGATATATTTGTTACTCGAGTCTGATTTCACACACGGGTTAAAATTGTCGTGGACTTATAGCTATATACGTGCAACTTTATAAAGTATACACATACGTAGACATAACAAGTAAGCAACATTATAAAGTCCAAATTAACCACGAAATGCATATCGTATCGTAGAACAATGTTTTGCGATTACTTACAACATATTCCCGTACTGCATTGTGAAATACACGTTCTCTGATTTCGACGTCATCATCCATGGTCATTTGGTGTCATGAAAACTTTCTGGTGTTCAGTCATCGTGCGAACGTAAGAAACAAGAAGTACAAACGACACCAAAAATACCCCGCTTGGGCGCCATTATTGAATTGTAAGCTTGTTACTTTATTGGTCAAAAGGTGGCGCTGAACGTTTCATAAATTATTCGCTAGATGTCACCAGGGTTTACCAAACAACAGATCAACGGCTTAGGCGGGGGACAGACCAAAGTCACTTTTCCCGTAGACGACCATTATAACGTTCTTACGCCTAAATTAAAAACTTATTGTAATTTTTTTTTATTTCACAACACATGACAGACCCACTAAGACACCTAGTGTGTGAAATTCGTGAAAATGACATTCCTTCTTTTCGCACAAATTGTTTCAACGCATGAAACCCCTGCATTTCTGCCATGAAATTCCTCGGTTTCTAAAATATGAGTACATCCTGCCTAATGGCCACGGTGTCCTTACGCAACAGGCATACCAACTGATAGATGGCATCATTTCAAAGCTCAGATGCTACTGTGCACAAAAACATTACTTTCACTCACTCATTCACACAATTTCTGCTCTCACAAATAAACACAAACTGCACAATTAATTTTTTTCTAGGGACTCTATCTATGTAATATGGCGGATGCATTCTGACTGTGGTCCGTGCCCAGGCGAGACCCACACACCTATATAGCCCCTCATCCTGCGGCGTCTGCAGGAATTTTTCATTTGGGGACATAATAAAGCACAGGAATAGTAATTAAATATACCAGATAATAATATATATATATATATATATATATATATATATATATATATATATATATATATATATATATATATATACAGAAGTATATGTATAAATTATAAGTACATTACATTACATTACATTAAATAATAATATGTAAAAATTTATAAAGCAAGCCGGTGTTCGCATGTGAACGTAACCCATTGGGCGGTCAGTAGAGAATACAATAGCTGACGGACAGACGCAGTAATAACAGCCGCTGCAGCAGCAGCAGCAGCAGCAGCAGCAGCAGCAGCAGCAGCAGCAGCAGCAGCAGCAGCAGCAGCAGCAGCAGCAGCAGCAGCAGCAGCAGCAGCAGCAGCAGCAGCAGCAGCAGCAGCAGCAGCAGCAGCAGCAGCAGCAGCAGCTGCAGCAGCACCAACAATAATAACAACGCACATCTGATAAGTATTCAGTGTCATAGTACGGAAATAAATGCCAGCGAGTAACCAGCTTCTGGTGGTGCTGCTGTTGCCGTTCTTAAATAGTGAAGCGCATTAAATTAAACATTGTAAACATCTCTGCATCGAATTAGCACTATTGAAAGTCAAGCCCAGAATGCCAGGCAACAAACTTCACATGGCAAGTGGACACTTAAGCCATTCAGTTATTGAGGATCTGGCTTAATCCTTGGTCCATCTTAGTCAGATATAATATTGTGTTCATTCAGTAGACATCATGATGGAAATAAGCTATTTTTGACTTGATTGATTTATTGATTAAGCTTAAACGGTTACATGAGCACACAACCAGGCACACACTAGTAGTAGCAATTCTTGAGCGTGCTGAACGTCTGCTACTTCTGAGCATTTTAGCCTTACTTATGCGGGGTGGGTTAAAATGCAAGACGTCTACCATGTCATTTTTCATTTTGAAATTAGTAAAGGCAGTGTTGCAATTCAGCGTCCGTCCTAATTAATGGCCAAGTTCTGAGTTCTGATATGAGATTGATTATGGTCCCGAGTGTGCGTTCATTGTTGCTTTCAATAAAATTTGCTGCATTCTTTTGAAGTCTTCCAGTCATGTTTCGGTGTCCCTAATTTTGTATGGGGTCCCAGAAGACAGCTGCGTATTAGGGGCCAACAAAACACGTTTTTCAACTATGTTAGATAATTTTGTTTATTCATCGACCTAAGATCAGCGTCATTCAATCAACCAGGCCCTACCTCTAATGTTTATTCATCGACCTAAGATCAGCGTCATTCAATCAACAAGGCCCTACCTCTAATGTTTATTCATCGACCTAAGATCAGCGTCATTCAATCAACCAGGCCCTACCTCTAATGTTTATTCATCGACCTAAGATCAGCGTCATTCAATCAACCAGGCCCTACCTCTAATGTTTATCATCGACCTAAGATCAGCGTCATTCAATCAACCAGGCCCTACCTCTAATGCGACATGGCGTCGTCCATCAATGTCGGCTTGGGCTGTTTTCCTGGCTATTCGCTAATCCGTGATGCTATTTCAGTACTATCGCGGTGATACTATCTCAATACTACCGTGATAGTCACGAAGCTATAACAATATTATTACAACAGCTATCGCGATACTATCGCGAAAGTAAAACTGTCCCCGATAGTCACCCCTATTGTACACGATAGTCACCCTAGTGTACACGATAGTCACTCCTAATGCGTATTGCACATTGGATCTTACGAAAGATTAATATGCCGTTACCTTAACTGTTTCGGAAAATTTTACATATTTCGTTCCGTGTTTAAATAAACCGCTACAGCATAATGAAATATTTGTCAATTTATAAATGTTTTCCAGTTTCCAGTGTATAAAGCGTTGTCCCCGATAGAAATTTCAATGATTATATATGCTGTCACGTGGTGTCCTGTTGGGAAACATGACATCCATTTTCAGTGTCTGTATGTAATGTTATTATGTAGATCAGTGTGTAGACGTCGTGGTTATACGAGTGGCGCCACACTACGGAACATAAACCAGTCACAACTCACCAGGTGGCGCGCCTGTTTCCCAACAACTTGCACTGGAAGCACAGATTAGTGCCGATTGACCCATTGACATCAAGGCTAAAATTGTACCAGATACTTCTACAATAAGCGCCGAATTACGATTCGGTTCGAATACAAACTGTACGGTTTTATTTAATTCTTGTCACTGACCTGCAGGGATTCTTCACTGCAGTACGGTTTCGTTAAATCCTACATTTTTTTTCTCGAGAAAATCAACATTGAAGATAGCTACTCACCGTCATGTGTCGTCCAAACAAACGGGATTCTGTCTTCGTGCACCTGTGATCCTGGGATCCATATGTGGACAACCAGCGTCTAGAAATATCAACTTGTGCGCGGCACAATTGGTGTGGACCGCGACGTAGTCCACAAAAAGAAGCATGTCAGATCTGAGGTGGTGTCGGTAGAGATTATATACGAAGTGGCTAGCGCTCCGGACCCGTAAGCACAACTGTACAGCTATTTAACAAGGTTTAACAAGATTGCCATCCCAAACAACAAGTTCCTGATGGCAAGTGGACAAGGAAGCCATTGGCTTATCGAGAGTCCAACATTTTTCTCATCTATGTGTAGCATGCCCTTATCAAATATCTGTCAATTCTATATTTTTAAACATATTCACACTACTAGCATTAACACAATCATTTGGTAGTTTGTTTCATTCATTTATCACCCTCTGTGAGAAAGAGTACTTTCTCATGTCCAACCTACACTGCTCCTTAACTAATGCTGCTTTATGTCCTCTTGTTCTACTGCCTTCTTTAAGTTTGAAGAACATATTCCTGTCAACATCCTCATAACCATTCACTATTTTAAACACTTCTATTTGGTCTCCTCTTAGTCTCCTGGTCTCTAGTGTTGTCAAACCACATTGTAATAAGCGACTTTCGTAACTAAGGTCTCTCAATTCTGGAATCATTTTAGTTGCTCTTCGGTGTATTCTTTCTAGCTTGTCTATGTCCTTTTTACGATATGGTCTCCATGCTTGAATACAATATTCCAAATGTGGTCTAACTATTGCTTTGTACAGGGATACAATTAGCTGTTTCTCCTTATACATGATAGTTCTCCTAATTAGCCCTAGAATTTGATTTCCTTTTGAAGCAGCAAAACCACATTGCTCTGAAAAGTTCATGTCAGCACTAAATGTTACTCCTAAGTCCTTTTCTTGTGTGGTTCTACCTAGTACAGCATACTCCATTTTATATTATTCGTCCATGTTTCCATGTCCTATGTGTATACATTTACACTTCCCAAAATTGAATAACATTTGCCACTTTTCTGACCATTTAACTAATTTATCTAGATCATCCTGTAAACTTTGTTTATATGTATCATTAGTAACCGTTCTGAATACTTTTGTGTCATCTGCAAATGTTAGTACTTTGCTAGATATGTCATCTTCCAAATCATTTATATATATTAAAAACAGTATAGGGCCTAATACTGATCCCTGTAGTACCCCACTCAAAACAGATTTCCAGTTTGAAATCTCACCATCTACTATTACTCTCTGTCTTCTGTGTGTAAGCCACTTTTCTATCCAGTTGATTACATCATTACCTATGCCATGGGCTTTTAGTTTAAGTAACAATCTTTGATGTGGCACTTTATCGAAAGCTTTCTGAAAATCTAAGTAAATCCACTGGTGACCCGTCATCTACCCACTTTGTAATTTCTTCCAAAAACATAAGAGATTAGTTAGACATGACCTTGCTTTTAGGAACCCATGTTGAAATGTATTGATTAATTTATGTTTTACAAGGAATTCCACCATGTGGTCCCTAATTAATGTTTCGAGTAATTTACATACAACTGCTATTTGTCCGACACTCTTTCCGCTTTGTATGTGCAGTGAGTTTGTGCACTTTGTATGTGCACTTTGCACTTTGTATGTGCAGTGAGTGTGTGCACTTTGTATGTGCACTTTGCACTTTGTATGTGCAGTGAGTTTGTGCACTTATACCCAGCGACATATAATGTGCGCATTCAGACGTCAACAAATCATTGATAAACCAGGTGCTAAGCACCGGAATATTATCTGATAGGCTCAAATTTGACAAAGTAATGATACAACATTATTTGAAAAGTATAGCTACGATAGGTCTCTTCTCTTCTTCAACGAGCTCAACAGTATTAGAGACATCTTTAGTTTAGGCAGGCATAGATATCTTCATACTTTGACGACTGACAATGAGTGTGGTTTTATATATAACTGCGCTTGAACGTCTATATATAATTGACAACAATGATGTTCTAATAAAGCAATGAACATACGCCTCGAAGTTTCGAAAACCAAGCCATAGGCGTTATTATCGCCTACTGAGATGTGCGGCAGTAAGTGTTGCAATGTTTTAGTGCTGGACCTATACTAGCATGGCTGATTCATACGTTATCTGACGGAACTGTAGCTGCTGCTGTTTTTTTTACAGGCAGGTTCTCATTGCGCATGCGCACATGATGTGCCGGACCAATAGCCTAGATAACATTATTTAATCGCACACCGTACAAACGTGGTGAGTTGGTGCAATTATGTGTGTGTGTGTGTGTGTGTGTGTGTGTGTGTGTGTGTGTGTGTGTGTGTGTGTGTGTGTGTGTGTGTGTGTGTGTGTGTGTGTGTGTGTGTGTGTGTGTGTGTGTGTGTGTGTGTGTGTGTGTGTGTGTGTGTGTGTGTGTGTGTGTGTGTGTGTGTGTGTGTGTGTGTGTGTGTGTGTGTGTGTGTGTGTGTGTGTGTGTGTGTGTGTGTGTGTGTGTGTGTGTGTGTGTGTGTGTGTGTGTGTGTGTGTGTGTGTGTGTGTGTGTGTGTGTGTGTGTGTGTGTGTGTGTGTGTGTGTGTGTGTGTGTGTGTGTGTGTGTGTGTGTGTGTGTGTGTGTGTGTGTGTGTGTGTGTGTGTGTGTGTGTGTGTGTGTGTGTGTGTGTGTGTGTGTGTGTGTGTGTGTGTGTGTGTGTGTACCTGGTATACGTAATATGTACATACGTGTTGATTTGCATTGTATGTATGTGTATGCATGTGTATGCAAGTATATATGCAAGTGTATGCATGTGGTGTGTGTGCGTGCGTGCGTGACATTTAATTGAAATATCAATTAATACCAAATTAACTGCCCTTACTGGTAACATTAATTAATTAAGTTAAGTTAACTTAGTTCAGCTAATTCAATTAACAACTTAAATTAGGGTTATGATTTGCATTAGGGCTAAGTTAGGGTTAGATAAACAAATCTCCTACCCTAACCATTAGCCAGTAAATTCAAGCCATATATAAAATATGCTATAATACTTAATAGTAATGACAATAAAAGTTTATTATTTTTCTTCAGGATATTCGTCCGTTTGAAGCAGCTGGTTGTGCTGGATTTCTAGAACAACTACACGCACCCACACGCACCCACACGCACATGCGCACACACACGCACGCACGCACGCACGCTCGCACGCACGCACGCACCCATGCACGCACGCACACACGCACACACACACACACACACACACACACACACACACACACACACACACACATTTACAAAACGATTAGTTACCATTCTGACTTGTATATACGCCGTCTTTGCGTCGAAGCACTTGTACAGGAACAATAAAAAGAATCATTTACATTTCATGCTAAGTACATTTCGTATGTATACAAACATTTAAGAGAGCATGCATGGCTGAACCAGTTTTATTTTACATAAATAAACAATGGAAACAGGCAATCGGCAGGCAAAGAAGACTTTGTTAAGATGTTCACTACAGTTGGTGCCAATCATAAAATGCTTCTTGCTGTTCAGATGACCATCTTACGCTTGTGTAAAAGAAACACTGCGTTGGTAGAACTATTTGTGACATACACTTAGCACTACTGCGACACTACAGTTGTACGTGTATCGTATTGTCGTATTACTTAGCATTACCTGCGACACTACAGTTGTACGTGTATCGTATTGTCGTATTACTTAGCACTACCTGCGACACTACAGTTGTATGTGTATCGTATTGTCGCATTACTTAGCACTACTGCGACACCACAGTTGTACGTGTATCGTATTGTCGTATTACTTAGCACTACTGTGACACTACAGTTGTACGTGTATCGTATTGTCGTATTACTTAGCACTACTGTGACACTACAGTTGAACGTGTATCGTATTGTCGTGTTACTTAGCATTACCTGCGACACTACAGTTGTACGTGTATCGTATTGTCGTATTACTTAGCATTACCTGCGACACTACAGTTGTACGTGTATCGTATTGTCGTAATACTTAACATTACTGCGACACTACAGTTGTACGTGTATCGTATTGTCGTATTAATTAGCATTACCTGCGACACTACAGTTGTACGTGTATCGTATTGTCGTATTACTTAGCATTACTGCGACACTACAGTTGTACGTGTATCGTATTGTCGTATTACTTAGCACTACTGCGACACTACAGTTGTACGTGTATCGTATTGTCGTATTACTTAGCATTACCTGCGACACTACAGTTGTACGTGTATCGTATTGTCGTATTACTTAGCATTACTGCGACACTACAGTTGTACGTGTATCGTATTGTCGTATTACTTAGCACTACTGCGACACTACAGTTGTACGTGTATCGTATTGTCGTATTACTTAGCACTACCTGCGACACTACAGTTGTACGTGTATCGTATTGTCGTATTACTTAGCACTACTGTGACACCACAGTTGTACGTGTATCGTATTGTCGTATTACTTAGCACTACTGTGACACTACAGTTGTACGTGTATCGTATTGTCGTATTACTTAGCATTACCTGCGACACTACAGTTGTACGTGTATCGTATTGTCGTATTACTTAGCATTACTGCGACACTACAGTTGTACGTGCATCGTATTGTCGTATTACTTAGCACTACTGCGACACTACAGTTGTACGTGTATCGTATTGTCGTATTACTTAGCACTACCTGCGACACTACAGTTGTACGTGTATCGTATTGTCGTATTACTTAGCACTACTGTGACACTACAGTTGTACGTGTATCGTATTGTCGTATTACTTAGCACTACTGTGACACTACAGTTGTACGTGTATCGTATTGTCGTATTACTTAGCATTACCTGCGACACTACAGTTGTACGTGTATCGTATTGTCGTATTACTTAGCACTACTGTGACACTACAGTTGTACGTGTATCGTATTGTCGTATTACTTAGCACTACTGTGACACTACAGTTGTACGTGTATCGTATTGTCGTATTACTTAGCACTACTGCGACACTACAGTTGTACGTGTATCGTATTGTCGTATTACTTAGCACTACTGTGACACTACAGTTGTACGTGTATCGTATTGTCGTATTACTTAGCACTACCTGCGACACTACAGTTGTACGTGTATCGTATTGTCGTATTACTTAGCACTACTGCGACACCACAGTTGTACGTGTATCGTATTGTCGTATTACTTAGCACTACTGTGACACTACAGTTGTACGTGTATCGTATTGTCGTATTACTTAGCACTACTGTGACACTACAGTTGAACGTGTATCGTATTGTCGTATTACTTAGCATTACCTGCGACACTACAGTTGTACGTGTATCGTATTGTCGTATTACTTAGCACTACTGCGACACTACAGTTGTACGTGTATCGTATTGTCGTATTACTTAGCACTACTGCGACACTACAGTTGTACGTGTATCGTAGTATCGTATTACTTAGCATTACTGTGATACTACAGTTGTACGTGTATCGTATTGTCGTATTACTTAGCATTACCTGTGACACTACAGTTGTACGTGTATCGTATTGTCGTATTACTTAGCACTACCTGCGACACTACAGTTGTACGTGTATCGTATTGTCGTATTACTTAGCACTACCTGCGACACTACAATTGTACGTATATCGTATTGTCGTATTACTTAGCACTACTGCGCCACTACAGTTGTACGTGTATCGTATTGTCGTATTACTTAGCACTACCTGCGACACTACAGTTGTACGTGTATCGTATTGTCGTATTACTTAGCACTACCTGCGACACTACAGTTGTACGTGTATCGTATTGTCGTATTACTTAGCACTACTGCGACATTACAGTTGTACGTGTATCGTATTGTCGTATTACTTAGCACTACTGCGACACTACAGTTGTACGTGTATCGTATTGTCGTATTACTTAGCATTACCTGCGACACTACAGTTGTACGTGTATCGTATTGTCGTATTACTTAGCACTACCTGCGACACTACAGTTGTACGTGTATCGTAGTATCGTATTACTTAGCATTACTTGCGACACTACAGTTGTACGTGTATCGTAGTATCGTATTACTTAGCATTACTTGCGACACTACAGTTGTACGTGTATCGTATTGTCGTATTACTTAGCACTACTGCGACACTACAGTTGTACGTGTATCGTATTGTCGTATTACTTGGCATTACCTGCGACACTACAGTTGTACGTGTATCGTATTGTCGTATTGCTTAGCACTACCTGCGACACTACAGTTGTACGTGTATCGTATTGTCGTATTACTTAGCACTACTGCGACACTACAGTTGTACGTGTATCGTATTGTCGTATTACTTAGCATTACCTGCGACACTACAGTTGTACGTGTATCGTATTGTCGTATTACTTAGCACTACTGTGACACTACAGTTGTACGTGTATCGTATTGTCGTATTACTTAGCACTACTGTGACACTACAGTTGTACGTGTATCGTATTGTCGTATTACTTAGCACTACTGCGACACTACAGTTGTACGTGTATCGTATTGTCGTATTACTTAGCACTACTGTGACACTACAGTTGTACGTGTATCGTATTGTCGTATTACTTAGCACTACCTGCGACACTACAGTTGTACGTGTATCGTATTGTCGTATTACTTAGCACTACTGCGACACCACAGTTGTACGTGTATCGTATTGTCGTATTACTTAGCACTACTGTGACACTACAGTTGTACGTGTATCGTATTGTCGTATTACTTAGCACTACTGTGACACTACAGTTGAACGTGTATCGTATTGTCGTATTACTTAGCATTACCTGCGACACTACAGTTGTACGTGTATCGTATTGTCGTATTACTTAGAACTACTGCGACACTACAGTTGTACGTGTATCGTATTGTCGTATTACTTAGCACTACTGCGACACTACAGTTGTACGTGTATCGTGTTATTTTTGGTATTCAGTATTTCTATATAACACGTGTAACCGCCAAACGAGAGCGATAGAAAAGCAATGCAATAATACGTATGTAGGAACTACTTGCAGTATATTCATTGGTTAAATACTAATTTGCATCAGACGCAATCATAGTTATTAATATTGATGAAGATAAACCATATTTTACAGCAACAGAATACAACAACTTCCCTTGGTGGAACTACTTCGTGCGGATATTCACAATACGATTGAGTAAGGAGTGTGCAGCTGTGAAATGCGACGTGACGCGAACTCCATCGTACCCATAAACAGAACACAAAACATAATTTTCTGCTGTTTATTTTTCCACGTGGGTCTATCAAATGAGAATCTTGTCGGATTGGTTCGATGTTATGCGTAAATGTTCAGATTATATAATTGAATTGAACGACTTGCGGTTATTACTGGACCGGCAGCGTGTAGGAATTTGCTATACTGCTCCTTGCTCCGGATGTCAAATCTATACGTTGAAAAAGACATCATGTACGTTTAGTCTACTGGATGACTTAGACTGGGTGTATGTTCGACATACAACACCTATACATTCACTCTACTGGTCAACACAAAACACCTATTAGTTCATTCTATTGGTCGATGTCGAGTACGCCAATGTTCATTCCATTGACTGACATACATATATTCGTTCTACCGGTCGATGCAAGACATGTTATCAGTAAGTTCACTCTCTGGTCGACGCAGTTCACCACTAAGTTCAATATACTGGTTGACTAAGATCACACGGAAGTTCGCTCTAGTGATTGATGCAGATAACTAGTAAGTTCACTCTACTGGTCGATGAAGATCACTAGTAAGTTAAGTTTTACTGGTCAACACAGATCGCCACTAAGTTCACTCTACTGGTCGACGAGTAAATTCATCATACTGGTTGACGAGTAAGTTCACTCTACTAGTAGACACAGTTCATTGCTTAGTTCGCCATACTGGTCGACGAGTAAGTTCACTCTACTAGTAGACACAGTTCATTTCTTAGTTCGCCATACTGGTCGACGAGTAAGTTCAGCCTACGGTCGACGAGTAAGTTCAGCCTACGGTCGACGAGTAAATTTGCCCTGCTGGTCGACGAATAAGTTCATCCTACCGGTCGACGAGTAAGTTCAACCTACCAGTCAACTAGGAAGTTCGCCCTACTGGTCGACGAATAAAATCAGCCTACCGGTCGACGAGCAAGTTCAACCTACTGGTCAACGAATAAGTTCGGCCTATTGGTCGACGTACAAGACCTGCGTGGCGGTGACGGCGCCGCACAGACTGAGTCCGGCGGCGACGGCCATGATGGCTGCCGGTGTGCCTGTCGCGTGCACGATGGAGCCCATGCCAGCCGAGAGCAGGAACTGGGCGAGGAACACCATGCTGCTGACAACAGCGATGTCCGTGCCGAGACCACGCACCTGCTTCGAGCCGCGACTGGATCCCGTCAACTCGTCGAACTGAAACAACAGCGTCGGTCTGCGTTGATAACGTCAGCTGGTGGTATTTTCAATCCACGATTGAAAATACCACCATACATCCGGGTCTACAAGGCCAGTTCATGGAATCAAAGAATAAAACTCGTCGGTGTATGTAACTTCAGGTTGTGTTATTGAGGCACAAAGTCCATGTATAATATATTTAACGTAAGTTCATTGAATTAAAATACCAACATCGGTCCGTCAATATAACTACAGCTCATGGAATAGAAACCATAACCATCATGCGTTTACACAACAACGACTCATCGAAAATATTCTCCATTCAAAGACATTTGTGATACTAATAAATAGTAACACTGATTTACTTGGGCAGTAACATCGCAACCGTCTGATTCTAGTTCCATCGTCAGTATTGTGTAGTTACATTGCTGTCGTTCCCAGTGTTGTCGTCATCGATTATTTTAAAAAGACGTGTACCAAGGCGGGGAATATACTTTATGAACACTACGAGATAATGCGTTGCAACGTGGTTACGGGTCTGGATTAGTGACTGGAAGACCGCAGCATGTCATCATGGTAGCTCGCAGCCTGTTACTGACCGTGTCTGTGGAGTGGTAGCTGGCGATGAGCAGGTAGGGCATGGTGAAGAGGGTAGCATACATCACCCCGGCACATGGCGACAGCAGCACCACTGTGATCCTGCGGCAGAAATACAAACTAAACTGAACATGTTCGTTAACTGAATAAGTTTTATTCTGACGATTGCAAGTGTTGATCTTGCAGTGCATTAAGTGACACTGGGATGTCAACGTGACCATTGTTCATTGGTGACCCGGATTGCTGTTCTGTGCATTCAAGGACATACATATTTGTATATTTAGTAGGAAATAATGCTACGGAGGCTCTAACAAGCTTGACCTGGTTGTCAGGATGTCAACGTGATGAGTTATATACTAGAAAGTAACGAGGAACACAACAGATTCTTGTTGATTTACCAAACATAAAGACTCTCAGAACACTGTCTGAAGCCGCATTCTTCTCCTCATACATTATTAATACATTCCTAACATATTCCCTTAAATGTTACCAATGCCGGCATTGATTGTTACCGTTTTGTCGACAAACGGCGACACATTACACGACGTTATACGCCGCAACTGTGACCAATTACTGAGGAAAGATTTTGGACAGGTCGAATGGTGGTAAAAGTGAACAATGTAAGTTCAAGGGAAGCTTCTTAGAGTAATATTAATTAATCTGATATGCACGAAACTGCTTTGTGCCATCTAGGGAATACGTCCAACTGTCGGCTTGATTATGCACCAACTACACGGAAGCGTTGTACAGGGATGTGTCGAACTGTTATGGCGTCCAGTGAGAAAGTGTGTAACGTACTTGTTGTGCCACAGCGACATGGTGGCGGCGCCTACCGTGTAGACGAGTTGGCTGAGCACGTACACTCGCTTGGCGCCTGAAACATACACGCACCGTGTCTGACTCGGTGACGACACAAGTAAACAAAGCTGCTCGATATTTAACCATCGTGAAGACAATTGTAATACTAATGAGAATACTACTGATAATGATAACAATGATAACACCGCTAACAACGATAACAATGATGACAATGATGACAATGATATCACTGATAACAACGATACTATTGATAGTCACGATAATAAAGATAATAACAATAATAACGATAATCATGGTGACAACGACAAAAATATATAAAAACTATAACAAAGACAACAGTGATGCAACGATAACAACAATAATAATGATAATAACGATAACAACGATAACAACGTTAATAACGACAATAACGATAGTAATACTAATAATGGTTTACCATAATAATAATAGTAATACCAATGACAATAACGATACCTCTAATGACAACAACAATAATCAATAACAACAACACCAACAATAATCAGCGCTAACTGGATATACAAATTAAATTAAAAGGTCAGACTACAATTATCTGTATCTTTCTGTTATTTTGCATCGTCAGTATAGTCTTGAGTAAGGCTGCCACGCATCATAATGCTACCCACTGTCTTTACGTGAGCGATTCGTTGACGCACAACTATTTGGGCAACCAGCGGTTCGGAACTGCTGCGGACACAGCAAATGTGTTATTATAACGACCATCACCACCATAAGTGATTTTACCAAACCAGCGCAGCATACCAATTATGTTAATATAAGTGCCTAATAACATTTAAAACACCGTTATAGCTGTTGTGAAAAACCGAGGAATATATTTAATGCCTACACAAAATTCATTGAATAGGAGACATCTCGCTATCTCTTGCAATGTCTTGCTATTTATAACACGACCATCTTCAGCTTAATCAATAAATCAATCAAGTCAAAAATAGCTTATTTCCATCATGATGTCTACTGAATGAACACAATATTATATCTGACAAAGATGGACCAAGGATTAAGCTAGATCCTCAATAACTGAATGGCTTAAGTGTCCACTTGCCATGTGAAGTTTGTTGCCTGGCATTCTGGGCTTGACTTTCAATAGTGCTAATTCGATGCAGAGATGTTTACAATGTTTAATTTAATGCGCTTCACTATTTAAGAACGGCAACAGCAGCACCACCAGAAGCTGGTTACTCGTTGGCATTTATTTCCGTACTATGACACTGAATACTTATCAGATGTGCGTTGTTATTATTGTTGGTGCTGCTGCTGCTGCTGCAGCTGCTGCTGCTGCAGCGGCTGTTATTACTGCGTCTGTCCGTCAGCTATTGTATTCTCTACTGACCGCCCAATGGGTTACGTTCACATGCGAACACCGGCTTGCTTTATAAATTGTTACATATTATTATTTAACGTAATGTAATGTAATGTACTTATAATGTATACCTATACTCTGTATATATATATATATATATATATATATATATATATATATATATATATATATATATATATATATATATATATATATATATATATATATATATATATATATATATATATATATATATATATATATATATATATATATATATATATACACACACACAGAATATATGGATATAATTTATATTCTGGAGACACGGCGCAAATAAAACGTATTATTAGTAACTAATACTATTATGATGTTGCTTCTGATCAAATAACCGAGTTGTCTCACACGTCTAGTACAATGAGACACCAGCACTGCGGTTGCCCATTGATCGGTCAACACCTCCTCTGATTCATAAAGACGAACAGAAGAAAGCAGCGGCAAACGGCAGCATTTTAGCAGCGCGCGACAACAGATGCAGTTGTGTGTCATTAGGGGCCAATTATTGGCATCACTTGTCACGCTGTGTTGATCGGGTGACAACCGGAGGTCGTGACGCCTGACACGCTGAACAGAAGCGAGCACATTCGCTACGACGGACGACAATGTCTGCGCGCCGCTGTCTTGGCCGCGGATCGACTAACAAGACGGAACGCAATTAGAAGACGATGTCTGCGCGGTGTGTCTGTTGCGTTCGATAACTAATTCGTGCTCGGATTATTTGGTCTACGGTTACAATGAGAACACCGACATATGAAAACCACATGTTTAGTGTTTCGCACTCGAGGACCGTAACGGGCATAGCTTTACGTGTTGAAGACATGTACATTGTTTTGAAATTACCCAATCATTGGACGCTCAGAATTTGTTTCTGGACTTGCGGACGAACGATGCTGGAATGCGAAAGCAGCAGTTTACGTTTTTCGACAGTTGGCAATGACACTGGCGAAATAAAAACGAAAAGAAAATGTCTTACAACAACAACATTATCTGTATAAGCAGACTTGGTGGGAAAACAACACCAACAACAACTACAACAACTACAACAACTACAACTACAAAAACGTATATTTAGTTTAAACAATGAAAACGACAGCAGACAGCAGCTAATCGATAAACACGCCACCGACAACAACAACAACAATGATGACAACGACAACAATGATGACGACGTTAACATGATTAAGACGGTGACAGACGGATGCAGACATATATATGAAGGCAGACAGAAAGACAGACAGACAGACATAATAACATACACACTTATGTATGCTACGACATTGGGAGGCCTCACCGAATCTCTTGACGAGTTTCTCGATGTTGAGGGAGTAAATGCTGCACGAGATGGAGTAGAAGGCCATGGCGAACGACCCCATGCGGACGCCGCGTTCGTAACGGTCGTGGGCAGGGCTGCCAGGCGGGGAGAACGGGTCGCCGCCGTAGACGGTCTGGCCCACGAAGTCGGTGAAGTAGAGCGAGTAGGAGACGAGAGACATCCAGGAGAAGAGGTTCGTCAGACACAGCACGGCCATCGACCGGGGCATACGCACGATGGAGACGAGGTACGTCTTCAAGGCGACTTCCGCCGGAAGTGGGTCGAGCTCGACAGGCGGTGGCTGTGCCACGTCGTGCGCGGCTACCGGCGGACACATAGCGCTGCCGTTCTGGCTCCGTCGGGTGTCCTCGTCAGAGTCGTCCTTAGCCGGATCTTTCTCCGGCGGGACAATAACCAGCTCGATGTGGGGATGGCCGTGTGTGCCGTAGTTGACCGTTCCTCCTCCACCGCCGCCATCGCCGTCGTCAGAGCTGTCCTCGTTCGTGAACTTACGGTACTTGCGTCCACCGTCTTTATGCGGCTTCTTGTTCTTGTTCTTGCGCTCCAAGGTCTCGGCGAATTTCAGGCGGTCGAGCGGCACCTCCCGCACTGAGCACAGCGTCAGGGCCGCGCACACGACGTAGATGCACCAGACCATGAGGAAGACGACGTTGGAGTGACTGTCGCCGACGGACCCGGCGAGCGGGGTCTGCTCCCAGTCGACCCCGCCCAGCACGTAGCCGAGGGAGCCCCCGAGTCCGGCCATCACCGTGAAGGTGCTGAGGCCGGCGCCGTGGTCCTCCGGCACGCACACGTCGACAAGGTAGGCGCGACACGGCGACTGGCACGCGTCGCAGCTGAAGTCCAACAGCACGACGCCTATGATCGTGAATAGGATGCCCCACGTGTGGTGGTTACCGATAGGTGGCGCTGTCGGTGCATCGCCAGGATATGGCGTCGTGACGTCTTCGTCGTTCCCGACCGTCACATTGCCTGCGTAGTCTGCGATCGCGACGGCAGCGACGCCTAGCGGACTGTTTGTAACGTTGGCGCCACCTAGCGCCGGCGGGACGTAGACACTGTAGATGTCTCCGAGCATGACGCCGATCGTCTTGCCGTAGGGCACGGCGACCAGCCCGAGGGCGATGCCGACGGACAGGAGGAGGATGAACGGCCGTCGGCGGCCGAGGCGAGACCGACACCGGTCGCTCAACGACCCCATGAGCGGCACGAGCAGGAAGCCGAGCACGGGACTGATGCACCAGACGAGACTCATGTAGACGACGTGGACGCCGATCTTGAGCAGCGTGGGGCTGACCAGGGCTGTCTCGGCCGCGTAGCAGAACTCGATGCCGCACACTGCGCAGCTGAGCATGACGAGCTCCAGGCGCGTCTTCCGGCGGCTCACCTGGCGACAGATCATTACTTCCGGGTTCATGCCGTACGAATGAAGTGCAGGTGATTTTGAGACCTTGCTCCCTTTTTGGCAATTTTTGGCAACATGAACATTATTTTTGAACAGGGATATGACCATATATGACCATATATGAGGTGTACGATACTTATGCCCAGATTACAATGTCTGGTGGATGGCTAGGAGCACATACACGTGTCAGTGACGGAAGGATCCCGACAGCACATACACGTGTCAGTGACGGAAAGATCCAGACAGCACATTCACGTGTTAGTGACGGAAGGATCCCGACAGCACATTCACGTGTTAGTGACGGAAGGATCCCGGCAACACATGCACGTGTCAGTGACGGAAAGATCCCGGCAACACATGCACGTGTTAGTGACGGAAGGATCCCGACAGCACATTCACTTGTTAGTGACGGAAAGATCCCGGCAACACATGCACGTGTTAGTGTGCGGAAGGATCCCGACAGCACATTCACTTGTTAGTGACGGAAGGATCCCGGCAACACATGCACGTGTCAGTGACGGAAAGATCCCGGCAACACATGCACGTGTTAGTGACGGAAGGATCCCGGCAACACATGCACGTGTTAGTGACGGAAGGATCCCGACAGCACATTCACTTGTTAGTGACGGAAAGATCCCGGCAACACATGCACGTGTCAGTGACGGAAGGATCCCGAGAGCACATTCACGTGTTAGTGACGGAAGGATCCCGACAGCACATTCACGTGTTAGTGACGGAAGGATCCCGACAGCACATTCACTTGTTAATGACGGAAAGATCCCGGCAACACATGCACGTGTTAGTGACGGAAGGATCCCGGCAACACATGCACGTGTTAGTGACGGAAGGATCCCGGCAACACGTGCACTTGTTAGTGACGGAAAGATCCCGGCAACACATGCACGTGTTAGTGACGGAAGGATCCCGGCAACACGTGCACGTGTCAGTGACGGAAAGATCCCGGCAACACATGCACGTGTTAGTGACGGAAAGATCCCGGCAACACGTGCACGTGTTAGTGACGGAAGGATCCCGACAGCACATTCACGTGTTAGTGACGGAAAGATCCCGGCAACACGTGCACGTGTTAGTGACGGAAGGATCCCGGCAACACGTGCACGTGTCAGTGACGGAAGGATCCCGGCAACACGTGCACGTGTTAGTGACGGAAGGATTCCGGCAACACATGCACGTGTCTGTGTCTTCCCTCTTACTTTTCTCGAAATTGTTTTTGGGGTTTGACAAAAACGCCACTGAAAGCCGGCGACAAGACGGCAAGTAAAGTGTGCAGTTTTCATTAAAACATCATCGTAATTTTTCGCCCAGTGTGGTATTGCCTGTCTGACGTTTAGCACTGGTTTCAATTGGAAAATCAATAGTTTGCTGTACTGACGTGAGAGTAGTCGGTTGTGTCATCGTCACGAGGTGTCACCAGAGAGGACAGCTGGCGGGCGTACGGCGTGTCTTTGAGGTTCTTCAGAACTCGCAAGGACGACGTCAGGATGCCGAGAGACATGGCGGGAACGGCGGGTCGATTCGCTAGAGGTCGCTGTGGCGAAGGAAATGTCGCCAGGTGTTGATCTCACCCGCCTCTGACGGTTCTAATCGGCGTTAGCTGCAGCGGAGACGACATTTGAACTGTTTGGCTTCCCAAGTGCCCATCGTGACGGTCAAGTGTAACACTTGTTGCATTTATGTAACCCAAGTGCACACTGTAATACAAATATAATTCATAGTAAAATGTGAAATCCGTATTTTTACTAGACATTCTGTATAAATCCGTGTTTCGATTTTATACTTCTGCGATGAACACATGGAAATGTGTAATTTATCACTGCATTATTTCTGCTGTAAATTTGAAGAAATAAACATTTTAAAAACCCGTATTAAATACGGTTACTCAGTACGAATCGACTTATCCGCCTACATCTTTTAGACAATCGCAAATAAATATCTCTCGTATTGGCCAACAGTAAACAACAGCTAACGGAAATCAGATCAACTGTTGACCGTCGCAAAATCGGAGAATTTGCTCATGACATGAGAACCATGTACCGAGGTACGAACAGCAACTCGGGGCACAGACTTTCACCGACGCTTCCTGTGTGCAGCAGATCACGTGCTGATCTAGCGGAACGCTTTCTCTACCATTTTTCCTATAAAATCGTGAATATTCAAGTAAATCATACTGTTTACAACCGCTAGGCCTACTTACAACACTACTAAAAACCAAAACAGGCATCTTTGCTCCAATACTAGCGAACATCATTAGGCGTAATATTTCGATGGCGACACAAATCGGCGAAACCATCAGCTTTGTTCTGGCCGCAAGAGTTGGTTCTTGGTCACCTGTTGTTCACAAACCCGCGTCCGTGTACATTGTTGACAAGACCTTGTCATACACACCAGGGCGCCGGCTTCGGTCCGCCGACGGCAACATAATCACTGTGCCAAGTCATAAAATGGAACGGCAGACTCGACGTGGTTTCTCTGAGACGGCACCGCGCCTATGGATCGACTCGACAAAAGACATATCTTTGATTGACTTATTGCTTGCTTGCTTGCTTGCTTGATTGATTGATTGATTGATTGATTGATTGATTGATTTTAAAGCAGTTTTTGTTTTATGTGACCAGTTTTCAATACCTCTTCTATTCAGTAATATTTGTTATGTATTGAGCCACTACTTTATCTTAGAAAAGTGTTTGCCTTACATACTGATATTTAAATTTAGTATTCTATTTTTATTATATGTAGTAACATGGATAATATATTTGACACGAATAATTCTCACCTATATGTAAGCATTTGTATTATACTGATTTATGAATTTTATTATAATAATAATTGTTATCAATGTTATATTTTAAGCGCCTCTGAGCAAATTGTATTTCCGGATGTACGGCGCTATATAGATAAAGGTTATTAGTATATTATCAATGGCCAGATTACATAAATATATAACCATTTCTAAAGACCATCGATTCCACCGAACGCTTTTAAGACAACAGCTATATGCAAAACACCTATTTTTAACAAAACATTCATGCATCGTCGCAGAAGTCGCTAGTCGCTAAAGTGACAGCTGTCAATCAAATAAGATCAATCAAATATGTTATGAATTACGTTTTGTCAAACATCATGACTTTACTGGATATTCCATCCACACCTGTCAAATGAAATCATGATCGGATATTGTTTGATATATTTTGGCATTGTTTTTTTTTCAGTCGAACGTTCAATATGCAGCCGACAGGGACCAGACAGAAAGCATTGCTAACACATAATTTATGGAAAAAGAAGCCATTCAATCATCGAGAGTCCTACTTGTTTCGCCCATATGCATACCCGTTCCTGTAAGGTTATATATGTTGCAGTCCAACTCGATCGTGAATGCCGCTTAAGCGGGGTAATTGGGATTACCCTCAACGGTGGAAACACGTTATGTTTCGTCGCGTAGCGTAGCGTTGTCCGCTTCATTCAACAACAAGAAAAACTCGACTGCAAATGGCCTACCTGCGAATGCCTGCGCACACAATACTGTCATCGTCTCGTCTTGCAAGCCGCTGACTTCAAGAGAGACGATAGCTCATTTGCGCGGTCACAGACGTGGCCAACGAGGCGCGCCGTATTCCGGAAATTTGATTCTCATTTCCTTTAATGGAATCTGCTGTTTGTAGAATTAATTTGTCTGGTATTTGCCTCGAGTTGGATTCGGCGACACGTCCGAGCGATGCCCGGTGGTCGGCGCGTCGTCAATACAAGGGCCGCTAGTGTACGCCACACGTCACTGTCGCCGATGGTAATTGAAAGTTCCGTCGACGCTGTAATCAGATTTTCTATCAATTGGACAAATTTCGCGGAGCAACGCGGCGACGCATTGTTTGAGCGCGAGCATCACAGAGCGATATGCGAGCGGGAAACAGTAGCCGCGACGTCTCGCTGGGCCGAGACGTCACCGGCACAGCGTTGGTCGTGGGCGAGTCACCGTAATCAAAGCGATAAGACAACAGGCATTCTTGTCTCTGGAGTTTGTTGCCATGCAAAGTGCACAAACAAAGCAGCGGCAGCAGCAGCAGCAGCAGCAGCAGCAGCAGCAGCAGCAGCAGCAGCAGCAGCAGCAGCAGCAGCAGCAGCAGCAGCAGCAGCAGCAGCAGCAGCAGCAGCAGCAGCAGCAGCAGCAGCAGCAGCAGCAGCAGCAGCAGCAGCAGCAGCAGCAGCAGCAGCAGCAGCAGCAGCAGCAGCAGCAGCAGCAACACATTTAACGACAGCACTACATTACCAACAGCTTGCTGAATCAGAGTTGACCCATAACGTTAACTTAATTGACAAAATGTTGAACGTATTGGTTCTGCGTGCGGGTCAAGTTACATCGTGTTTGTGTAATAATTACAAGCGACACTCGTAGCGATTGGAACAGATGGCCCAATCAGACACCTGTCAGAAAATGTGATCGAGATGTCGCCAGTAAAAATGACACATTGGACGGGTCGATGCGCTTGTTACTGCATTAAGACGGTTTCGCTCTATAAACATGCGATTAGCACATTATCGCTGCACATTAGCACATTATCGCTCATACTGATTACGTCGGCACAGATGCGAAACACATTACGTTGCCGAAACACATTACGTTGCCGCGCGGCTTAAATTTATTGGCGCTGTTTTTTCTCGAAAAGTAACCTTTCGTGTTTGATGAAGAAACATCGGAGAGTTAGGAAAATAACAGAGCAAGGAATGTATTCGGTTACGTGTCTGCTCCTATCCAAGTACATTGGTATTTTGAATGGATGAGCTTGTACGTTCGTACGTACGTTTATAAGAAAACCATTTGATAAAAATATGATAAAAATTCAACAATGATTGAATTTAGGAAAATGCGATAGAAGGAAGAATAGTGTTGTGCGTGCGTGCGTGCTTGCGTGTGCGTGTGCGTGTGCGTGTGCGTGTGCGTGTGCGTGTGCGTGTGCGTGTGCGGTGTGCGGTGTGCGGTGTGTGTGTGTGTGTGTGTGTGTGTGCGTGCGTGCGTGCGTGCGTGCGTGCGTGCGTGCGTGCGTGCGTGCGTGCGTGCGTGCGTGTGCGGCCGTGTGCGTGCGTGCGTGCGTGTGTGTGTATGTATGACAGCCATTGTATCACAAGGGTGTGTGCCAGTTAACCAACACCATCCGGCCGAGGCTGGATTATTACCCAGAAATCGGGTCCTCCACAATATTCTCGAAGAAGAAAATACGGTAAGCAGACTCACCTAGAATGAAAGTTGTGTCGTCGACTTTTCTGTGACAATTCCGTCACCGTCAATATTCGTTGTCGCGGTACAGCCCAAACGTCGTCTTGAGAATATTTAATAGTCATCGGCTACAGGTGATGCATGATCAGTCTCAGGATCGACACTCGGGCGTCGTGCCTGGTCGCCGGCGCTCGTGCGGCTGGTTACTCGGCAACTCGCGAGAATGGGCGGGGCCTAGGTGCGCCAAGCGAATGCGCACGGCGGCAACTTGTGAACGCGCTAATCACGAAATTCGGATGTGCTGTAAGGACGCAAATTGGATAGTGGATTAGCGTCGTTATGTGATTCTGGGCAGACAGTCGTGTCGCCGGCGCTGCACTCGTTCAATGTTTGCCTCAACGACGTGCGAAAGTCCATATATCATTGGTTCAATTATTTATTTAAAAAACCCATAATTTTTAGGTTTTATTCAATGCAAATAAATCTATAGTGAAACGGGAACAAAGACGGAAGAAGAAGGGAAAAAATCGACGCCCGGTAACTGTGCTGGCGTCACCCCTGACTACTGGTATAAACAGGAGAGCAACAACAACTGTTTCTTTCAGGACTCCTGGAGCTGTCTGAGAAGAATTCTTGAAACAAAAAAATAACAATAATTATTGTAGAAAATCAATTAGTATGTTTAAAAATCAACTATTAAAAAAATAAAAAAAAACATTTTCAGATTCACAATATAAATAATTATATATGTACACTACTCATCATTAAATGTTCTACACAATACATTTTTTCACCGACTGTCTCAAATGAAATGTACACTCTGCGTGCTCATAATGTCATCTTCTCTCACCACCGTCCAGCTCTCTCGTGGTAATCGGCCAGCCCGTACAACGTTCTCTTCTCGGTTGACCAGAATGTAGTTCAGCATTCTCGGTGAATAAACATGTACATTCAGAGCTGTCTCTGTGAACTGTATGTAGGTACATAGTTGTCTCTGTGAACTGTATGTAGGTACATAGTTGTCTCTGTGAACTGTATGTAGGTACATAGTTGTCTCTGTGAACTGTATGTAGGTACATAGTTGTCTCTGTGAACTGTATGTAGGTACATAGTTGTCTCTGTGAACTGTATGTAGGTACATAGTTGTCTCTGTGAACTGTATGTAGGTACATAGTTGTCTCTGTGAACTGTATGTAGGTACATAGTTGTCTCTGTGAACTGTATGTAGGTACATAGTTGTCTCTGTGAACTGTATGTAGGTACATAGTTGTCTCTGTGAACTGTATGTAGATACAGTGTTGTCTCTGTGAACTGTATGTAGATACAGTGTTGTCTCTGTGAACTGTGTGTAGGTACAGAGTTGTCTCTGTGAACTGTGTGTAGATACAGAGTTGTTTCTGTGAACTGTATATAGATACAGAGTTTTCTCTGTGAACTGTATGTAGATACAGAGTTGTCTCTGTGAACTGTATATAGATACAGTGTTGTCTCTGTGAACTGTATGTAGATACAGTGTTGTCTCTGTGAACTGTATGTAGATACAGAGTTTTCTCTGTGAACTGTATGTAGATACAGAGTTGTCTCTGTGAACTGTATATAGATACAGTGTTGTCTCTGTGAACTGTATGTAGATACAGTGTTGTCTCTGTGAACTGTATGTAGATACAGTGTTGTCTCTGTGAACTGTATGTAGATACATAGTTGTCTCTGTGAACTGTATATAGATACAGTGTTGTCTCTGTGAACTGTATGTAGATACAGTGTTGTCTCTGTGAACTGTATATAGATACAGTGTTGTCTCTGTGAACTGTATGTAGATACAGTGTTGTCTCTGTGAACTGTATGTAGATACAGTGTTGTCTCTGTGAACTGTATGTAGATACAGAGTTGTCTCTGTGAACTGTATATAGATACAGTGTTGTCTCTGTGAACTGTATATAGATACAGTGTTGTCTCTGTGAACTGTATGTAGGCATAGTATTGTCTCTGTGAACTGTATGTATGCACAGTATTGTCTCTGTGAACTGTATGTAGGCACAGTATTGTCTCTGTGAGTCAAGTCTTTACACGATGGACCGAGATTGTCAAGCAAACCGACAAACCCAAGATTACAAGTTGAAAAGGAAATCATATGCTTATCGAGAGTCCATAAATTGTCCACATCTATGTGTGGCCCAGCCGCCCTTGTACAATATGCGTTAGTTTTGCTTTAAACATAATTCACTCTGCTGGCATTTATACAATCGGCAGACAGTTTGCTACATAAATAAAGGTAAAGGTGCGTTCTTATATAGCGCGGTATCCAGTTCTTGGGACTGCTCAAAGCGCTTTACACTTCACCCCCAGACATACCTGTTCATTCCAACAGGGCCCCTATGTACTATAGGTCGGTGACAAGAGTACAACGTATGCATATGTCAATGAGTGAACGGCCCCCTGTGTACTGTAGTTCGGTGACAAGAGTACAACATATGTGTGTGTGTGTGTGTCAATGAGTGAAGTGCCCCCTATGTACTGAATGTCGGTGACAAGAGTACAACATATGTATGTGTCAATGAGTGAAGTGCCCCCTATGTACGGTAGGTCGGTGACAAGAGTATAACATATGTGTGTGTCAATGAGTGAAGGGCCCCCTATGTACCGTACGTCGGTGACAAGAGTACAACATATGTATGTGTCAATGAGTGAAATGCCCCCTATGTACGGTAGGTCGGTGACAAGAGTATAACATATGTATGTGTCAATGAGTGAAGGGCCCCCTATGTACGGTAGGTCGGTGACAAGAGTATAACATATGTGTGTGTCAATGAGTGAAGGGGTCCCTATGTACCGTACGTCGGTGACAAGAGTACAACATATGTATGTGTCAATGAGTGAAATGCCCCCTATGTACGGTAGGTCTGTGACAAGAGTATAACATATGTATGTATCAATGAGTGAAGGGCCCCCTATGTACCGTACGTCGGTGACAAGAGTACAACATATGTATGTGTCAATGAGTGTAGGGCCCCCTATGTACGGTAGGTCGGTGACAAGAGTATAACATATGTATGTGTCAATGAGTGAAATGCCCCCTATGTACGGTAGGTCGGTGACAAGAGTACAACATATGTATGTGTCAATGAGTGAAATGCCCCCTATGTACGGTAGGTCGGTGACAAGAGTATAACATATGTATGTGTCAATGAGTGAAGTGCCCCCTATGTACGGTAGGTCGGTGACAAGAGTATAACATATGTATGTGTCAATGAGTGAAGTGCCCCCTGTGTACGGTAGGTCGGTGACAAGAGTATAACATATGTATGTTTCAATGAGTGAAGTGCCCCCTATGTACTGTAGGTCGATGACAAGAGTACAACATATGTGTGTGTCAATGAATGAAGTGCCCCCTGTGTACTGTAGGTCGATGACAAGAGTACAACATATGTATGTGTCAATGAGTGAAGGGCCCCCTATGTACCGTACGTCGGTGACAAGAGTACAACATATGTATGTGTCAATGAGTGAAATGCCCCCTATGTACGGTAGGTCGGTGACAAGAGTATAACATATGTATGTGTCAATGAGTGAAATGCCCCCTATGTACGGTAGGTCGGTGACAAGAGTATAACATATGTATGTGTCAATGAGTGAAGGGCCCCCTATGTACCGTACGTCGGTGACAAGAGTACAACATATGTATGTGTCAATGAGTGAAGGGCCCCCTATGTACGGTAGGTCGGTGACAAGAGTATAACATATGTATGTGTCAATGAGTGAAATGCCCCCTATGTACGGTAGGTCGGTGACAAGAGTACAACATATGTATGTGTCAATGAGTGAAATGCCCCCTATGTACGGTAGGTCGGTGACAAGAGTATAACATATGTATGTGTCAATGAGTGAAGTGCCCCCTATGTACGGTAGGTCGGTGACAAGAGTATAACATATGTATGTGTCAATGAGTGAAGTGCCCCCTATGTACGGTAGGTCGGTGACAAGAGTATAACATATGTATGTTTCAATGAGTGAAGTGCCCCCTATGTACTGTAGGTCGATGACAAGAGTACAACATATGTGTGTGTCAATGAATGAAGTGCCCCCTGTGTACTGTAGGTCGATGACAAGAGTACAACATATGTGTGTGTCAATGAATGAAGTGCCCCCTGTGTACCGTACGTCGGTGACAAGAGTACAACATATGTATGTGTCAATGAGTGAAATGCTCTCTATGTACGGTAGGTCGGTGACAAGAGTATAACATATGTATGTGTCAATGAGTGAAGTGCCCCCTATGTACCGTACGTCGGTGACAAGAGTACAACATATGCATGTGTCATTGAGTGAAGGGCCCCCTATGTACCGTATGTCAGTGACAAGAGTACAACATATGCATGTGTCAATGAGTGAAGGGCCCCCTATGTAACGTATGTCAGTGACAAGAGTACAACATATGTATGTGTCAATGAGTGAAGGCCCCCTATGTACTGTAGGTCGGTGACAAGAGTACTACAAAATCGCACGGTTTGTATTCAAATCGAATCGTAATTTTGGGCTTATAGTGGAATGGTCTGATGCAATTTTAGCGTTGGTTTGAATGGAAAAATCAATACTAATCTGCAGCCAGTGCAAGGTGGTGGGAAATAGGCGCGCCACCTAGTGAGCACGACCAGATCACGACGCATGCCCGGTTGATTCAGTCCACTGTATGGCGCCATTAACATGATCACGACGTGTACTGGTTGCTGGTTGCATTTCAACACGCTTAAAACCTCACCCAAGAAGGATTGCGCGCAGTGAAGCCGATTTCAAGTCGAATTTCAATTCAAATCCCCACTCTGCCTGCCTGCCTGCCTGCCTGCCTGCCTGCCTGCCTGCCTGCCTGCCTGCCTGCCTGCCTGCCTGCCTGCCTGCCTGCCTGCCTGCCTGCCTGCCTGCCTGCCTGCCTGCCTGCCTGCCTGCCTCTCTGTCTCTGTCTCAGTCTCAGTCTCTGTCTGTCTGTCTGTCTGTGTGCGTGCGTGCGTGCGTGCGTGCGTGCGTGCGTGCGTGCGTGCGTGCCTCTCCCCCCCTCTCTCTCTCTCTATCTCTCTCTCTGTCTGTCTGTCTGTCTCTCTCTCTCTCTCTCTCTCTGTCTGTCTGTCTGTCTGTCTGTCTGTCTGTCTGTCTGTCTCTCTCTCTCTCTCTCTCTCTCTCTCTCTCTCTCTCTCTCTCTCTCTCTCTCTCTCTCTCTCTCTCTCTCTCTCTCTCTCTCTCTCTCTCTCTCTCTCTCTCTCTCTCTCTCTCTGTCTATATATATATATATATATATATACGTCGTTCGGACATATAATATTATATTGATGACTTGATTCTAGAATCATATAAACGCAATGTATCTTTGACATTTTAATGGTCAGATAATAGGAATGTTAGTCGAGTAATTGGACTTTGCCCTATTTTACACATATCAAATTTAGAAGCGTATTTGCATGTGTGATTAATTATGTTGAACCTATTGACATAAATCATAACATCATATACGAAGGCGAAAGCGACACAAATGAAGCCGGTGCGTCATCAGGTGATAATAGTAGTGCAATGAGTTGGAAGACTCTCTCGCTGAGTCCGTGTAGGCGGAGACTAGATTTGTGTTGGTCCGAGTTGGTTAATCCCAGGTGACTACTCCTACCTACACACAAAAGCTGTGTGACAAATTATTAGATGGCACAACTTTATTCCAACTGGCTAAATTTGTCTAATTTAGCGTTTTTGCTTGATGTTAGGTTGTTTTATAGCCCCTAATCGAACCATGAACTAAAAATTAGCTCGGATTACTGGTATCGGTCTTTGACAGATCTAAATATGCCAGGAAATTAGCAAACCTATTAACATAAATCATAACATCATATACGAAGGCGAAAGCGACACAAATGAAGCCGGTGCGTCATCAGGTGATAATAGTAGTGCAATGAGTTAGAAGACTCTCTCGCTGAGTCCGTGTAGGCGGAGACTAGATTTGTGTTGGTCCGAGTTGGTTAATCCCAGGTGACTACTCCTACCTACACACAAAAGCTGTGTGACAAATTATTAGATGGCACAACTTTATTCCAACTGGCTAAATTTGTCTAATTTAGCGTTTTTGCTTGATGTTAGGTTGTTTTATAGCCCCTAATCGAACCATGAACTAAAAATTAGCTCGGATTACTGGTATCGGTCTTTGACAGATCTAAATATGCCAGGAAATTAGCAAACTATCTTGCGCGCGCATCTGGAAATATGGAATTAGCCTGGTCTAGCTTCTCTGTGTGAAACTGCTTTGACTTCATAGGGATGTGTTCCGGCCTAGCGAAAAAGCCAAATGTGGTAGCTTCGACATTGCAAATAGTTGTGATTAAAATATATGAAATTGTTCCGAGCACGAGTACTCGATAAACGGATAAGTCTGGTTTGCTTTCAGGGGCGTTGATATAACGTGAGCAATCGCTCAGTCAATGTCATCTCGGTTCACGAAACGCCAACAGTGTGGCTTATTAATGAGACAACGTCAAGTACTAATACGCCATTGTGACATAAATTACACGTGCGAGAGTGATACGCATCATAACAACTGTGAAGTGATATCGTCGTGACGTACTATCATATCAACTATCCTTGAGTGATGTATTGCAGGAAACAGCATTGTTAACACCAATTTGTCTTGCGATGAAAGTTTATATTCGTTTATTGCAATTTAACGGCACATTAGGGCTCAGGTAACAAAGTGATCAATTGATCGAAGTTCATAGGTCGAATGCAAAAGCGTACATTTTGTGCGGGCTTGTCAACGAATGCAAACTTGTAAACGACGATGGACTTATAAATTACGGCGGACTTGTAAACGACGATGGACTTATAAACGACGGCGTTCTTGTTAACGATGGTGGACTTGTAAATTACGGCGGACTTGTAAACGACGGCGGACTTATAAACGACGTCGGACATGTAAACGACGGTGGACTTGTAAATGACGGTGGATTTGTAAAGGATGGCGGACTTGTCTACTACTGCGGACTTGTCAACTGTGATCCGCTGCACTTGGTTCCATGTTTATTCAATGTATGCTAAATGCTGAATCAACGAGGGCTTATTCTTATTGAATAATCAATAAGAATAAGCTTTTATATGCATCTCTGTGGATGAATGACCATTCAATCTGTAATCATGTATAATGTCATGTTGTAAGCCTTGCCAGTCCGTTTAATGATTTATGCTACTATTACACACCAGGATTTGTCTTCAATTATACTTGGGTGGCTCCTAAGAGAGCGGCTTTTTAACCTTAGTGGGAGTCTCCCAGACCCTAATTTGATAATTGTATACTATATGTAATTATTATATGTATGCTTTTACGTACTCACTTGTTGAGTGATATGTATATGGGTCAAAATAAAGTGCATATGTTTGTCTGTCTGTCTGTCTGTACACGCTGTATTCTGGGCACGGACGACAGTCAGTATGCATCCGCCATTACATACAGAAGGAATCCCTAGAAAAAATTAATTGTGGAGTTTGGGTGTATTTGTGAGAGCGAAAATTTTTGAATGAGTGAGTGGAAGTGATGGTTTTGTGCACAGTAGCATCTGAGCTTTGAAATGATGCCATTTGTCAATTGGTATACCTGTTGTGTAAGGACACATTAGGCAGTATGTATTCATATTTTGGAAACCGGACAAATTTTCCATTGAGGCATAAGAACGTTATAATGGTCGTCTATGGTAAAAGTTACTGTGGTACGTGCCCATCTCTTGCATCTAGAGCATGCTAAAAACTCCCTCAAAAACATACAAAGGTTCATGATAATAATATTTATTTTATATAGCGCCACATCCAATACAGTTCATAGCGCTTTACAGAAAATATATACAATGCTTGTTATATCATAGATACAATTATATATAATATTTCGTTTTAAAATAATAATAATTACGTTGGGCATGTAAATATAAGGAGCATTCATGAATTTCACACAATTTGTTTGAACGGCGTGTACACAAACTATCGACTGGAATAAGACATAAGACAGGTAACAACACAGCAGTAGTGGTGGTGTTGCCTGCACCATTACTATGAGTAGTGGTGGTGTTGCCTGCACCATCACTATGAGTAGTGGTGGTGTTGCCTGCACCATCACTATGAGTAGTGGTGGTGTTGCCTGCACCATCACTATGAGTAGTGGTGGTGTTGCCTGCACCATCACTATGAGTAGTGGTGGTGTTGCCTGCACCATCACTATGAGTAGTGGTGGTGTTGCCTGCACCATCACTATGAGTAGTGGTGGTGTTGCCTGCACCATCACTATGAGTAGTGGTGGTGTTGCCTGCACCATCACTATGAGTAGTGGTGGTGTTGCCTGCACCATCACTATGAGTAGTGGTGGTGTTGCCTGCACCATCACTATGAGTAGTGGTGGTGTTGCCTGCACCATCACTATGAGTAGTGGTGGTGTTGCCTGCACCATCACTATGAGTAGTGGTGGTGTTGCCTGCACCATCACTATGAGTAGTGGTGGTGTTGCCTGCACCATCACTATGAGTAGTGGTGGTGTTGCCTGCACCATTACTATGAGTAGTGGTGGTGTTGCCTGCACCATTACTATGAGTAGTGGTGGTGTTGCCTGCACCATAACGATGAGTAGTGGTGGTGTTGCCTGCACCATCACTATGAGTAGTGGTGGTGTTGCCTGCACCATTACTATGAGTAGTGGTGGTGTTGCCTGCACCATTACTATGAGTAGTGGTGGTGTTGCCTGCACCATAACGATGAGTAGTGGTGGTGTTGCCTGCACCATCACTATGAGTAGTGGTGGTGTTGCCTGCACCATCACTATGAGCAGTGGTGGTGTTGCCTGCACCATCACTATGAGTAGTGGTGGTGTTGCCTGCACCATAACGATGAGTAGTGGTGGTGTTGCCTGCACCATCACTATGAGTAGTGGTGGTGTTGCCTGCACCATCACTATGAGTAGTGGTGGTGTTGCCTGCACCATCACTATGAGCAGTGGTGGTGTTGCCTGCACCATCACTATGAGTAGTGGTGGTGTTGCCTGCACCATCACTATGAGTAGTGGTGGTGTTGCCTGCACCATCACTATGAGTAGTGGTGGTGTTGCCTGCACCATCACTATGAGTAGTGGTGGTGTTGCCTGCACCATCACTATGAGTAGTGGTGGTGTTGCCTGCACCATTACTATGAGTAGTGGTGGTGTTGCCTGCACCATTACTATGAGTAGTGGTGGTGTTGCCTGCACCATTACTATGAGTAGTGGTGGTGTTGCCTGCACCATCACTATGAGTAGTGGTGGTGTTGCCTGCACCATTACTATGAGTAGTGGTGGTGTTGCCTGCACCATTACTATGAGTAGTGGTGGTGTTGTCTGCACCATTACTATGAGTAGTGGTGGTGTTGCCTGCACCATCACTATGAGTAGTGGTGGTGTTGCCTGCACCATCACTATGAGCAGTGGTGGTGTTGCCTGCACCATCACTATGAGTAGTGGTGGTGTTGCCTGCACCATAACGATGAGTAGTGGTGGTGTTGCCTGCACCATCACTATGAGTAGTGGTGGTGTTGCCTGCACCATCACTATGAGTAGTGGTGGTGTTGCCTGCACCATCACTATGAGTAGTGGTGGTGTTGCCTGCACCATCACTATGAGTAGTGGTGGTGTTGCCTGCACCATCACTATGAGTAGTGGTGGTGTTGCCTGCACCATCACTATGAGTAGTGGTGGTGTTGCCTGCACCATCACTATGAGTAGTGGTGGTGTTGCCTGCACCATCACTATGAGTAGTGGTGGTGTTGCCTGCACCATCACTATGAGTAGTGGTGGTGTTGCCTGCACCATCACTACTACACTCATATCCAGCTAACACGGGCAGTGCGAAATTTCATGCGGGCAACATTTTTGGACAACTGATTTACCTTAAAATGGTCGCCAATTGTGCAATTATGTCGCGCGTTGCTTGCAGTAAAATTATGATATCCCGACAACAGCTGAATTTGTGAATGAAATATGCTGTTAAAATTGCAGTGTTGCAGTTATTTTCTTAGTCTAATATTAATATTATATATTAAAATTGATTCAAGAGCAGGTCTTTCATACGGGCAATTTGCCCATATGAAAGGCCTTAAAAACCTGCTCATATGTCATGCAGACCTGTTTTCTCAACACACGTTTGTCCAGATTTTTCAGTTTTCACAATGCAAATAACGTAAACAATTTTATAACAGTATAACTTACGACTGCAGCCGAAAGATAGAAATGGCCTTAAATTAATTTGGAAGGCAGAAGGTAGGGCCTACTCTTGATAAATATGATCCTTTCTACATCCGGTTGATTAAGTTGCAATAAACAAGGACCCGGCATATTAAGTCATAACTACACTATGTTGCTTTGTCAAACTGACACCACGATGACGTCACAGACAAGACATTGGACACATACAAATAATACACTACATAAACATGTCTAAGGCGTACGTTGGTACCTGATAAAATTACAATTTGTAGATAGAACAGGTCTGCGCAAATAGTGTGAAAACCTTAATCGAGGAATTGCACATGGTCTCAATCGTCCAACGTTGTAGCCTTGTATGCTGTGTAGTACTCAGGAAGATGGTCTCAATCTTACAACGTTGTAGCATTGTATGCTGTGTAGCACTCAGGAAGATGGTCTCAATCTTACAACGTTGTAGCATTGTATGCTGTGTAGTACTCAGGAAGATGGTCTCAATCTTACAACGTTGTAGCATTGTATGCTGTGTAGCACTCAGGAAGATGGTCTCAGTCTTACAACGTTGTAGCATTGTATGCTGTGTAGCACTCAGAAAGATGGTCTCAGTCTTACAATGTTGTAGCATTGTATGCTGTGTAGCACTCAGGAAGATGGTCTCAGTCTTACAATGTTGTAGCATTGTATGCTGTGTAGCACTCAGGAAGATGGTCTCAGTCTTACAATGTTGTAGCATTGTATGCTGTGTAGCACTCAGGAAGATGGTCTCAGTCTTACAATGTTGTAGCATTGTATGCTGTGTAGCACTCAGGAAGATGGTCTCAGTCTTACAATGTTGTAGCATTGTATGCTGTGTAGCACTCAGGAAGATGGTCTCAGTCTTACAATGTTGTAGCATTGTATGCTGTGTAGCACTCAGGAAGATGGTCTCAGTCTTACAATGTTGTAGCATTGTATGCTGTGTAGCACTCAGGAAGATGGTCTCAGTCTTACAATGTTGTAGCATTGTATGCTGTGTAGCACTCAGGAAGATGGTCTCAGTCTTACAACGTTGTAGCATTGTATGCTGTGTAGCACTCAGGAAGATGGTCTCAGTCTTACAACGTTGTAGCATTGTATGCTGTGTAGCACTCAGGAAGATGGTCTCAGTATTACAACGTTGTAGCATTGTATGCTGTGTAGCACTCAGGAAGATGATCTCAATCTTACAACGTTGTAGCATTGTATGCTCTGTAGTACTCAGGAAGATGGTCTCAATCTTACAACGTTGTAGTCTTGTATGCTCTGTAGCACTCGGGAAGATGGTCTCAATCTTACAACGTTGTAGTCTTGTATGCTCTCAGGAAGATGGTCTCGATCTTACGACGTTGTAGCATTGTATGCTGTGTAGCACTCAGGAAGAAGATGTATGGTACAGTGCACTGGGATGGCCTGTATTGGTTGACTTCAGACAATAATATATACACCACTATTCAATGTTGTCGAACAAGATGATGCAAATGAGGCAACTATTTTTATAATAAAACTATTAGACAATGTCAAAAGAATAACAGGCCTTTATAAATAGTCCATTCTAAATAGTCCTTTATAAATAGTTTTTTATGAATAGTACATTTTACCTTGAAAATAGACGATTGGAGGCAATGCACCATAACTCATCCATTTACACGTGCACATGTGTAATTATACATCCAACCAATATCTAGACGACACAATCACGATTCTTCCACCATTCTTCTCCAGCCTTTTCCCACGGATGTTGTAAAAGGAAAACATGGTTTTGGGCATATTCACTTATTACGAGTGGTTTACCAGGAAAACTTCATTGCACACACAGCATCGTAGTTTCATGGACCGCGCCATACTATTAGATAACCACGGCCATGCTGCTTGCTACTAAGTTCAACTTACGCAACATGTTTTGGCCTTTGTTTATTAAACTTATCCCGTACTGACTTACCAGCTCACTTGATTGAGAGTTTGTGTTGCCTGTGCATACATCCGTCGTCCCTTTGATTCCGGTCGTAAACACTTTTTACGTCACAGCGGAAGTCTAGCTGCATCGATTTCCTAGAACTACCTTGCGCTTATTGGACGCCCTGATCAACATGGCAGCCGCCATGAGAACTGAGATTTGACCAGAATCTCCCACTTTTAGAATAAATTCTCAGTAAACCACTGGCACGATATTCGTAAAGTTCCAACTGGTTAGTTTTTATTAACTCTTGCATAGCCCCAAACCATGCCTTTTGTTTCGCTTAAAACCGTTTGTCACATTCCGTTCCTAGATATCTAACATAACTGAGCATAAAGCAGATATTCTTGTTAAGCATCGCAGGTTATACAATAAAAACGGTTAAACCGTATGTGTACCTAAAACAATGGAAGGAATACATTCATACGTAAAAGTAGTCACATGTGTGTTGACTTTAAAGGGAATGTGCGGCGATTCATTGGTTGACTCATCCGCAGCTGGTTGGGAGTTTCGTGTCATTAAATGCCAAAATTATCTTAATTTTGCTTATCAAAATACGTCTAAATTAAGAATGTTATACGCCATGTTTTAGTCCTTTTTACCGTGGTACAGTGGATATATTACAGCAGTACAGTGTATATATTTACCGTAGTACAGTGGATATATTACAGTAGTACAGTGTATATATTTACCGTAGTACAGTGGATATATTACAATAGTACAATGTATATATTTATTTACCGTAGTACAGTGTATATATTTACCGTAGTACAGTGCATATATTTACCGTAGTACAGTGTATATATTTACTGTAGTGCAGTGTATATATTTACCGTAGTACAGTGTATATATTTACCGTAGTACATTGTGTATATTTACCGTAGTACATTGTGTATATTTACTGTAGTACATTGTATATATTTACCGTAGTACATTGTATATATTTACCGTAGTACATTGTATATATTTACCGTAGTACAGTGTATATATTTACCGTAGTACAGTGTATATATTTACTGTAGTGCAGTGGAAATATTTATCGTAGTACAGTGTATATATTTACCGTAGTACATTGTGTATATTTACTGTAGTACATTGTATATATTTACCGTAGTACATTGTATATATTTACTGTAGTACAGTGTATATATTTACGGTAGTACATTGTGTATATTTACTGTAGTACGGTGTATATATTTACCGTCAGAAAATGTATAAAACAACACATTAAATGACCAATAAATCATCTGGTGAAAACCGTTATATTTACGAAGGTGAAAATACATTGGTCGTTCTTTAATTGCCGTAAAGCAATCTGTACAAATGTCGTAAAACTAGCATGTTTATTTCATCGCCAAAATATGTGTGTTTGAAAATATTAAGAGATGCCCCACCACGAAGGTAACAAGTCTTGTATGAGTAATATTAATAACCAACTGAGATATTACAAATACTAATAAATTCAGTGTCGCATTGCCGTTCAAATAACCAATAAAAAGACATTCCCTTTAAATATTATTAAACATTATTATGGCAATAACCGAAAACAGTGAATGGTTATAATAATTTGACTGATTACGATAATGATATTTTTTAATAAGTTTCTTAGGATGACGATCTGACGATGGAAACTGTTTTTCAATAAATAAAGTCAAAACAGATGCAGCACTGCAATGCACACAGTTTACCAGTTTATGTGACTATATATCATATCACGTTACCATGACAGTTATTACGTAGCTTCTTCGCACACCTTTTGCTAAAGTTCAGAGAGCATGGGGAGGTATTTTTTCACATTGTACCAATTATTGACCGGACACCATTACTTATATCGAGCCGAATTTGAATTTAGTAGGCCGACGTTTGTTTCAGCCGTTCCACCACCACACAGCCTCTCGGCAGAAATGTTCGTGAATAACCTGTTTCGCCACTGCATAAAGGTTAACATTAAATGTCTGACAGTGTAGCCTCTCTTCCCCGGCAGACCAACTTAACATATAATATAAGGATTAAGACATGCTGCAATTACTGTGCGAAAACTGTTCTTTCGTATAACTCCATCTTTGAAATGGGTTTATGGTCCACGGATGTGTATCACACATGGTTTTTGTCTTGGCGATAATGTTCACTAATGTCACACCCTACTGACCAGTGGGTATCCCGATTACTGGGCTATGGCACGGGAACCAACAAATAACCATATTTGTATACCATATTAACTTACTGGTCCTCCCAGTTACCGGGTGTACCACGAGGAGGTTATGCTAGAGTCTTGTCTGCGGCAAGAAGGGAGCCAGCTGACGGCTGCGGCTGAAATCGAGAGCGTGAATCTCATGCACTACAAACTACTCACTACACTACAGCAGTAGATGAGTCACACAGACCTGTGTCACCATCACGCCCCGGCGTTAAAGGACCCAACCAATGTCCCGATTATGGGACAAACACAATGCACATTAAAGAAATACATATGCTTTTGTTTAGCCAAAACACCAAAGTCTACTTTGACAGTTTTCATTGGCGGTTCAGAACAACAAGGACATCATGTACTTGTGTCAGATATCAGTTATCCAACCTGTGACGACTCTTACCAAAACAATCGATTAAGTATAACATTTGCATGTGCAATCTATCACCCTCGACCTTCACTTTCCATTATATATATAAGCCGTCAAAACTCGTCCATCGGAAATCGAGCGGTTGTTTCTCCTCTTCTCCTCTTGTCACCAACACTCGCGACTCGCGTGAACCCCAGAGGACCAACGTGGACATCGACAGGCGTTCAAAGGTAACTAAACGTGGACATGACACTAACAGTCGATTGGGCAACGATCTTTTATGAAAGTTAGCAGGAGACTTCTTCCCCAGAACCGTAACGCAGGTTAACGGCATATATAAAATGATATCTGTCTGCTGTGTTGCGGGTTTTGTGCTCGCGCATTGTGCTGACACGTGTTTGAAGATGTTTGGATTTTGATCGGAATTATTGTCATATTTTATGAATTAGACATTCAAATCAGCGCTTGTATTTTATTATGAAACGCTATTATAACTGTATTGTACAATTGTTACGTACAGCGAAATAACTTGTTAGACAGAGTTTTGCGAGCGCAGCCTGTGGATTGTGCTGCGAGCTTCTTCCATATGTTGCTGTCGACTGTCAGGATGGTTATTTTATTTCCAGTTCTTCTGTGTTTCTAGTTGAGTCTCCTCTCGTCAACTTTAAGGAATCTTCACAGATATCTCATTTCCCGGGCTTGGATTTGATCTTTATGTTTTCTGGAGAGTTGCCACAATTCGCCGCTTTGAGGAAATGTTCTTAGCTAGACCAAATTAAATGCCGATATTTGTGCATTGATTTGATCTCTCGTATTATTGTGTCAGTATTTCCCCTGTTGGCTTTGTCTTAGGCTTGCAGAAAGAAATAAAAAAACGAAATTATTCCAATATGCAGGTTTCTGTGGTGTCTTTGTGCGATGTATTTCTTCCTCAACGCTTGTTTTTTCTTCTTTTTTCTGCAATTTGTTTTAAACATTTACGATTATGCGTGATGTTTAAACCATTAACCTATTTTAATGTCAACACAACATAGAACTAGCAAAAAACACAGATGTTATTTAATATCCAACCTACCATTGTTATATTAATGCATCATTATTTTGTTTATTTCACATTGTGTACAAGTCAATATGTACGGTGTACGTAATTGATTAAATAACACCATGACATATCAACAGAACGTGGTGTTTTCTGGTTAATCTAACTAAAATATGACGAGTTGTCGACGAGATGAGATCACCACGAATGACTGTGCCACCCCGAATGACTGTGCCACCACGAATGACTGTGCCACCACGAATGTCTGTGCAACCACAATGACTGTGTAACCACGAATGACTGTGCCACCACGAATGACTGTGCCACCCCGAATGACTGTGCCACCCCGAATGACTGTGCCACCACGAATGACTGTGCCACCACGAATGTCTGTGCAACCAGTACGCTACATTTTCTACGCGACATGACGTGGAATAGAAACTTGCCACACGAGTTACGACATCCTGGGAGTGGTCGAACAGATACCTCAGACAGACATCAGACCTGTCCAATGAAGAGCCGTCAATCTTCGGATTTGGTTTCATCCGAATTAATCACAATATTCAGGAAACTGGAGTTGGTTGAATATCATCATCATCAATGACACGTTCCGGTGTTCTGTCGGATATTTTCGGCAAAAAATCTTCTCATTTATCTTATTTCCCACTGTATTACCGCTCAATTTCTCGGTGGTTTGTGGCATGAATGACTAACTCTGCCACACATGATATCAGAGAGGTCTACCATTAATATCGTTGTTTTAGTTTCTTTGCTACTACTTTATTGCCCGCTATCTTTTGGTTTATATTTTTTTAGTTTAAAGTTCGGTAGTATTCGTCGGGTTTTCCAGTAGCATTAACAGTAGCAACGGCAGTACTAACATTAACAGTAGCAACGGCATTAACAGTAGCAACGGCAGTACTAACATTAACAGTAGCAACGGCAGTACTAACTTTATTATCACCACTAGTCAATGCGGTTTCTTTTTCTTTGTCGACGTTTTCTGTTCGTTGCTATTCGGATCACCAAGTTGTACTGAACCATTTGTCTTCATCCACAGACTTGTCTAAGTTCCGTCATTGATCATTGCTGCTGTTCGGCCTCCTGATGTCCAGCTACGCCGTCTTCATGTTGACCACCGTCTTGTGGGTGACAGCCGTACTTGTGTCCGGTGGTAAGACGTCTTCACTTGCTCGTACCGATGTCGCACGGTTGGGGGGGGGGTAATTAATGAATTGCATGCTTAGTTAAATCTGCACTCGTTTTTATGCAAATATTACAAGTCAGATTCGTAGGTTGGGACATTACCACTGAGGTTGGGACATTGCCACTGAGGTTGGAACATTGCCACTGAGGTCGGAACATTGTCGCTGAGGTTGTAACATTGCCACTGAGGTTGGGACATTGCTACTGAGGTTGGGACAATGCCACTGAGGTTGGGGCATTGCCACTGAAGTTGGAACATTGTCATTGAGGTTGAGGTTGAAGATGAAATATAACGTTTTTCATTGGATGATTTATTTATCCATTAAATCCCGTTTTATTCAATTTCTGCCAGTAATTATACTAAAGTAACTAATACACGAAGTATAACATTAATACATGAAATATAACATTAATACATGAAATATAACATTAATACATGAAGTATAACATTAATACATGAAATATAACATTAATACATGAAGTATAACATTAATACATGAAGTATAACATTAATACATGAAATATAACATTAATACATGAAGTATAACATTAATACATGAAGTATAACATTAATACATGAAGTATAACATTAATACATGAAGTATAACATTAATACATGAAGTATAACTTTAATACATGAAGTATAACATTAATACATGAAGTATAACTTTAATACATGAAGTATAACATTAATACATGAAATATAACATTAATACATGAAGTATAACATTAATACATGAAGTATAACATTAATACATGAAGTATAACATTAATACATGAAGTATGACATTAATACATGAAGTATAACATTAATACATGAAGTATAACATTAATACATGAAATATAACATTAATACATGAAGTATAACATTAATACATGAAGTATAACTTTAATACATGAAGTATAACATTAATACATGAAGTATAACTTTAATACATGAAGTATAACATTAATACATGAAGTATAACATTAATACATGAAGTATAACATTAATACATGAAATATAACATTAATACATGAAGTTTGACATTAATACATGAAGTATAACTTTAATACATGAAGTATAACATTAATACATGAAGTATAACATTAATACATGAAGTATAACATTAATACATGAAGTATGACATTAATACATGAAGTATAACTTTAATACATGAAGTATAACATTAATACATGAAGTATGACATTAATACATGAAGTATAACTTTAATACATGAAGTATAACATTAATACATGAAGTATAACATCATGTACTCTGAGATCGATCAAGTCAGATGATTGGGTCATTTTAAATATACAAAAACACCAAATAGTTGTGTATCACTTAACCAATGAAAATCGTTGTTCATTCCCTTTAAACCTTTGTCACCGTCACTTGTGTTCTCTGCCGACAGTCGCTGCCAATGGGTGTCCGCGTCGACCGCATCCTCTCGGTGAGATAGCATTCTTCTTCTTGTCATTGTTATCTTTTTTCTGTTATTGTTGTTTTCGTTCGTGTTGTTGTTGTCGTCGTTGCTATTCTCGCAAAAATTTGACGTGTGGTTGTCGTCGTCGTCGTCGTCGTCGTCGTCGTCGTCGTCGTCGTCGTCGTCGTCGTCGTCGTCGTCGTCGTCGTCGTCGTCGTCGTCGTCGTCGTCGTCGTCGTCGTCGTCGTCGTCGTCGTCGTCGTCGTCGTCGTCGTCGTCGTCGTCGTCGTCGTCGTCGTCGTCGTCGTCGTCGTCGTCGTCGTCGTCGTCGTCGTCGTCGTCGTCGTCGTCGTCGTCGTCGTCGTCGTCGTCGTCGTCGTCGTCGTCGTCGTCGTCGTCGTCGTCGTCGTCGTCGTCGTCGTCGTCGTCGTCGTCGTCGTCGTCGTCGTCGTCGTCGTCGTCGTCGTCGTCGTCGTCGTCGTCGTCGTCGTCGTCGTCGTCGTCGTCGTCGTCGTCGTCGTCGTTGGCATTGCTGTTTGCTTGCATAATTTCCATTACACACCAAATAATACACGATAATACACCCATGTGTGAGCGATAATACACCCATGTGTGAGTGATAATACACCCATGTGTGAGCGATAATACACCCATTTGTGAGCGATAATACACCCATGTGTGAACGATAATACACCCATGTGTGAGCGATCGATCAAGCTGAACTCTCTTAAACGTACATAGTCTGGTCGTTTCTATCGAAAACATTATTGTATAAAGTATAAAGTATGTAGTATAAACTGTAATTATTCAAGCATATTGACAGCCCAAATGAGTTTTAATTAACCACATTAAAACGTAATTTGACGGTTACCTATTTATGAATACCAACTTTGCCGTTCAGAATGCAACGTCAACAAGACGTTCGGAACGAAACATTCACATTAAACAGATAACGGTCAAATAATATTTTACAAATGTTGACTCATTAAAATACATTTGGGCGGAGAGGGTGCTAGCATGGATACTTTTTATTCGTGTTAAAATAAACAAAGTAGACGTTTCAGTAAACCAGGCTGTGTAAATCGACTTATCTTTTACTGGGCCCGCACCTAAATCCGTTAGGCTATCCATTTTTGTTTGTTTGTTTGTTTGTTTGCTAACGTTAACTAATATGCTTCAAAGGAGTGTTATCCATACATCAGCAGGCTTTTCCCAATTACTGAGGTTTCTTAGCCGCACATAAACCAATCAACATCGGCATTCAAATCGATAGCACT
>OY759263.1:61037885-61052885 GCA_963662155.1 Lamellibrachia columna
CTGAGTAGGTACTGGCTGTCTATCACGAGATCTGGGTACGTACCGGCTGTCTATCACGAGATCTGAGTAGGTACTGGCTGTCTATCACGAGATCTGGGTACGTACCGGCTGTCTATCACGAGATCTGAGTAGGTACCGGCTGTCTATCACGAGATCTGGGTACGTACCGGCTGTCTATCACGAGATCTGAATAGGTACTGGCTGTCTACTATCACGAGATCTGAGTAGGTACTGGCTGTCTATCACGAGATCTGGGTACGTACCGGCTGTCTATCACGAGATCTGAGTACGTACCGGCTGTCTATCACGAGATCTGAATAGGTACTGGCTGTCTACTATCACGAGATCTGAGTAGGTACTGGCTGTCTATCACGAGATCTGGGTACGTACCGGCTGTCTATCACGAGATCTGAGTAGGTACTGGCTGTCTATCACGAGATCTGGGTACGTACCGGCTGTCTATCACGAGATCTGAGTAGGTACTGGCTGTCTATCACGAGATCTGGGTACGTACCGGCTGTCTATCACGAGATCTGAGTAGGTACCGGCTGTCTATCACGAGATCTGGGTACGTACCGGCTGTCTATCACGAGATCTGAGTAGGTACTGGCTGTCTATCACGAGATCTGGGTACGTACCGGCTGTCTATCACGAGATCTGAGTAGGTACCGGCTGTCTATCACGAGATCTGGGTACGTACCGGTTGTCTATCACGACTAAACTGGCATTCTGGGCGGTCGTGCTTTGGTCCGATTGCGTCATTGGCTACGGCTGTTTGGAAAATAAATACACACACACACACACACACACACACACACACACACACACACACACACACACACACACACACACACACACACACACACACACACACACACACACACACACACACACACACACACACACACACACACACACACACACACACACACACACACACACACACACACACACACACACACACACACACACACACACACACACACACACACACACACACACACACACACACACACACACACACACACACACACACACACACACACACACACACACACACACACACACACACACACACACGCACACTAAATAACGAATGGTTCACACACATCTAACCGTGATCTATATAAAAATGAAATGTTTTTTTTTTGGGTGTTGCCCTTTTGACAATTGAAATTTTACTTCGAATTTGCTCTTATTGTTGTCCACGACATTTCACCCGTTCGTCTAATATGGCAGTGCATTAGTATTGGACGTTTTGTGTGCTAAAGGATGATACAACAGTCGTCGTATTGTTATCATCAACGGAGATATCATTGGACACCATATTGTTATTATCTACAGCTAACCACTTGAAACTGTGACAAACATGTGCTATTACTGCCACGCTTCAACGGTCTTAGATACAAATTGCGTTGTCGTTCCCCAGATGGCGGCTTTTCAAATACTAATTCTACTCTGATCCGCCAGGTGTCAACCAGTATCGCGTTCAAAACGGCGAACACCTGATCCTGAGCCTGTTGCCGAGCACCGTGTATGCCGACACGTCGCTGCGTTGTCCCTGATCGTCCTCAGCCCAGGGCAGATGGAAATGCCGTGTAACTGTAGTTCGCTTTAATGTTCTGGAATAAACCCATGCTTAATAAAGGCTGTTGGCATTTCGTCGGACCTGTAATGTTTCTCTCTTTATTACACGTGCATTCAGTAGTGGTGACCGGGTCTAGTTGTTACAATTTTCAGTTAAAGTAACTTTTTTGTGAAAAGTATGTTAGATGCATTATTTCTGTCAATGTACACATTAAATTTGTTATTCGTGTTAATAAAATGTGCAATTCCATTGAAATGTCGTAGATGTGTGAAGTTTCTTAGGCGCGATCGACTGTAAAAAAACAAAGCAAGTTGTTACATCATACGGAGCAGGATGTTATAGCAAAGAACGTGTGGCTCGCAAAGCAAGTGTCACTCTGCAAGTTACTGTTATTACACATTAACTGGATTATACACACTTATACATCTTATACACAGTGTGAATAACATGTAGGTGTTGATAGCTTCTTATATTAAGCTTTTAATTTTTTATTTTCAAAGGGGACTCATTCTCCGGACTCTTACATTACAAACAATTGTGATTGGAATATAAATTATAGAATGAAGTATGAAATAGTGAATGACAATATAAATATATATATATATATATATATATATATATATATATATATATATATATATATATATATATATATATATATATATATATATATATATGTAATGTGACTTCTGTTTGATTGAATGATACACGCACGTACTCACGCACTCACGCACTCACGCACTCACGCACTCACGCACTCACGCACTCACGCACTCACGCACTCACGCACTCACATCCATATTTCATGAATCGTGCAATTTGTATTAATTTCTCAAATAGAGCTGTGCTCAAAATTGAACAATATTGTCATCCAAGGCAAAACACCCAGATGGCAAGTGGACAAGGAAGCCATTGGCTTATCGAGAGTCCAACAAATTTCCTTCAATGTTTAACCTGCCCTTCTGAGATATTTATCAATTTTGTTTGACGCTGCTAGCATTGACAGTACTGGTTATAAACCAGCACGCTAGACTTCACAAGTGAAATAAAACGTTCACACGTCGTGGTTAAATAAATGTAGTTCTTTCAGTCGTTGTGAGCACACAATTCGCTGGCTGAACCATCGGTACGAGCCACCCGAGCATTGTTACAGTTGTAAAAACGCGCCCCAGTATATTTGTTACAGTTGTAAAAACGTGCCCCAGTACAACTTGCCACAAACACACAATTTTTGCAGTTGAACTCACGTGGACGATAATCAATCCTGAATTTCAATTTAACTTCTAGGCATAACCCCTTATACTATATAGTAGACAAGTTTCAAGTTTAATTCACGAAACATAAACAGTGGCTGTGTGAGGCGATATTATGTGAGCATACCAACAAAGTTTTAGATGGTTAAAAAGTCATTTTTGTCCACATCTCGTTAATTTCGTCTTGTTAACTACCGATTTTGGACAGTGTATCCGCTGGTGGACCTCCGACCAACTACTGTCGACGGTGACTCCACATGTGTGCTATGTTTTCGTAAAACGCTCCTGTAACAACTTGCCCCTGTTTACAACTTGCCCCTGTTTACAACTAGCCCCGGTCTCCCATACGCTCTGTCCAATACAAGGGCAGTTATGATTTCATAATTTAACGGGCGTACGATGCATCTATTTATTTATGTTGAGAAGCGGTCATTGCGTACGAAATGGCGCGAGCGATGGTGACGGGACGATTTCTTTACATCCTGACGCGGTCATCCCGTACAAAGTGGCACGCGCGATGGCGACGGGACGATTTCTTTACATCATAACGCGGTCATCCCGTACAAAATGGCAGACGAATATTTGAATTGGTTTTAAGTCGACTACGACGTTAGAGAATATCGTCCCCAACTTTGAATTTGCTAAAATCATTAGTGGTGTGAAATAAATATAAAATGGTATATTTGTGATCTGCATTTCCCGTGTATTTGTGCTACTCCCTACTATCGCGAACGCAAATGTTTCATTTGATATACATATATCAAATGATACATTTTGCGTTTAATTCAATAACTACTTATAAGTAGTTGTTGAATGCATGTGAACGCACACGAAAATCCCCATGCATCGTAGGTATACGGTGGGAAGCTCTCGAGTAGTGTGCCCCTCCTATATAATACCTTTGTATGCGGGCGTGCGTGCGTGCGGGCGGGCGTGCGTGCGGGTGGGCGGGCGGGTGTGTCATTTGTACCTTCATTGTCGAGCCGATCACAGTGTGAGAATGTGCACTCGTTTATAATATTGGCTTGTATGTATCTTGCACAACCTGCATCTCTAAAATAGGCAAAAAAGAAATTCACAAAAGACCATCAGATATTATGTTAACTCAATGCATGGTCGCTAGGTGGCGCTGTAAGTTGACGATCGTCGGACAGTGCCTGTGTGTGGACGCGTCCATCTCTTGCTGGCTGGTCATGCGACTGGATTTAATTTGAGAAGGCACATGTGGGAAACAATACAGAGGAGATACCTCAACGATGACGCATACATCCCTGCTATTACTGATACATCTTTCTTAGCAATTCGCTTATTTAGTGAGTCATTAATTTGCGTAAATTCGTTGCGCAAAACAAATTTTTTTCTCATCCGGAGAGGTCGTCACAGATAGCTTCAGATAGCGTCACATCATGACCTGATGTATAAAGGGAATCGTGACCTCGACCATAACTCAATGTCACGCGGTGTCGTTTCATTCTCTAGGTCGTTGTGGTTAAACTGGCCATGCGTTCGACCTCGCGTTATCTCGACTGCCTCGTCCCAGGGCTACTGGTAGCGGGTTATCTCACCAGCACCGATTACTCAGCATTGCACGTTGACCGAATTTCGTAATAAGGCCACGTTGCACTGTGGCGGATGCAGGAGAGCTTCGGAGGGGGGGGGGGTCGATTGTACTCCCCTTATCACGGGGCTTGTTATTGAACCCCCGATTCACAGAGGCCCTTTGGTTCGGTCTGCCCGCTGGTGGACGCAAAGAGAGACTAAAATAACCCAGAATATATAACAGAACTGCGCTGCTAGCATAAATCAGTACAGATTGGGTCATTTCACTTTCAATATTTTGTGGACCTTCACAGTAGAAACCCCTTCAACAATCATAGATATGTCCGATTACAATAGCTTGAAGCCCCTAGAACCAGCCTCTTTGGCTGTCCTTTATGGCATTCCGTGTAATGTGTATTCATGTTTGAATCTCTTTTTACATTTCGTGTGTGTCTTGTGGTGCGAATGTCTTCAATTTTAGAAAGAACTCGAGGTACACATAATAACAAGACCTGCGAACAACAACACCCACACCTACAAACAACAACACCCACACCCACACCTACAAACAACAACACCCACACCTACAAACAACAACACCCACACCTACAACCAACAACACCAACACCTACAAACAACAACACCCACACCTACAAACAACAATACCCACACCTACAAACAACAACACCCACACCTACAAACAACAACACCCACACCTACAAACAACAACACCCACACCTACAAACAACAACACCCACACCTACAAACAACAACACCCACACCTACAAACAACAACACCCACACCTACAAACAACAACACCCACACCTACAAACAACAACACCCACACCTACAAACAACAACACCCACACCTACAAACAACAACACCCACGCCTACAAACAACAACACCCACACCTACAAACAACAACACCCACACCGACAAACAACACCCACACCTACAAACAACAACACCAACACCTACAAACAACAACACCAACACCTACAAACAACAACACCCACACCTACAAACAACAACACCCACACATACAAACAACAACACACACCTACAAACAACAACACCCACACCTACAAACAACAACACCCACACATACAAACAACAACTCCCACACCTACAAACAACAATATCCACACCTACAAACAACAACACACACACACACACACACACACACACACACACACACACACACACACACACACACACACACACACACACACACACACACACACACACACACACACACACACACACACACACACACACACACACACACACACACACACACACACACACACACACACACACACACACACACACACACACAAACAACAACATCCACACATACAAACAACAACATCCACACTTACAAACAACAACACACACCTACAAACAACAACACCCACACCTACAAACAACAACACCCACACCTACGGTCTCAGTTGAAACTTTCATTTAGTCTATCGCGGTTTAGGTTAGTTTGTGTTCACGTATGCAGTGCGTTAATAGTTTAAATAATTTACCTGCACAGACGGTCTAACGGAAGAGTGTGTATAACCATCGACAGAGTTGACTTTTATCGTTAGATCGGGTAACTTGCGTAAAAGGACCATTAGCTGCATAGTATAATATAACATAGTATAGTGTAACATGGTATAGTATAACATAGTATAGTATAACATAGTATAGTATAACATAGTATAGCAAAACATTAATCGACAGCGTAGAGAAATGTGTAATTTTTTATTGATAAAATATAATGTACAAGTCAGAATTAGTGTATGCTGCATAAACACACATTATCTGAACCAAACAATGTTAAGTGAATTGTGTGTAGTTAATTGTCGCGATGATGTTCGTAAAACAAGTTCTGGCCTAAAGAGAATGTACGACGGTTTTTATTGGCTGATTTATTGGCATGCCAAAATACACAGTAGAACGGTTTTTATTGGCTGATTTATTGGCATGCCAAAATACACAGTAGAACGGTTTTTATATGTTGTAAAACTTGGCTATTTTATTTCATCGCCAAATTGCGTACGTTTGAATATATAAGGAAATGAAAGATCACAGTAGTAGCCATGCTTATAATAACGGAGCCGAACGTAACGTAGCCGAGCTCTCGACTAGTCGGTTGCCGTCCCGCCTGAATTCGAAACTGTACCGGCTGATCTCTAAGCAGGCCTGTACTATTTATTTTTACTATAGCATCCATTATACCCAGTGGATGCTGCATGAACGGAGCCGAATCTGCCAAGACATAACATCGTGGGGTATGGACAGAACGGGCCAATAACTGTTTTGAATAAGGGAACTGTTCGCTTACATCTTCGTTGCTAGACAAAGCTTTGATGTCTAGACATGCTGACATCTGGTGATTACTCGAACATGAATGGTTCGAGTTTTAATCTTTCAGATGCGGTTTGGTAACGGAGTCGAAATAAAACAACGGGACAGGCAGTTTGTCGATTTCAAAATCATTTTTGTGAGATGATACACACAGATATATCAATATTAAGCCTGATTATGTTATTGTGATGACACGTGATGATAATGTCAAAGTCCTCGCGTAAGGCGTCCACTGTTTAACATCTTTCACACAAAAATAGCGTTTATGTGGCGCAGCATTTTAGCACATGTTCCATTGTAAACGTATTTAATTTGGTTCGTTATGCTTTTAATTGCCAACACACGTCATGCGTAAACGATGCCACATATTATCCTCTTGTGAAATGATACGGCATTTCGCAAACGCTTGTAGGAACAGTGACATGAAATGCACATTTACTGAAGAATCACCCACATATCATTGCCGCAACGTCAGTCCGTAAAACAGTCGACAGAGGACGATACAGAACTGACACAACATACAAACCTAAATGTGGATGACATTATGGAGCTGTTGATGTTAATTGTCACAACTACATATTTTTTTTTTTTTTTAGCTTCACGGGCACGATTTATGAGCAGACATTTGGCAGAGCAATGGGATGTCCAGTATTACAAAAAAAAAGCTATACGGATTATTTATGACCTTAATTACCATGATCATACATCTGTATTTTTCCACAGCTCAAAAATACTTAAACTTCATGATTTAGTTACATACAAGACTATGATTGTACTCTATAAAGCAAATAATCACTCTATAAATGGTCGGGTTCAAGCATTCTGTAAACCAACCGAAGCTATACACATGTATGGTACCAGACAAAGCAAACTGTTTTATGTTAAAAAAAAAACCACCACCCTCAGACTACTGTCACTCACTGTCAAAGGTATAAATACGTGGAACAATTTAGCAAATGAAATAACTCAGCTACCAAGTTTAACACAATTTAAAAAACATTCAAGTTGTCATTACTTACAGCATATTTATAAACTTTAATTGAAAGTTATGTCAATCAGTTAATGCATGATTAGCACAAGCACCACTGTAATAAGTTTATAAGTGAATTGTGAATGCTATTTTGTATTGAATTTTTTACTTATATTGCATTTATTTAGTTTGAGAAGGGCATAGCACCTTATAAGTCGTATGACTTCAGCTATGTCCCTTCAGCAGCAGCAGCACACCATACTATACACCTGTATTATGTTGTTGTTGTTGTTGTTGTTGAATAAAACTTTCACTTCACTTAACTTCACATGTAATGGCCAATCTCTTCATGACCTGGTTGGGACAGAAAGCCATTCTCACAGTGTCAATAACATGCAAACCGAAACTATGAAAGAGACACGTGGATGATGTGATGGAAGTAGTGAGGAAGGTGTGTGAGCAAGAACAGACACATCACATCAACGGCATAGACATCACAGGCAGCATAACGTTCACATGCGAAGAATAGAGCGATAATTCCTACCTTTCCTGAACACACTTATAGTACGAAAGTGGGGTGGAACAGTGAAACTCACAGCGTATCGGAAAGACTCACTCTGGCGGCCAGTAGTTGAACTCTCACCGTCCGCTACATCAGAAACTGAGGGTCAGCAAAACGTTACTGGATAGATACAACACCATCGTATCAGAACGGTAGGACAGAGAGAAAGAGGTGGAGCACTAGAAAGATGTGGCTGCCCAAGTTGGACCACAACGAAGATGAATGAACAGCAAAGTCAGAAGGAAAAACCAAAGAAAGGAAGAACAAGGACCCGATAAAAGGTATAGTCACTCTCCCGTCTCGTACGAGAACACGTACAGCGGATGTTACAACATCGTGAGAACTGAAGAGGCCATATGAATCAGAAAGACGACTCCAATCACGAATGGAGACTAGGGGGGTATGGACAGCTTGCTATGCCAACTGGCGAGCAGAAGAAGAACTAGTCGTCCCAGAATTCCGTTCCCGATGAAGGCTACCGACGGTTGTCGAAATGTTGAGCAAATAAATGTCAATAGTCGTTACTTCATTATTCTCTACTTTATGACAATTTTCACGAAGATAAATGTACACCAGCAGTACAGATCTACACATGAAATGAATATTGTTAATTTAATAAGTTAACAGAATGGAGGCAATTTACTTATACGAAACATCGCTATACCTCCCTACGAGTTAGCCATTGAAAATCAGCGTACATTATCTTTATTGACGGCATTTCCTTTACGTCATGGTCAAATGTATGGAATAGTCTGTTCGCAGCCTTGCTGTTGCATCGTTTAGATACCAAGCGTTATCATTGGCTACCGAGAAATGTCATAGCCAATATAACGTCGCCAATGTTTTTAATTTGATGAAGGAACATTAAAACAAAAGACACCAGCCATGAATCGTTGTTCAAAAGGTTCGTGGATAAGTAGAAAACCACGAACCATGACCACACAAATTGTTTTGTTTTTTAAGATGTTTAAAGTAAATATTGCTGTCAATGTCTTTATAACTCAAACAATAACTAAACGACAACTGCTCCATCCTACTCTTTATCAAATCCCTCAATTCAGCTATTTCAGTTCAGTGTATTTATGTAACAGCGCCATATGTTAAATTACATAAAACGCTCATTACAGAGCTGTAACATGGTTCTGGTAACACGCATGAAATATAAGACTGTGTCACTTCATACAACCTATATCTCAACATCACTAATACGGTACAACGTAGTGGTCTTTTGTGAATGCGACGAAATACACCCGGCTTCTCTGTTTTCACAATGGGCTGACTTTTTTGACAGAAGTGTTCCAGTGAAGACAAAACTCTTGTCATATTATACTCATGTTCAGCATTTAAGTCCAACCTAGGAAGGCAGCCATGACAAATTTGGTTGGGCAACCAGAGTTACCAGCGTAATTAAATATACAGATTGGAAATATATGTAAGTAATAATCAGACAAAAAAACTTATAATAATGTATATGTATATGTATATGTATATGTATATGTATATGTATATATATATATATATATATATATATATATATATATATATATATATATATATATATATATATATATATATATATATATATATATATATATATATATATGTATATATGTATATATATATATATATATATATATATATATATATATATATATACATATATATATATATATATATATATATATATATATATATATATATATATATATATATATATATATATATATATATATATATATATATATATATATATATATATATATGTATATATATATAATATATGTATATATATATATGTATATAATGTGTATAATATACATTATATATATATATATATATATATATATATATATATATATATAATGTGTATAATATACATTATATATATATATATATATATATATATATATATATATATATATATATATATATATATATACATACTTATATGTTAATGTTATGCAATGAGTACATTATACGATCCCCTATCTACATGTGCGTGAGAGCGTGTGACGAGCAGCCACAATTATCTCTACAAATGTGTGTGCGGCTATGGAATTACGTAGATTCGTATCTGTGTGTTCAGGTCGATGTTTCGTGGAAAGAACGCCGACGTCACACTGTGCCAACTGTTGTGCACAAACGCTTCTACAAGTCTCGCCAGCGCGCGTCTCAACTCACAAGTACCAACTAATGTCTGACATGAGCGAATATAAACATAATCTCGTAGTTCAACGAATACTAATGCATCATGTATTTCAACTGCCGCAGTACAGCCTATGTGGAAGCGGACGAAAATAATACCACACATTACGGTCTATAATTTATGATTTTAAACCAGCAAGGGCCAACTGCTACCGAATTAGTAATTATTCTTTAATACAGGTCACACATTTAAGCACCGATGGGTTAATGAATTAATTAGTAGTTTTGGGTAGTTTTATAATGGGCAAACTGGATAGACGGAATCTCTACAGGGTGATAGCAGAGTGGTCGCCTGATAGCTTGTACGCTAGGTCAAATGTCTTGTGGTGGATCTTGAAATAAACTTTTAATACATTCTGTTGATATTATGCTCCCTACCCTAATACAATATGAGCATTCAGAAGGGCTACGATACGCGTTGCTGTTCTCTAAATATATGTACAAATAGCATGAAACTGTGCTGCAGCTGCTGCTGCTGCTGCTGCTGCTGCTGCTGCTGCTGCTGCTGCTGCTGCTGCTGCTGCTGCTGCTGCTGCTGCTGCTGCTGCTGCTGCTGCTGCTGCTGCTGCTGCTGCTGCTGCTGCTGCTGCTGCTGCTGCTGCTGCTGCTGCTGCTGCTGCTGCTGCTGCTGCTGCTGCTGCTGCTGCTGCTGCTGCTGCTGCTGCTGCTGCTGCTGCTTCTGCAGAGAGTGGTTGTGTTGAGGTGGTAGTGGTGGTGGTGGTGGTGGTGATGGTGGTGATGGTAGTGGTTGTGGCGGCGGCGACGGCGGTGGTGGTGGTGGTGGTAGTGGTGCTGCAGAATGAAGGAGAAACTGCACCCTTCATGTAAATTGCGAACTTTGATCATACTTGAATAACATTTACCAATAACATTTACCAGACAAAATGTGCTTGAGTCGCACAGAGAGAGGTCACCATTAAACACTGGAGTGTTTATTGAATTTAGAAGACTAACTTTCAAAGTTTTAATTAATGTCATGTGTTCGTAATAAAGTTAATCTTGAAAATTAATCATAATCATATGATAGTTGAAGCGAAGAACGCAAACATATTTATGAATACAAGTTCATGTATTAGTTTGCGACAATCCCGTGTCGTGCCACACATCGTGACTGACTACACCGGCAGGTGGCGTAAACTGCGCTTCCGAACACGTAACGCGGAAAGTCTACTAATGTTGAAGTCTCAAGTCTCAAGTGGTTTCACTCCAAACAGCCCAATCTTGGGCTAACGCAGGAGTTTGTGGTGGTCTGTGCGCATGCGCTGTGAGTGGCACATACAACCAAAATACTCTTTAATATTAGTGAAATGTTTTTTAATTGATATTTTTTATTTATTTTATGTATAGGATGTAAGTTTTTGAAAAGGTTGGTTAGGTGTATGGAAACTGTCGCTGTCTGGCCTCATGCACACATAGACAGTGTCCACACCCACACCATAGACAGTCTCCACACCCACACAATAGACAGTCTCCACACCCACACCATAGCCAGTCTCCACACCCACATCACAGACAGTCTCTACACCCACACCACAGACAGTCTCCACACCCACACCATAGACAGTCTCCACACCCACACAATAGACAGTCTCCACACCCACACCATGGAATAAGTTTACGCTGCTGTGTTTTAAAGGCAGTTTAAGTGAGGTGTGGTGAAAGGGAGTTCCATGATAGCTTCTTGAAACGATTTGGGGTTATTTATGTTAGTAATTTTTGGTGGGATCATATTCCATATGCGAATTGCTCGGGTATAAAATGAAAAGACCTTTGTATTTATACGACACCTGGGGGTACGTACTGTCCACGGGTTCGAGAGCGGGTTAGTAGGCCTGGGGGTGATCTCAATAATGTTATTTAGAATGTTGTAGAAGGTTGTGGCTTGTTTAATAATATGTCTTCGTTCAAGGGTTGACCATCCAAGGGAAGTAATTAGATCTGCCGGATTTGTGTTCCGTCTTTAATAATTTTTAACATATCTGGCAGCAGAGTGTTGCACTCTTTCAAGGCTTTTAATTTGTGAAGTGGTGTGAGGATTCCATATGGGTGACGAGTACTAGAGTTGGGGCCGGATTAGCATGTTGTAGGCTGTTTGTTTAACTTCGGTTTTACATGGGCCAAGAGTTCGTTTAATCATGCCTAAAACTTTCGAAGATTTTGAAGTTATGTCAGTGACGTGATTTGTCCAGGTTTATTTGGAATCCAATTTTACTCCGAGATATGAGTGACTGGATACAGTGGATAGTGGCTTGCCAAAAAGCGAGTACTTGTATGGGCTGTGTTTAATTTTTTTTTTTATTGGAAGGTGGACACATTTAGATACATTAAATTCCATTTGCCATTTGTCTGACCATGTTTGGAGTTGGTTGAGGTAAGTTTGGAGAATTTCGTGGTCAGTTCTGGAAGAAATGTTACGATATATAATACTGTCATCTGCAAAAAGGCGTATGGAGGATTTGATCTTCCCATCTATGTCATTTATGTAGAGTAAGAAGAGGACATGTCCTAGAACTGAACTCAGTGGGACACCAGATGTGACATCTGTTATATCCGACAGGGCTCCGTTAACTGAGACTCTCTGTTTGCGGTTGGATAGAAAAGATTTGATCAAATTTGAGTGTTTCCAGTGATTCCGTAGCAGGTCAATTTTGATAGAAGACGTAGGTGACGCACTTTGTCGAAGGCTTTGGCAAAGTCAAGCAGGATTGCGTCAATTTGGGTCTTGTTGTCCATAGCAGTCATCCAGTCGTGGGTTGTCTCAATGAGTTGAGATTCACAAGACAGTCCTGACTGGAATCAGTGTTGGAAGTGGAGAATAATGTTATTCTTGTGCAGGTGTTTCAACATATTGCTTAGGATGATATGTTCCATTACTTTACAGAGGATGCAGATTAGTGATATGGGTCTGTAGTTAGCAGGGTCATATTTGTGGCTTTTTTGTGTATGGAAGTTACTAATGCTTGTAGCCAGTCGTTAGGAAGTTTACCTGTGTTGTATGATTGTTGGCAAATGTAGGTGATAATTAGAGCCATCTGACTGGCAGGGAGTTCATCTGGGCCTGTAGCTTTATTCTGGTTTAGATTTTCCAGCTGCTTTATTACGCCATCTATGCCAATTTCGAGAAGGGGGATGTTGGAGTAAGTAGAGGGGGCTATTTGGGGGATGGGGTGCTTTTCTTGGGCAAATACAGAACTAAATTGGTTGTTGAGGGCATTTGCTTTATCATGATATTTTATTATTGGCTGGTCGTTTACTCGAAGTGTGGGAATGCCAATGTTTTCTTGTTTATTTGCCTTAATAAATGACCAGAATCGATTTGGATTAGTTTTCAAGCTATCTCCAATGTGATTGTTAACGTAGTCTTTGTAAGATTTTGCTAATGCCTTAGTAGCTTGACAAAGACAAATAATGACCGAAAAACCACCGAACAGCCGTACATCTTCACTTTGGTGCACTGACGGCTGCGCTTGGTGGTGATAGAGGACTACATCCTTAATCCTATTACTAACCCTAGTCCCAACTCTAATTCGAGCCTAACCCACCCTCAGACCATGACGCCTGTTCAAATTTCAACTGTATCACCTTCGTCGCCTGCCGAGTAAGCGGGAACGAGGTGTGCAGCGATGCGTGACGTAAACGGCCTTTCAAGCGCGACACAATTGCCGTCTCACGACGCAGCTCGACCGTACCATTCGTCGAGTTCTCTGAAGGTTTAAGCGTCCGCGTCGTTAGGTCAGGCAGGTCGAGCGTGAACACTTACACCCGAGTGCGAGACGCCCGGGGCTACCCGAGCCAGCTAGATACCAAATATCGTGCCGATCACCTCAACAATACCACCATTCCGGCGACAATATTGCGGTCGGGCGAATCTTGTCGCGAGATCGTTCGGCGAATCACGCCATTCTGTGAGCCCGTAGACTGGGTCTTATCTGCCTCGCTCACCCGCTCTTATCGGTGCATCGCCCAGGAAGGCGGGGTAAAAACTTCACTGGCGCCCGTCTCTGAGCCGAGAGCGAGCCACGTCAGGCGATGTGGGAAATGCCGTCTGCTCTACTTATGGAATTGAGGCAGACTTGCGGTTGCGCTTGTCGATGATGAGGAAAGTTTAACCAGGAAGTGAATCGAACCCTTTGCATCAAACTGTATGACCACGTTGAACTTCGTGCGAGATGGGCGATAATATGTCAGTTTGGACAGCATTCAATATCAGTTACGAGTACTGTTATTATCCCGAGCTGCGGGCAGATTCCGGTAATTTCACAGGTAGTGTAAGATCCGACAGTGTCGGATGACACAACGGAAGAATAGTAGTTAACTTTCCTGATCGCAAGTATATTTTTCGCTGCTGAAATAACTCGTCCGAAATAATTTTGGAAACTGTACGCTACACCACAACAATGTCATTCGTTCAGCGAATCGTTGAAGCAAATACATCAAAACAGAATGTGAAATCTGCAGTGGACGTCTTAGATGTCTTGCCTCACCAGGAATACCAATGGAAATATTGATGTTGGTAAAT
>OY759263.1:61055385-61060385 GCA_963662155.1 Lamellibrachia columna
GCGTGCGTGTATAAATATGTACTATCTAAACTTCATAACAAAAGTGTCGCGGACTAGAAAAATTTTCTTAAACATTATTATGCCTTTATATGTTTTCTTGAATGTGCGGTGCTTTTTATAGAAATGTTTCAATGGCGCCTGCAATTACCAGTTGTTATTATAAAAAATTAATGCCGTTACAAGTTCAACAATAAATAAAGCATAATATGTTGCACACGTTCTGTCGATACTTTGCACTTTAATAGAACAGTATATTGACAAAAATATCCAAGCAACAGCAGAAAGGCAAAACTAATTTATTTTCATTCCAAGTTTACAACACCTGGGTTCCTTCGCGTGTAACGTTTATGAAAGCCCAAAAATTATGCATCTTTCCCAATCTGGACAAATAACGATTACATACTGTTAATGCTGTCAATCGTCATTAATGTTTCGATATTATATACTATAACAACACAACAATCGTATGACTGCACAAATACCTAAAAATAATAAGTTTATGAATAACTATAGCCGTTTTCCCTATGGGGCGTTCCTTGCCCCAGCCTACCCTTTACTCAGTGTGCTGCCGATCGCAACTAATCTAAATCACAACCAAGTTGACAGTCATTTCTCTGCAGATGTTCATCCACTAGGGCGCTGTCGACCGGGGAGGGGGTGTTCATCCACTAGGGCGCTGTCGACCGGGGAGGGGGTGTTCATCCACTACGGCGTTGTCGGTCGATGAGGGTGTGTTCATCCACTATGGCGTTGTCGGTCGGGGAGGGTGTGTTCATCCACTACCGCGCTGTCTGTCGGGGAGGGGGCGTTCATCCACTAGGGCGCTGTCAGTCGATGAGGGGGTGTTCATCCACTAGGGCGCTGTCGGTCGGGGAGGGGGTGTTCATCCACTACCGCGCTGTCGGTCGGGGAGGGGGTGTTCATCCACTACCGCGCTGTCGGTCGGGGAGGGGGTGTTCATCCACTACCGCGCTGTCGGGGGTTGCTCATCTTCGTTCGGCTCATCACCACTGCAGTCGCACTCGAAGCTGCACTCAGAGATGCACTGCTGCTTGTCGACGGCGCACAGACTGTCACACTTGGTCCACACGTCGACCCCGTACCTCAGCCCCTCTACACGACAACCCTCAGTGCAGTCTTTGTGTAGCTCGTGGCAGAAATATTTGCACTCTGCTTCCAATTCCTCCAGATCCAATTCCTCCGAATCCAATTCCTCCAAATCAAGTTCCTCCGATTCCTTCAGTTCGTGCGAGGTCGGCTTTGCTGCGATGGGTTGAATCGTCATATATAGGCACACGACGATGAACGCAGTAGCAGCGGTCAGCAGCTGTGGACGGAACGACGTATTGTGAATATATCTTCTATTATATGATATGTTTTATGTTTTTGGATTAGTAAGTTGATTAAGCATAATTTTGCATAAGTAACTTGTAACGGACGGACGGCATTTTGACTAGGATCAATACAGGGCGATCACAATAGAAATGGTCCAAGAAACTATTGAAATACACGCATGTAAGCGCGCGCGAGCACGCACGCACACGCATACACACATACACACGCATACACGCACGGGCGAGTGAGGGAGAGGGAGAGGGAGAGGGGGCAATATATGAAATGACAATTTGGTATCCCGGAAAATATCCTGCGAGAGTTCGCATTAAACAAATTCACCTGACTTGGACAGTTAAAGAACCCACAGGTGTTGATTACATGGTTTTTAGTACAGTACTTAGATGACCACTAAGTACAGTGTACTTACAGTCGTATTCATTCTGACTTTCTCTCGCCACGTAGCAATGTAGAGCAGTTTTCTAGCACCCCCGTCCTCGTCCAGACGTCTTGCAAGTATGAACCGGTTTACGAATACTTTCCAGTGTTGATACGAGTGGTCTCACCTTGTCGTGTGTGCAATAGTTGCCCTTTACACTATGCGTAAGCACGCGCTGTTGGCGCCGCCCAATGCTACTTGAAGCAAGGGCTTTTTCTATTAATATTCCACTTGCCTCACAACATGCCACTTTCACTAGTAAAATTATGGGAAACTATAGTAATGAAAAGATGTCAAAAGTCTAAATCGCATTATATATATATATATATATATATATATATATATATATATATATATATATATATTATGTATTTAGTCAAGATAGGCATATTAGGGTAGATTACACCGCTCCCGAAGTGTGAGATGCAGCGGAACAACATATGTAAAGATCCTGAAAGGTCTACTTGCCACACCATACCACGCCACACCAACTACACAACACCACACTACGTCATATGACGCCACACCACATGACGTCACACCACACGTGTACTTGGGAAGAGAACAATATCAACACAACTTTATAAGTATTTCACTTCTGTGTTACTCCTTTGTAACATTTCACTTACAAGGTGTATTACTAACTGAGTTTGCTTGAATTTGTTTGAATAAACGTTCTTGATTTGAATTGCTTCTGATTCAGGGAGTTTCTACTCGGTTTTTCCACTGGGGATGGGCACTTTCAGCGGTCAAAGGGGGCACAATTATAGGTAAAAATTACAATTTACTTTCTCTCAGGTTACAACTAAATAGGCCTAACGTAACGGTTCCATTTGGTGATAAATGCAGTGATTTAACACACACACGCACGCACGCACGCACGCACGCACGCACGCACGCAAACACACACACACACACACACACACACACACACACACACACACACACACACACACACACACACACACACACACACATATGTACATGTAGTTGTGCAGTTAATAGTGTTCGTAAATGTTAATACGTTTGGTAGGATACTGGTCCCAGTGCAAACTGTCTACACCTTCATCTAACAGCGGGATAGCAGCAAGAATATGTTAAAATCCATTGTCGGTGTCCCTGTTCAATCGGTAACATATAAAGCCACCGAAGTGTTGTGTTTGTCTACAGGGAACAAGCCATGCATTTATTCTACAATTACAGCTTATACCTCTGTATTAGACTAGACTTGTGGTTTGTCTGCGGTAATGTTTAGCTGTATATTTAGGCGGGTGTTGTACCGCTATAATGATTGTGTTCGGCGCGACCTGTCGCACCAACATCATCTCGTCTCAAGTCAAAAACTGCCAAGTCCAAGTCAAGTCTCGAGTATTCTCTCAGAATTTCAAGATAATTCGCAATTCATGAAAATGGGCGATTCGAGAAAATGGGCGATCCGTGCGTGCGTGCGTGCGTGCGTGCGTGCTGGTCACTTAATATCATGTGACTAATACAGAGGTGTGACCTGTAATAGTAGAACACCTACACGGCTTGTTCCCTGTAAATAAACACAACACGTGGCTTTATATGTTACCGATTGAACAGGGGCACCGACAATGGATTTTAACATATTCTTGCTGCTAACTTGCTGTTAGATGAAGCTGTAGACAGTTTGCACTGCGCACATACCACGTGTACACAAGATGTCACTTCTCTAAAGAACCACCAACACATTGAAGTGCCTGCAAAGTTGTGAATGTTTCTAAGAGGAGGAAGCACTTGAAGCCATTGAAGGTTGTTCTGATAATCGGGTGTCCTAAGTTGGCAGTGTGATGTCGGTCAATTCTTAAAACTCGCTCCTCCTTTGATTTAGTCCATCGCAAATCAAGATGTTCAAATATGTAGGGTGTGAATAGTTTAAGCAGTTCGTTCTATAAAAAAGTATGTTCGTTTATCAAAGTGATCAGAAGAACGGACTTGATTGGTTGATTGGGTAAGTGTGCGAAGCGTTACGTCACGGTATATGACTCCCAATAGTCCATCAGTCAGACATAGTATATGACTCCCAATAGTCCACCAGCCATACATAGTATATGACTCCCAATAATCCACCAGCCATACATAGTATATGACTCCCAATAGTCCATCAGTCAGACATAGTATATGACTCCCAATAGTCCACCAGCCATACATAGTATATGACTCCCAATAATCCACCAGCCATACGTAGTATATGACTCCCAATAGTCCATCAGTCAGACATAGTATATGACTCCCAATAGTCCACCAGCCATACATAGTACATGACTCCCAATAATCCACCAGCCATACATAGTATATGACTCCCAATAGTCCATCATTCAGACATAGCATATGATTCCCAATAGTCCACCAGCCAGACATAGTATATGACTCATAATAGTCCATTAGCCGGACATAGTATATAGCTCCTAATAGTCCACCAGCCAGAGAACACACTTTAACAGCACAAGTGGTAGCTTCAGTGGTGCTTCATAAGTGAGTCAATACCGAACGAGAACCAACAACCAAGGCAGAATACCATCATAATGAATTTTTTTTTTTTAGCATTATATACATGGCAATATTTGGTATCAAATCTAAATATTTGAAGAAGACTATTCGTATCACGCTAAGGGTCGACAGCAGCGGCTACACACTAAGTGTGGGTCATAGTAGCGGCTACACGCTAAGTGTGTGTCGAGACTAGTGGCTACACGCTAAGCGTGTGTCGACAGTAGCGGCTACACGCTAAGGGTCGACAGCAGTTGCCACACGCTAACTGTGTTTCGACAGCAATGGCTACACACTAAGGGTCGATAGCAGCGGCTACACGCTAAGTGTATGTCGACAGCACTGGCTACATACTAAGAGTCGACAGCAGCGGCTACACGTTAAGGGTCGACAGCACTGGCTACACACTAAGAGTCGACAGCAGCGGCTACATGCTAAGGGTCGACAGCACTGGCTACACACTAAGAGTCGACAGCAGCGGCTACACGCTAAGGGTCGACAGCACTGGCTACACACTAAGAGTCGACAGCAGCGGCTACACGCTAAGGGTCGACAGCACTGGCTACACACTAAGAGTCGACAGCAGCGGCTACACGTTAAGGGTCGATAGCAGCGGCTACACGCTAAGGGTCGACAGCAGCGGCTACACGCTAAGGGTCGATAGCAGTGGCTACACGCTAAAGGTCGACAGTAGCGGCTACACGCTAAGAGTCAACAG
>OY759263.1:61065385-61077885 GCA_963662155.1 Lamellibrachia columna
TTAATAATTGCTGCGCTGCGACGGAGGACAGCGGTCGACGTCTGGCTCAGGCACGCGGGAAGACGGCGGGAAGGAGCACTCGGACAGGGACAGGATTGGAGGCAGCTGCGACTTGACACTTCAGGGTGAGTGTAACGCTCGTAGTAACGCTACATTGTTGCTGTAGCTGCTGTGTAACATCGTCAACAAACGACACGAAATGTCTTTATATCTCGTTTCTTGTTCCGGTTCTGTACACGCGTAGACGGAGTGTATATACCGTAAAACCACCTGTTCTGTCCCCCCACTCCTGCTCTTTTCTGGATAAAAATCGGCCACACTATTCATTAATTTCCAACGTACCCTTCTCTCTATGTACTCATACCATTTTTTAACAAGTATTTAAGTTGTCACTTCCTCGCTATAAATGTGCTTCTTCTGCGAGTGTTTATTTTGTTTATTTTTCGCATACTACTTCCGGCCGATTTCTCAAACGTAAGCGAATACTGGCAACACACACAGGTTGAATTATCTCTAAACATTTAGTTTATTTATTTACTCCACCCCATTCGTTTTTTAATTATGCCATTTGGGTCACGACCCTCTGACAACTGGCTTTTCTTCTCACTGTGTTTAACCACTATCAACTATTGCAACCTGCTTTTAAATATATTAATTTAGCTTTTATTTTCTTAGCTCGATTGCCATCATGCATTTGACTAGACAGTTGCAGTCTCTTTGCTAACCTCGTATTTCTCTCGGCATCATATTTTAATTATGCTGCTCTATTTTTCAAAACATATTTCAAAGATATGGTTTCTTCATACGAGTAATTTCAACCGTGGACGCTAGAGGCGTTGTTCGTTCATGTCGAATTAGCAGGAATTTAACCAATGATTCATTCAGATTTTTTTCTGGATATGATTTACGAAATAATTATGTGAATGCGATCTACAGTGCCTATGAAAAATTATAATCCGCAATATGACTAGAGCAGTGAATAATACATTATAATCACTGTTATTACAAAGAAGCCAATCCTCCGGCATTCTTGCCTTTTTTCAGTTACCATTTCGACAACATTATTTATTCACTCTATATTATCGGTTTAAGCGAATGAGTGATTTACTGTAGAGTTGTAAGGCCGAATAATTCAACATTGCTCTTTATTTCTAGCTGTTGTGTGGTCGGTCACAGCAAACACGCCTAAATGTTTACCCAACCTGTTCGTTTGTGTGGCCGGGTTCAACAAGTCGTTCCTCTGTCATTCTCCTCCTGTTCGTTTGTGTGACCGGGTTCAACAAGTCGTTCCTCTGTCATTCTCCTCCTGTTCGTTTGTGTGGCCGGGTTCAACAAGTCGTTCCTCTGTCATTCTCCTCCTGTTCGTTTGTATGGCCGGGTTCAACAAGTCGTTCCTCTGTCATTCTCCTCCTGTTCGATTGTGTGGCCGGGTTCAACAAGTCGTTCCTCTATCTTTCTCCTCCTGTTCGTTTGTATGGCCGGGTTCAACAAGTCGTTCCTCTGTCATTCTCCTCCTGTTCGTTTGTGTGGCCGGGTTCAACAAGTCGTTCCTCTGTCATTCTCCTCCTGTTTGTTTGTGTGGCCTGGTTCAAAAAGTCGTTCCTCTGTCATTCTCCTCCTGTTCGTTTGTGTGGCCGGGTTCAATAAGTCGTTCCTCTGTCATTCTCCTCCTGTTCGTTTGTCTGGCCGGGTTCAACAAGTCGTTCCTCTGTCATTCTCCTCCTGTTCGTTTGTGTGGCCGGGTTCAACAAGTCGTTCCTCTGTCATTCTCCTCCTGTTCGTTTGTGTGGCCGGGTTCAACAAGTCGTTCCTCTGTCATTCTCCTCCTGTTCGTTTGTCTGGCCGGGTTCAACAAGTCGTTCCTCTGTCATTCTCCTCCTGTTCGTTTGTGTGGCCGGGTTCAACAAGTCGTTCCTCTGTCATTCTCCTCCTGTTCGATTGTGTGGCCGGGTTCAACAAGTCGTTCCTCTATCTTTCTCCTCCTGTTCGTTTGTATGGCCGGGTTCAACAAGTCGTTCCTCTGTCATTCTCCTCCTGTTCGTTTGTATGGCCGGGTTCAACAAGTCGTTCCTCTGTCATTCTCCTCCTGTTCGTTTGTGTGGCCGGGTTCAACAAGTCGTTCCTCTGTCATTCTCCTCCTGTTCGTTTGTGTGGCCGGGTTTAACAAGTCGTTCCTCTGTCATTCTCCTCCTGTTCGATTGTGTGACCGGGTTCAACAAGTCGTTCCTCTGTCATTCTCCTCCTGTTCGATTGTGTGGCCGGGTTCAACAAGTCAGTTCCTCTATCATTCTCCCCCTGTTCGTTTGTGTGGCCGGGTTCAATAAGTCGTTCCTCTGTCATTCTCATCATGTTCGTTTGTGTGGCCGGGTTCAACAAGTCGTTCCCCTGTCATTCTCATCCTGTTCGTTTGTGTGGCCGGGTTCAACAAGTCGTTCCCCTGTCATTCTCCTCCTGTTTGTTTGTGTGGCCGGGTTCAACAAGTCGTTCCTCTGTCATTCTCCTCCTGTTTGTTTGTGTGGCCGGGTTCAACAAGTCGTTCCCCTGTCATTCTCCTCCTGTTTGTTTGTGTGGCCGGGTTCAACAAGTCGTTCCTCTGTCATTCTCATCCTGTTCGTTTGTGTGGCCGGGTTCAACAAGTCGTTCCCCTGTCATTCTCCTCCTGTTTGTTTGTGTGGCCGGGTTCAACAAGTCGTTCCCCTGTCATTCTCCTCCTGTTTGTTTGTGTGGCCGGGTTCAACAAGTCATTGTTATCATTCTCATCCCGTTCTTTATACTTGTTCCGTTCTTTTCTAGCTCATTTGCCGCGGATTTGGATCGTATTAAAATATCGCAACTGACTCTTCATTTTCTCTGACATTGTAGTTATGACGTTTGTCTCTATGACATCGTCCCCTTATTTTGTGTTGTTCCGCATGCTTTGTAGTTATGACGTTTGTATCTATGACATCGTCCCCTTATTTTGTGCTGTTCCGCATGCTTTGTAGTTATGACGTTTGTCTCTATGACATCGTCCCCTTATTTTGTGCTGTTCCGCATGCTTTGTAGTTATGACGTTTGCTTCTATGACATCGCCCCTTACAGACTGCCTTGGTAAATACAACCGACACGAATACAATACATTGTTTCTAGATCTAGATGTTTTGTGATTCCGAAATTTTACACCCACCTATCCATATCCAGTAGCAAGATATGCTGTTTTCAAAGACGTCTGCACTACTTCTCTTTATTCTGCATTTTGTACACGTCTTAAACAACGACAAAGGAAACTTAATTAAATGTACACTTGACGGAGTAACATAAGACGCCTTTGGGTGTCTCACTTTGGTGACTCACGCCGATGTTATGGATATGATGTCAGAATGTGGAGCATTACACATGTGTTCACCTTATTCTGACACCAGATATGTTGCAAAAGCTGTTATATTCATTGAGAGTGTCGGCTAAGTTGTCACTGGTAGGGTGCGCTAATATATATTCAGTGAGGTATTACACCCAAACCTATCGTTGCTATCATAATTCCTAAAATGTGAAGTTTGTGGCAAATAAGGATAATGATGTCAGATAAAGTAGCCCAATTACGACAAGTTGATCCAAGATGGCCCCCAAAGACACATTTATAGGGTATTTTCATGTATCTGTTTAAATGCTATTTCTGGAGACACTACGCTACAATTATAACAGTTTGTTGCCAATATGTAATAGTTCAGTTTGAACTAAAATAAATTAGAACATATCAATATAGCAACACATATGGTTTATGTAGATACTTTATATAACCATATTTTCATCATGGACAAAACATGCCATATATCTGTGAATAATTAAATTATTCTAGTTCCTATTCTTCATCTTGTTAATTTGTGTAAAAATCAGCCAAAAACCTTTTTAGATATCTTGATTAGGCAGATATTATATTTAGGTAGCCACTAAAATGCACGTCTTGATATTTATAAGCTTCATTCAGATGTGGATTATTTAGTGTGTAAATAATGATAACGTGATATAAATCTGGTGAGAAAATCGTAATTTGCATGTTTATTTCTTCAAAAGTATCTCCAATCTTGGTGTCATATGCACAGTGGGTATCGAATATAATAGGACATAATTGCATAAAACAGGCGTTTACTGTATATTATGTTGACCATATTTGCCTAAGCTACAGGGATTGTGTTAATCTGCGCAAAACTAACCACCGCGACAGAAGAAGCCGAGCTAAAACCTAACATTATCACTTTCATGTGATAGAAAACCAGGAAAGGTGCAGTAATAGTTTTGCTTCCTGGAGGAAGATGTTACTATGTCGCTGAATGGAAATGTGACAATGATCGTCTTGGATTTATGGGAAAATAAGCTGCTGACACAAAATGCAATTATTTAGTTGCATTGGGATAGGTGGCCAGTATTTTTAAGGTTCAACTCATATGGACATGATTTTGTTCTTAAATTGTCTTAGTTGGTAAATAATACTTATAAACTGATGCAGGCAGAGCTGGAGTTCATGTGGGCCATTTACGTATATGAAAGGCCTGGGAAACACCAAATTCACTTTCATAAAATAATCAAACACGGCTTGATCGAGAATATTCGTTTGACTCAACCCGTGCTCAAAAGAGAATTGTTATATTATGTTTTGCGTCTATAATTGTACATATTATTTGTCCATGGATGAACAAAGCCACAACTATGATAAAACAATACACAGTGCTATAATGCTTCCCATTCTTGTCTATATGCTATAATGATATATTGCATGTTTACTTTACAAGTTATGGTGATAAAAACATTAGCAGTACATATGGAACATACACGTAATTGTCTCCACAACCTCAACGTTATATCGGTGAACATCATGAAATAACATAGCATTATTATATAAACTGTATATTCGGAAGACATCATGATATTTGGTTTGTTTACATCTATTTTGTCTAAATATTTATTGTCATAATTCACACATTATATTTCGTAATGCAACAGATTACTAACAATAATTAATATATTAGACTGGATTGTAGTGCAATGGTGACTAGTTTTGACAATTCCTAAACATTTTAATCTTTATGTTCCAATAACATGCGAACATATTTTCTCGCAGAAATCTTTATTTTTGGGCTGTTAATTCAACAATAACGTCCGAAATTGCTTACATGCTTGTGCGTGTGCGTAAGCGTGTGCGTGTGTTTGCGCACGCGTATGTTTGCGTATGTGCGTGTGCATAGGGCCTATACACACACACACACACACACACACACACACACACACACACACACACACACACACACACACACACACACACACACACACACACACACACACACACACACACACACACACACACACACACACACACACACACACACACACACACACACACACACACACACACACACACACACACACATATATATATATATATATATATATATATATATATATATATATATATATATATATATATATATATATATATATATATATATATATATATATAAGAAGACGGAGGAGAAGAGGCAATAGATGCCGCCAGTGCCCGTGAACCCGTTGCTCTCTTCTGGTCCGTCTGCCGACGAGACAGTTCTGCCCGGTGCGTGCGAGACCGACTGTACAACTAATCGATGCGGTTTGACCGTTTGTTCAATACTAAATATTCTGGCGTGCGGAAATGTGTTTCTGTTACAAATGATTAAATATGCATTGCTATTCTTTGCAGGGGGTCATTTGTCCGGTAGTCTGCACTTGTTCTAAACCAGAAGGGTCTAAACTAGAACACAGACAAACGTTGGGCCAGCAAATCTTAATGTTGGCAATGAGTCGACTTCAGTTGCGTTTTCTGTCGGTTTGCGATACGAACAGATGCTATTGTGAGCGACACAAAACGTAGCTCCGGCAGCGGGATCCGGCGTTTTTTTGTGATGACCGACAATGCGAATCGATAAGCGCAATCCAGACATGGCGTGGCGTCGCGCACGCGCAGTGCGAGCTATCGAACGTTCTCATTACACAAAGTCAGTCGGAGGTGACACGGAGTCGAGGAGTGGCTTGCTGGTGCGCATGCGCAGCGCGCAATCATTAAACGTCATTACATAAAGTCGGCCCGGGGCGATACGGGCAGGCTTTGTCGCTATCGAACTGGCATCAACGCCCTCTGGCGTGACGGCAGTCAACGAATGCCGTCGCGCCATTGTCGGAATGTCGAGTTATCGCTGGTTGGCATCACTCGTGTCGGCTGCGTCTGTCATAACTATATATGTCTGTGTGGCACTCGGCGGGGCGGCAACACGACGACAGATGTCACACTAAACGGACGTGTCCTGATCACCTGCTACGTCCGTCGTTACGTCGTCTCGGCCGCCATCGCTGGATGGACACAGATGTATTTGCCGCGGTTCAGGGTCTTGGCTGCCCAACAGGGGTACGTTGCCGCCCATCGAGTGTTGTCTCAACAGAGGCTCTGGTCAAAGCGTTCTAGTTTTAGCGGAGGAACACACTGGCACTGGGCAGATACCGTCAACAACCGGGCGTGGGAAAGTGTGGAGAATCGACCGTTTGTTTTCGTCGCTAGAGGACAAGTCCGTTATTACCGGTCACAGGTAAGTATGTAATGACAAGGATGAACTTACAGAACAAAACCGGAAAGACAGGGGAACATAGGATTGTAGCCTTATGTATTTATAAAATACGGGATATTTGCCGCCATCGATGCATCGTATGACATCGGAGTGGACGGACAAACCCCGCTTGAAGATAACGCTTGGAAATACCAGAACTCTAACAAAGTTGGTTATTTATCTAAGCAATGCTGCATTCAGCAATTTACTGCAATGTTAGCAGGAGAAAAATACGTCAGTTTATCTGTTTTTGGTGAAAGCTATTATATATTTTGAAGACAAAAACATTGTTTTTATTACAGTAATTTAAATTCGGCGGAAAGCGATAACATTAGAATTAGCTAAGTTTGCGTGTAACTACACAGTGGAGAACGGACGCGAACAAGTTGTGGCACCTGCCCTTGACGTCTCCCGCGGGACGTTGTCATGGATACGACGCCACTACGACGCCATCTTGTTCGTGTCGAATAAAGCCGGGTTTTTGTTATTAACATACGTTAATGCGTTGCTATAATGTTGCTAAATTTGTGTTTTCAATAATTAATCGGTTATTCTAGTGAGGCGTATTGTTTGCATATACACGTATAGTGAAACCGACATCAATTATGTAGTTTATCGTCGCGTCTGGAATCGTCCTGTAAACGGTGACGTGGAATATACTGCTAGGAAACACGAATCGCGCAGACAAGAACGAGGAATTTGATAGTCCTTGGAATGCCCTGTACTGGTTTCAGATAAAGTGGTGTTTGTCGCATGCGTGAGCATCATAAATAACGGATGGCAAACTACTAATCAGGCAGACTTCATAAACGACACCACGAATATGACCCGTTATAGACAATTTGTAAAAACAAAATTGCGTGGCACTTTTTAACAAAACTAATATTTTTGCACGAATTCTTCCATTATTTATCTTCTTCATATCGGTTCGTCTTATTTATTTTACACAGCCGCTCAACTATTTTAGTCATATTTTTCTATTTTTCCAAGAACATATTTAGATCGTGATGTCTTAAAATGTGTTTTTTATTTTCAAAACAAAATTGTACATGGCAGTGCGATTAGTCAGTTTAGTTTCTAACAGCAGAACGACTATGTGTACGTTTCTGCATGGAATATAAATGCATGGTACATCACATTGGTGTTGTATATCACGATACTAGTAAACGTTATGCATACAAACACAACGTGATGCATACAAACACAACGTTATGCTGGTCGTAAAATGCTTTACGGACTACATTGAGACATAACAAAAACAGGTTTCGTGTCCAATGAAAAGAGACACTTTCTCAACATAACAGCTAATACACATCAAGGTTTCGTCATTCGTGTACAAAGCTAAACTATTTTTCTAGTTCAAATTCCCGTTTATTATCACTTTAATAATATTTGTCATAATATAACATTTAAGCTAAACTATTAGTGCTGTTTTCTTACAATCGGTGACCGAACTAATGCCGAACTAATGCCAGTGCATTTTACCACCATCGAAACTTTTATTAGTGATACAACTTCATATTCACTGTGCCGTACCTACAATATATCACAATATATCGTATTTATATAGTTTTGTATGTAAACTACACCATTTGTTTGACAGCTGTTCGCCGTCGTCGCGAAGATTTTAACGCTAACCAGTTGAGCGACGGAGAAGTAACCGGCGGTTTTGACAGGCCTAGGTGGCTTAGTTTCTACACATCAATCCAATTAATAAATTTTGGCAATTTTAAAAGGGTTTGTATAGTTTTAATTGTATGATCGATCTCTTTAATATGTTTGATATTGTATTATTAATATCTTAATATGTAGTACTTTGGGTTCGATAACAAACTGAATAACTCAAGTTGTGTCTTACTTTTTGTGATTACGGGCGGACGGTTAATACAGGTATAAAGTCTAAGGAGATCTTTTAAGGAGATCTTTTAAGGAGATATTTTAAGGAGATCTTTTAAGGAGATATTTTAAGGAGATCTCACTCATAGAGGACGGCTTAGATTAATAAATACGACGACATAACTACAAGAAACTGTCTCTTACAATCATGCTATATACACATTAGCAGTGCCAGCTAGAACAGGGGGTTTGCCACGAGTTGTACGTAGGAATGTGTCGAGTCCGGGTTCAGTGACAAGGTTTGGGACGGTTGCTGTCGAAGCCCACGTTGTATCTCGCCCCCGATCGCTGGCACTGTTTGGACGAGCGGAAACTAGAGCGTCTATTTAAGCCGGGCCAGTCGACACGAGATCCGGCCGATTTCGGGCCACGTTTGCTGTAATTATAGCGATTATTGTAGTTGCACTAATGAATGGTCTGGCGCTGTGCATAAACTATCAAGTTCGCCGTCGGGACAATGCTATGGACGCAGCCACGCGCGCTCGTCCCCGGGTCGGGCCGGGCCGCTCTCGGCGCAACCCGGCGAGGCGTCCTACGCAAACCAGTCGGTACAGATGTGCTTCCGAACTGGATTCGCTACAAAGCGAGTCGGTTGTTGAGACGATGTGTGTCAAACCGCAGGTGATACGCGGTAGACTGCGTTCGACTGTAAGTAATCAGGAATCAATGCTGCCTTGTTCAGGCTACGTGTCAAATTTCATGACAGTCGTTCGTAGTGGTAGTAGAAGTTTCTGCAGCAACAGCAACAAGCTACTGTGAGAACAACAACAGGAACAACGACACTGGAGCAGTCAATACGTGGTACCCGATTTCACCGATGACAACAGCGTGAAATGTCGTCAACCCTGTAATATTCAGGTCGGTGTAAAGGTACATGTATCCCAGGACAAACGTATTTCTTCTCGGACATATAAACTGCTTGACTAATCAGTGACATTTCTTTTGAAAGACGTCATCTCTGAATGTTCCATCGTTAGGTCTCTGCAAACATCAACATTAATAAACTCTTTGTCATTTGAGTGCGAACTCACTGGTAGTAACCATATCGCAAGTCACACTTAAACATAATCACATCCTGCACCCAGTCGCCAAAAGACACCTGTCTACCACCCGTTAGCCCGAACCTCCCAAGACGACGGGTTCGTTCACCGCTCTTTGTGTCCCGTGCGGCCCGAACCCAGGGAGACGTCGATGTTCGTCCGGCCACCATAGAGAAGTCTGTGATATCAGCAATAGCAGTGCAGGTAGTTGTGTGTAGCTGATGTCACAACTATCCGTACTGTTAATGTTGCTTGTTCAGAGCTAACGTCAAACGACAGAGCACAGGTGACGTCATCACACGGGACCCACGCCATGTATAGGTCAAAGCTTCATCAGCCAACCGATGCAATGATGTCCATAATATGGTGCAATAAACATATTTAAATTACTATATTTGATTAACAGTAACACACCGTTATATTTCAACTATGTTTTCTTGTTGAAACATGTATGCAACAGTTTATCTAATTTGTTGAACATGGGTGCCCGTAAGATGGTGTAAGAAACAAATTTAAAATATGTAATTGGCAATACTAGACCGTTTTATTTAAGCCATACGACTTTAAAATCTTTTATGATCAACCATATCTTCTCATAGAAACGTGTATGAAAATGTTTATCTCATTTGTTGGAAATATTCGGGTGTTCATACATATGATTTCTGACCTTGCTTTATATGTATATAACTGTTATCATGCCATTATGTAGCGGATTCTGAACAACAAATATATAACATATTTCTACACATTCATGCTGTCTTACCCTCTGCATGGAGACGATCTCTGAGTTTGGTCTTGTGTTGTTTTGTTGTGGTGGAGTCTAAGATATCTTAAAACACAAATGTGCTGGATTTTATATAACAAAGGATTCCAATTGTGTTTATGACGACATTACTTACTTTTGTTGACTCTATGTAAGGTTCTAAATTTATCTGCGTCAATAAACGTGTTTATGGTGTAAGGATATCGATGTTCTTAATTGTTGAATGTTTGTTTCCAACCAGATAACAAGGTATCATGAGAATATGGCATCATATGTAAAGTATAAAATGGTGTTCGTTATTTTCATTATAATCGGCGTTACGTTGCTTGATAATACATTGACGACATGCATAAACAGCGGTAATTGTACAATATAATTCTCAGACTGATCATATGCACGTGGTATCAACGCAATTCGCCAAGAACAGTTTGGCTACGATCCGTGTTTGAAGTTCTACGTAGTTCCCGCGGTTTACCCAGTCCGTGTTAAGTTCTACGTAGTTCCCGCGGTTTACCCAGTCCGTGTTAAGTTCTACGTAGTTCCCGCGGTTTACCCAGTCCGTGTTAAGTTCTACGTAGTTCCCGCGGTTTACCCAGTCCGTGTTAAGTTCTACGTAGTTCCCGCGGTTTACCCAGTCCGTGTTAAGTTCTACGTAGTTCCCGCGGTTTACCCAGTCCGTGTTAAGTTCTACGTAGTTCCCGCGGTTTACCCAGTCCGTGTTAAGTTCAACGTAGTTCCCGCGGTTTACCCAGTCCGTGTTAAGTTCTACGTAGTTCCCGCGGTTTACCCAGTCCGTGTTAAGAAGTGGCCGTTGGAAGAGACCAGCGCGTCTATGAGTAATCCCGGCGACGTCACGGTTGACAGCGGTAATGTGCACAGGTGAACAGTGACGTTGGAAGAACACTGCGTGTAATTGGTGAGGTACTTCACTGGTGCGTGCGTGGGAAATAGAAGGATTGCGACAATGTGCGGTGAAAGTCTAAAAAGAATGCGGATTCGCGAAGAACTCGACCGTACTTGAGAAATATGTTGCGTAAATAGGGTGTGGTGAACATTTGCTGTGATCGCTCGTTGGCGCTTGCGATTCTACGAGTTCTCAAACAAACTGTGGCAGCTTCGACTGCGCAGCTACTATTTAGACAATTACAAAACCTTGAACTATTTACAAAGGATTGTAAACAATAAGAATGTTTTTTGCGAGGTCTTATCACTAATTTGGACGATGATATATGCCCTGAATTAAATTCGCTGTTGTGTAATGTTGAATGATGTACTTCCGTCACCGTTTATTAAATATATCAATCTACATTCTGACTTTATTTTTACGTAGCATCATATCCAAGGAGTCGTTGGTGTATAAAGACGTTAATTAACTAAGGGCACTGGTCATTCAGTTGCGGCATGTTGTAATTGGTCAAGTAGTGTAAACACAATATATTACATACACACTTGCTTTCAACACGAATTTTACAGTTATTATTCAGGGGGTGACTATGTGCATGATGAAATTATCGTCCTCCAAACGTAAAAAAATTCGCAAGAAAGATTCCCTGGTCGTGATTAGAAGAGAAGGTAGACTTGGCGTGAATGAGATCTTGTAAGAGTTTCTGCTATCCGCAGTTTATACAGAGTAACTGGTTATTGTAATATGCCAAGTTCTAGAAACTAACAAGAAGATGAAAATGATTGTATGTTCATTTGCGTGTGAGACTGCGTGATGGTTCCAGGTCTTACGGCGAAATAAGTTCAAACAAGTACATTTATTTGGGTGCCACAACATGCGGAGGTGTGGAATTTGGTAGCATGTTCTGTAGCAGAGCAATTTGTTCTAATTGGCGCCACATTCGCACCGCAACAGTGGCAATCTACACAACAAAACAGCCGTCTCAGTTCCGTAGACGGCGCTTTATGTTTCAACCAGCGCCGTCACGCTACAGTCGCCGCTGCCGGGCAACGGCGTCGGACCAACGGAACGTCGGGCATTTCGCACTTGACAAGGGCAGTTCACGCAAATGACCGACTATATCGAGCCGGATCTACGATGGGTATCTGCCAACGGACGGCGGGTTATCTGATGGACATCGGCGCAGCGCCGACAGCGTGCCGACGGGGCTTTTGTGGCGGCGGCGTCGTCGTCCTAATCTGCGGCAATCTCGACAGAAGAAAAACTGGCGTCGCGAACAGTCGAAGAAT